>CM032628.1:21513892-21887656 GCA_019097785.1 Fraxinus excelsior
TGGGAAGAAAGGAAAATTGATACCAAGATTCATTGGACCATTTAATTTACTAGAAAGAGTCAGAGATGTGGCATATAGACTGGCCATACTACTAGAACTTTCAACAGTACATAATATTTTCCACGTACCAATGTTACGAAAATACTCACAGAATCCCAGTCACGTGATCAACCATCAGACTTCAGATATACAACATGATATAACCTATAAAGACACACCATCGTGATATTAGACTAAAAAATCCATGTACTAAGGAACAAGGAAATTCCTTGAATCAAGATGCTATGGCGTAATCATGGGGTGGAAGAGTTAATTTGGGAAAAGGAAGATGACATGAAAATTCAAGAATCCCGCACCTTTCACTAACCTAAGGTAAATTTCAAGGATGAAGTTATTTTAAGGAGGGTACTGAAATTTTTTTAGTTGTGTTGCATAGTTTATTTGCCAATTAATAGGGATGTCATATAGAGTCAAGTCTTTATGCAAGCCAATTTATTATGCGTAATAGTTAATTTGCATTTATATGAATATCCTTATATTTGATGGATCAAAGTATTAAATTTTATATTTTTATTTAATTGGGCCATATAGTTAACTATTGAAGGAGTTAGAAATATCCAAGTGGAAATTACAGCATACCAAAATTTTCAACTTCCAATTCCAAAATTTAGATTTACAAGTTTTTATTTAAAAAATCGGATGATAATTAAAATTCAAAATATTATTATTTTTAATATTTAAAATTTAAACTAATCCACCCCAAACCCTAAAACCAATTTCAACTCTCTTCTCCCTCTTTTCCTCTTCTCTCTTCTCACTCTTCCTACCAACCCAGCACTATCGACGCAACTGCTCTCTCTCTCTCTCTCTCTCTCTTCAATCACCTAGTCGTTGTTCTTCCTCCCCCACCAAACGTGCGGAGCATGTGACTGTCGTTGCGTGCCGCTTGAAGCAGCACCATAGCCGTTAGTGGTGGCCGTCACGTCACTGGTGAGTGGTGGCCGTCACGTCACTGGTGATGTTGACGGTGCGATGACGTGGTGTTGAAGTTGGTGGAGGTGGGTTTGGTGTTGGCGGTGGTGGCGTGAAGTGGCGGGGGCTATTCCTGTGGAGACTGTGACGATCATATACGGTTGTCGTTTTGATTGATTAATTGGTGGATCAGATCTGAGTAAGACCGCACACAACCAATGCCGTTATGGTTCTGGTGATGGCGTTTGTGGATTCAATTTATTGGTTTTTTGGGTGGTGGCTATGATTTTCTTGGATCTTGTTGGTGGCTTTAGTGGCGGTGGTTTGTTGGTGGTTGTGGTTATGGTTGTGGTGGTGATGGCGATTTTGGTGTTGTTTGGGTGTCAATTTTGTTGCTTGTGATTTGGTGTTTAGGCTACAATATTGGATAATGTTGGTGACGGTGGTTTTTTTGGTGGTTGGGCGGTGAGTTTATTGATTTTTGGGTGTCGATTTTGTTGATTTGGGGAGGTGATCGGATGTTTAGGCGACTGTGTTGAATCTTATTGGTGCAGTGGTGACGGTGGTTTTGTTGGTGGTTGTGGTGACGAGGTGGTGGTGGTGGATTTGAAGTTGAAAATTTGTTGGAGGTGGCGGCGACGATGATGGTAGGGTTGGGGATTTTTTTGGGGTTGTAAGATGGGGGGGTGGTGGTGGTCACGACAACGGGGTTTCGATTGCCATGCTAATAGTGGCAGTAGGTGGTAGTCACAAGTGTTGGTGGTTGTCACATATTATTTGGTTGTTTGTGACCATTAAATTGATTAATTTGTTGTGACCAATAAACAATATTCGACAAATGAAGAAGGTAAATTGTGACCAAAAACTAATGTGTGACCTAAAGAATTGTTAATTTGTGCCCGATAATTTGATCATTTGTAATTGTCTAATAAGTTGTGGCTTATGACCTATAAATAAATTGTGATGTTTCATCTTTTGATTTGTGATCGATGAACAAATTGTGACCTATAAATTTTTTGAATTAAGATGTTAAAATAATTTGTGATATATAAAATTTGTGATTTGTGACCCATAATACGTGACTTATTAATTTGTGACTGATGAAAAAATTATGATCTATAAAATTTTCGATTTGTGATCTATAAAAAATTTATTGTGACCGAGAAATAATTTATGACCAAATTGTATGGAATTGTGAGCTTAATATATTTAATTAATTAATTTATAAATAAAATTTGAAAAAAATCTGACATTTGAAATTTTAAACCTTATGTTCTTAAATTTGAAATGGGTGAAACTTAAGCTCTTATTTATGATTTTTTTTTTCCCAATAATCAATCAATGTTGGGGCCATTTTGAAACTCGCAATAGATAGCGAATTATGGACTCAAGAAAAGTTAATTTGTATAAGTTAAACTCAAGTTAGAGAGCCAATTAAGAATATAATTTAGTTAATAATATTAGTTATCAATTAAAACTAAATTAGTATATCAATACTGGACACTTTTGATAGATGGAAATCAATTATGTATATTAGGATTGAGAAAAATATATTTTAGATAAGTTGAAGTAAATATATAATCAATAGAAGAATCAAGATACAAAAGAAGTTTTATATAATTATAACCTTACCGTATACTGTTTCGGCCATCGTTTTTAAATTCAAAAATAGGATTATTATTATTATTATTTTGCTAAATAGGTGATAACAAACTCTTTTTTGATTTAATTTATATCATATATATACAAATAGATAGAGAGAGAAATTGTAGGCTATTGTCTAAATAGATTTAGCTTATAACTAATATTTGATTAGTGTACATGAAATACTAGTTGTTTAATTCTAGTAGGAGTTATCATTATTATTAACATAATCTAATACTAATTCAAATTAAAAACTAATCACTTTTGATTTGATAGAGTTAATGCAGAGTCCTGAAAACCCTTTAGAAGATTCCAATCCAAAATACTATACAAAGGTACGGTATTGCTTTGCTGTCTCACTCCAAAATTTCTCCAGCAAATTACACATGCGATGTTCTCTCTCTACTATTAAGTATTTAGACTTATAATAAAGAATCACGTTTTCTACTATTTTATTCTCCACATTCATCTTCGAAAGATGAGGTGCTTGGTGCTATTAGTGGTTTTTCCACATTTTTTCAAATACATTTTTATGTATGAATTTAATTAATTCAGTTCAGTGCTCCTTCGGAAGAAATCATGATACATTTTAAGGCATACCTCCGGGTATCAGTTAATATTCATGTTATTTTGCAGCGCTTTTTGAGATTATCATTTTTCACGGTGTGATAATTCTCATGTTATGTTGGTAAGAGAATTTATGCATAATTTCACGTTTGATTTGAATGTGGAGTAGCAAGCATCTCATTGAATATAATTCGTTATACTCGTCTCTCTTTATTTACAAACTTCAGGTAAAAATTAGCATGCTAGATGATGGTGGATGGATGGGTGTGCTATTGGGCCAACACATTCTTGTCACGAAGTATATTATTTGTTGAATTTAATTTTTTTTTAAAGTAACATTAAATTTTTTAATTACTCTTAGTTTTAGTGCATGTTGAACTAGTTTTATCGATGTTTTAATTAAAGATATGATTCCAAAAGTTTTGCATACTTTTAATAAACTAAATATATATTTTTATTAAGTATTGTCAAATTTTAGTGAATATTCCAGTTATATTAAAATTATTTTTTTAAAGTATGTTATGAAATTCATATTTGGTATCGCATCGAGTTGCTAGAATTAGGGCCGTTACACGAGGACTCTACTTCAAACCATAAATAACCTTTTTTTTTTTTAATTTACACACTAGATGATTGTTCCCATGAGCAACAAATCTTGGTGGTTCTCCATATAACCCCCTATGCCAAATCTCCATAGAAAATTGCATTTTTCACATCTGATTGATACAACGATCAATCTCGATTTACTACCACAGATATAATACACGCACGAAGCTTAGCTGAGCAACATGAGAAAAAATCTCAAAATGGTCTATACCCAGTGTTTGAGTGTATCTTTTAGCACCCAATCATGATTGATATCTCTCAATAGATGACACATACGATGCAAAAGGACGAAAAATGGACCAAGGTGATCAAAAGAGACAACATTAGCAAAGGGATGTTGAGTGCAAAAACACTTACCTTTGCAAAGAGCAATTGGAAAATGATTAGAATAACCAACGAAATTTAGTAGAGTTGGAGACAACTCTTGAGCTAGAGAGGTTTTCACAGTGTTGCGCCTAGTGTAAACCTGTAAGAGTTTAGAAAGTGGTATAGTAGACACGAGTAGGAAGAGGAATAGATTTTGTGAAAGTCGAAACCTCACTATGCCAAAAATGAGCATTCGCAATACATAAAAGGCAACATTCGGTAGTTAAGTGTTGCTAAAGGGGTCTATCGCAACATTTTAATAAGTGAATGTTGCTATTGATTAATATAATTAAGTTTTAGCAACATTTTGTAAATAAACGTTGCAACCTTTAATAAACGTTGTGAAAGGCGACTTTTTGCAACGTTTATTAAACGCTGCAAAAAGTTGATCTTTCGCAACGTAATAAACGTTGCAAAAAGTTTCCTTTCGCAAAGTTTATTAAACGTTGCAAAAAATAATGATGATACAAATTGGTTGTGGCCCACTATTGTTCAAGTCCCCCATTGTCCAAACCCAAATTTGACAGTGGGCTGTACTAAATCGTTGGCCCATTAATTTATTTCATTTCCGGCCCAATTTTTTTAAACAAACAAAACTTTATCCTTGACACATTCACCTCCCTCTTTACCTAAAACCCCAATTGAAATAACTCCCAAAACCCTAAAATCTCTTCACAGTTCACCCCATAGACTACCGCCAACCACCCACCACCGACCGTCAACCTACACTACTCAATGCACCTGATTATAGAATCTAGAAAGTAACTTCTTGAAATCGCATGTGGAGCCGATCTCTTTGAAGCCGATTCAGTGCCTGATTTCAAGTTTTCAACCCAAAAAATTTTGAAATTGCAATTCTAATTTCCAGTTTCCCACAGCCACAGGTGACATGTTCATATTTCTTCTTGCTGGTTTAGTTACTTAACTTACTTTAGTAATTTATATTTTTGTATTTGCTGTTTGCGGAATTACAATATTTTCCTTCTGGATGCTACCTGAAGTTAATTTTTTGGCTTATACCTATCTTAGTATGGTCAAAACTATGAGATGGTTTATTGACTTTGGCTTTTTAATGTCTTCTATGAGAAAGGGAATTTGTTTCTTATGTTCTTTGAGTTTTCAGGCTTGCAGTTTGCGTAACTATGCTATAAGTGAAGTGTGAATCTTGCTATGACATTCAAAGCTTTGTTGTTCCATACCTAATTTTTGGTTTTAATTACTTGTGATTTCCTCCTGTTTTAGAAAATAAGGTTTCTTTGTCCTGATGAGGGATTTAGTTGAATTGTGGTCAAGGTGCCACATTTGGGTAACTCTGGAACTGATTACTCCACACAACTGCAGTTGTTGTATTAGAATATAACTTTGCATGTATTGTTTCCTGTTACCTTTAGTAGTTGTTTTCCTTTCCACCCGAATCTAACTGATTGTTGGCATACTTTCCTAAAATTTAGCGGTATATGCTTCTCTTTATATATGTCAATTCACACACTTAAAAAAGGAGTTCTGTGGTCATGCAGTACTTTTGCTACATACATTTGATTAATTGGATCGTGTTTTTGTGAAGGATGTTTCACATAGAAAATGCATTGACATGGTTGGCTTGTATTGACGTTTCCTATGCTTAAATTTGCAAATAAGACAAAATGATCACTTGGCTATTAGCAAGTTAGTTACCAGCTTGACCAAGAGGTCCAATCGTTCACCTTTAGCTCAATGCCTTCTGATACGATACGATAGTCAGGTGATGATTTTTGTGTGATGAGTTTTTAAGTGACTTCCATTTGCTCTGTCATATGTACTGATTGATCAATGCAACATTTGACGTCTAGGTTATTAGAGAGTTGGTTGTAAATTTCATTGTTTCCTTGATTTTTTCTTGCAGACTACAGCCTAGTTTCTGTTTCTGTGTTTCATAATTTCATTGTTTGAGACTTTTGAGTGTTCAATAGGTGGGGGCGCGAGCTGCCGGCCGCGGGCTTGATTTTTCCTCACTGTTGGTATGCTTTCATTTCTCTTTCTCCCTCGTTGATTTTTACTTCTAGCTTTCAAATGTTGTTGACTGTTGTTGATTTTGTGAGAAATATTGAAATAGGATCTTTAGGTTACTAGGTAGGAATAGGAATATAGGATACAATATAATTTTGGGTGGGAGTTAGCGATTCAATGAATTTTTTTTCTTCATCTATAAATCTTTTGTGTAAATCTTTACTTGTACTTCTAAAATTTTTTACTTGGTACTTCTAATCCCTTCCCCACTTATGAAGATACTATTTAGTAGTTAACATGAGGGAATTGTCAAATATGGGGTATTGATTGACTGAATTATTTTTTATGAAATTGTGATGTGCCATTTTAGGTTCTTAATGCTTGGTATGTTTAAGTTTCTTGGGTTTATCACAAAAAAATGTTGTATATGTTTAATGTAATGTGAAATCATATCAAAGAGTGTTATTATTTGCCCAAAAACTATGGATTTTCTGGTTCCTTTTGATTTTTCCCTCAAAATCCCAATAATTCTTCTCCAATTCAGTTATCTTTTTCTCTTAAGTTCATATTCTCTTCCTGCATTTTGCTTCTGGCTATAACTAAATTTACTTATTAGCCAACAGTCGAAAAACGTTTAACGATTTATTTTGTTAAGCTAAAATTGTACTTTAATGAACTGGATAGTATTTAAAAATCCCCCTCCCCCCCCCATTCCTCTCCATTGTGTATTCAATTTCTATGGTTAGGCTATAATGTAGCTAGAAAAGCCAAATGGACCTCCTATACATGTTCAAGAATGGTTTCCTGTAATTGCTCCATGTGGAGAATAAAGAAGAATCCACCAAGTATATTTAAATGGAAAGGGTATTGTATTCCACCTCAACAAAGAAAAAGAGGTGAAGGAAAATAATTAACACTTAATCTGTAAGGTAGAGAAGATATGCAACTTCTGGAAGTGGATAAAGTGTAGACTCCTAGGACCAAGTATAAAAAATTTTGTGATCTGCTAATGTGGTTTGGCTGGTTTATAACATTAGAAATGTTGGCTTAGCTGGCTATAGATGTTGGACAACCTTTAATGGATTTCTCTCCTAAATTTAGAGCTGCAGGAATTTAAAGTGTTTATCACTCTAAGATCTGCCACTGCCTATAATGGACAAAGAGTGGCTGCACTTATCTAGTTGTCAAATAAAAAAATTAACGTATAATGATCATAAAGTTTAATTTGTAGATTTTTTGAACAATATATAGATGGAGCACAGAATTTTGTTGAACGAGCTCGTGAAAATTGCAATTCAGAAATGATAGCATGCCCTTGCATTAATTGTAGGAATCTAATGCATCATCATTATGATACAGTCCATGAACATCTGGTTATTAAAGGTATGGATCCTACATATACTGTTTGGGTATTTCATGGAGAGCAACCAAGTGAATCAAATTTGGACGACGTAGAAATGCTTGAGTCGAGTAGGATGTTTAAGGATTTCTATGCACACCATGATGTAGATCCTGAAAACTATCCCGATGGAAGAGACAAAGAGATTGACAGTTTAGTTAATGATGCTGAAACTCCTTTAAGGTTGCAAGGCATTTTACAAAGATGTCAGCTTCGGTTGCTATGTTTAAGCATAAAGCTTCACATGGCTTATTAGACAATGGTTTCGATGAACTTATAAATCTTATTCGAGACATGCTGCCAGAGAATAATACAATTCCAAACTCATTTTATGAGATAAAAAAACTTGTTAATACATTTGATCTTGGCTATGAAAAAATACATCATTGCCTTAACGATTGTTGTCTATATAGAAAAGAGCTTGAGCATGCTGAATTATGTCCAAAATGTGGTTGCTTGAGATGAAAAATTAACCAACGAACTAAAAAAATTCAGAAAAATATCTCAGCAAAAGTCTTACGTTAGTTTCCTATAATACCAAGACTTAAGAGGATGTTTGGAATATATGAGATGTCAACACAACTTAGATGGCACTCAAGTACTAAAAGTTCAGACGGTAAGATTAGGCATCCGGTTGATTCATTGAGTTGGGAAATGATTAACAGAAGGTCAAAGATCTTAGCTCTAAATACGGTTGTTGGTCGGTAATCTTAACTTTATATAACTTGCCTCCTTCAATTTGCATGTGAAAGGAAAGTTTGATGTTGAGTTATTGATCCCGAGTCTTAAACAGCTAGGTAATGACATACATGTTTATTTGGCACCACTTGTAGACGACTTAATGTTGCTGTGGAGTGATGGGGTTGATATGTATGATGCAGTTTACAAAGTCGACATTCAACTTAAAAGCTATTTTGATGTGGACAATACATGACTTTCCTGCATATGGAAATATATCTGGGTGGCTCGTTAAGGGAAAAATTGCATGCCCTATCTGTCGTGAAAATACATGTTCACAATGGTTGAAGCATGATAGGAAGTTTGCATACATGGGACATAGAAGATTTCTCGCTTTTGATCATCCATTTCGCATGAAAAAGAGATGGTTTAATGAACACATTGAACATGGTAATGCCGAAGATAAAAAAGGGTGAAAATGATTCTATTGAAGTTGATAAAATTATAAATGATTGGGGAAAAAGTGGTAAACGAAAGAGAGAAGAATACAACTCAATCTAATGTAACGTGAAAGAAAAAGTCAATATTTTTCGATCTACCATATTGGAAGGTAATTTTTGTAATGGTTCGTTCATTTTTATTTAACACTTCTAATTGCATGTAGTTTTTCACGACTCCATTGATGTTTGATTTGTGGACTTTACTTGTACTTCATAATTTGGATGTGATGCACGTGGAGAAGAATATTTGTGATAGTATCATTAGTACACTTTTGGATGTCAAAGGAAAATCTAAAGATGGCATTAACTATCGTAAGGATATGGAAGAAATGAACATTAGGCATAATTTACATCCTCACAGTAGAGGAAATAAATTTTACCTACTAGCTGCTCCTCACACCTTATCAAAAGCAGAAAAACAATTTTTTTGTAGAAGGCTTGCTGACTTGAGATTACCCGATGGCTATGGATCTAATATTGGAAATTGCATATCAATGGAAGAATGTAAGATAGTTGGGTTGAAGTATCATGATTGTCACATTTTAATGCAACAATTATTATCAGTTGCATTGAGATGACTTCTACCTAAAGGACCAAGGAACTCTATTTTTAGATTGAGTTTATTTTTCAAGGAAATATGTCAAGGAATTGTAGATAGAAATAAGGTTGGAACAATTAGAGGATGACATTTTTGAAACTTTATGTATGTTGGAAAGGTATTTCCCGCCTTCCTTTTTTGATACAATGGTTCATTTGACAATCCATATTGGGAGAGAAGTTCGTCTATGTGGACCGGTACAATATTGCATGTACCCATTTGAGAGATATATGAAAGTGTTGAAAGGGTATGTTATGAATCATACACGGCCTGAAGGGTGCATAGCTGAATGATATGTTGAAGAAAATGCGAAGTTTTGAAGCACATACTTAAAACAAGCATCTGAAATAGGCTTTAAGCATGTATGCAATGAAGAATATGAGACCGATTTCTTAGTTGCGGGGCGTACAATTTCTAAGGGGAAGGCAATTGTACTATCCAATGAGATGTTGAAAGTTGCTCATCGCTACGTGTTATTGAATAGTACAGAAGTTCAATCATACATAGATTACGTTTATTAAATATCGATTTCCAAAAATTTAAAGTAGTTCAACCATATTCACTTTTTAATATATTTTATTTACCTTAGGATGCATATGGATGAACTTAAGAGTGTTGATAGACGCCTAGAAAGAAATGAGACTTTATTGCATAAGAAGCACATTGATGCTTTTGCTGCCTGGTTGGATGATAAGGTTAGAATACACATCAAATAATAAATGTCAGTTGTGCTATTTATTCTTTTATTTCTAACATTTTTAAAATAATAACAGATTAAATGTCAGCTATTAACGGACAAAGTATTGAACAATTTGAAGTGGCTTGCACGTCGTCCTAGATATCAATCCATGTCATATATAGATTTGTCATAAATGGTCTTCGATTTCACACTAAAGATGCGGAAAAATCTCGTCAAAACAGTAGCGTTTTAGTTGAAGCAACGACCATATGTAGATCTAGTGCAAAAGATAATGCGCAAATAGTTGGGCAAGTTCTTTACTATGGAGTCTTGCGTGATGTTATAGTGCTTGATTATAATACGTTTCATGTTCCAATATTCAAGTGTGATTGGGTAAATATCGTCAACGGAATAAAAAAGGAAGATGGATTTACTTTGGTTAACCTTAACGAGGGACACAGACAATTTGAAAATGATCATTTCATCTTAGCAACATAGGCGAAACAAGTCTTTTATTCTAGGGAAAATGAAACATCTAGTTGGTATGTTGTTTTGCAAGCGTCACAAAGAGACTTTTGATGCATCACGCATGGAAGAAGATTATAACTATGAGGCAACTATTCCACTAGATATATCACAACCTATTACAGACAACCATGATGATTATGAGAATTATGCAAGGATAGATGTTGAAGGCGTATTTTATGAAACGTAGAGTAGTTTGGTAACTCTCTTGTTAGTAGATAATGTACTTTTTACGTAACCTTCCTTTTTTGTTCTACTTTTTTTTATTGCGTGATTTATCTATATATTCATATTGCGATGAAATGTTGAATGCTTTGGATTTATTAAGATCTCTAACCATAATTTATTTCAATGTTGCAGGTTGTTCTAGCTCTAGGGATTCTTTTGCAGCAAGAAACATATTTTGTACGATGGATAAGGCTCAGGTAATTGTGTTTTCTTATAATACGTGAGATATATGCTAAGTTATGAAAATAATTACTCTTATCTTTTGTTTTCATGTTGTATTCTCAAAGTCAACTAAACAAACTTCCAAGAGTTCTGAAAAAAGAAGAGCTGCAATTGCTAATACAATTCGAGAGACCGGTAAAAGGCTAAGATATATTCCAGTGAACAAGGAGATAGTATAACTAGCCCAACTAATGATGAGCAAACCACGTTGCCAACAACTACAAATGCTCCGAAGAAGAAAAGAGGTCCAACGCAAGTGAAGATGATTCCGGAACATAATTATCAGAAGATGGATCTCGAATTCAATGAATATGATCAAGTTGTTGGCCAGAACTCAGAAAATTTTTCTAGCATGGCCATAGTTCGAGAACATGCCTGTAGTAATTAACGATTGGAATTCGGTGGATGGAAAGAAGAAAATGGAGCTTTGGGCTTTCATACAGGTACTATTTCTCAACTATGTTTAAATATTATTACGTTGTTCATTTTCCCTTCTTAATGATGCCATTCCCATACTTCTCAAATACAACAACGATTCAAAGTTAGTGATTGCCATCAAAGAATTACACTTCAATGTATGGGAAAGTCTTGGAAGACATTCAAATCTAGATTGAGAAAAGAAAGTAGAGCTCAAGTTGAATAATCTGTAAATAGAACACGCACTATTACCCTTCTGAAACCAAAGAATGTCAACCTGAAGAAGTTTGGGTAAAATTTGTTGAGGATACTCTTTCAGCTGATTTTCATGTAAGTATAATTTGCATATGAAGCTTACATTTTTATAATTATTGGTGTTTTATACTTTTTTGATTTCTTTAATAGGAAAAAAGTTCTAGGTTCAGCAACATGAGAACTAATCAGAAGCTTATCCATATTATGGGTCGAAAGGGTTATCCACGCGTGGCTTATGAAATGGTACATCTGAGAAACATATCTTGTCTTACATGAATTGTCCGATTCCAATATATGTAGTAACTACATGAATTGTCCGATTCCAACATATGTAGTAACTAAATTTGTACTGCAGAGAAAAAATAACCCAGATTTAAGAGGGTTACGAACAAGAGTATGGACTTATGGACATCTTAGGAAAGATGGAAAACCAATAAATGAAGTAGTTGCCGATACTTTGGTATGTGTAGCATTTCTCCTCTAATTGACCAATGCAATTTGATTTAGTAGTTATATCACTTGCTAGTATAAAATTTGAATTCCATAAGTGCAGAGAAGGATTGAAGATTGTTATGTATCAATTTCTGATACACCCGCCGAAGATTCCATTCGCGATGATGTTGTTGCTCAAATCTTAGGTCCCGAACGTCACGGGAGAGTTAGGGGACTCGGATTTGGAGTTGTACTATCAAAGGTGGATGGACAAATACAAAGTAGTGGGAGAGTTAAAGAACTTGAAAGTCATTACAGACTCAATCACAAAGGATGGGGCACTAGAAGAAAAAGTGGAAGCACTTCAGAAGTTATCTCAACAAGTTCTAAGTAGTTATCCTTTATATATAATAAAATAATATAGCTTCATATAGTCAATTACATATAGAATAACTTTTGTAATTTTTGTATTATTTTACAGAATATAAAGGACAAGAATTCAAATCCTCTTACTCCTCAGGTTTGTGTTTCATACATTATTAAATGTTTATTCAATATATATCCAGTTTGTAGCATTGTCATTTAAAAAAATTACTTTCTGTCTACTATGAATTTATAGTCACAAATTGGAAGTACTCTACCTATGACAAATGCAAAATGTCAACTGTTGCATTGGTACATGTTTGAAGAGGAAGAAGTCGTAGCAAAAGGGAAGATTGCAACAACAGACCCAAGTGCAAAGGTGCATCGCCTGCCACTTGGTCGAGATTGTTGGAAGGTTTGGGTTGAGGAAGTGTATATGGGTAATTTGACCTTATACAGACCTACCGATGAATTTCGGACTCTTAGTGAAGCCATGGGAAGTACTGTTGCTTGGCCAAAGAGCAGTATTAGGCTTCTATGATTAATGTATATTTTTTGGTGGTCTAGAGATATTGGATAATAATTTATTGCTTGGCTATGTATTTTGCTTTTTTTGAAAGGTGGCTTTTAAAATATTTGGCAACTGTTAGATGTGTGCAAGAACGATTAGGAGTTTGATCAAATTTTAATGTGTTTAAATTAGTGCTTATAGTTTCCTTATTTGAATTGTTTCCTAATTGTTAGAAACTATATGTGCATTAGTTTTGATTTTGGAGTAAAATTCTGCTAGGTATAAAATTCTGATCTACTATGTGTTAAGCTCACTTTTTTTTTTTGTTGTTGTTGTTTTACATTTATTCCTAATAGGTGTCTCATTTCTTTTTATGGCATTAAAAATGAGTCCCCATTCCATGCACAGTTGTAACTAACATTCTAAAAGCTTGGGAATGGAGACTCGACAGCCAGAATATTAGTATTCTGTATGGTGTATTAGATAGCCTGAATATTAGTATTCTATAGGTGGATTAGACTGAACAACCAGAATATTAGTATTCTGTATGGTGTGATTTTAACTCCTTCAATTTAGCTGGAGTCATGTGATATAAAGCTTTGGCAATTGGCATCATTCATGGGGCCAACTCAATTGTGAATTTTATTTCCCTATTAGGAGTAAATCTTGTTAGCAATTGTCGATTTTTCCATCAAATGAGATCGACTCATTGTCTGGAATCCTGACACTCTTCCTTTTACAGTCAATTAAGTACTTGGTGATTGGAAAACCAGTCCATTTCAAGAATGAAATCATAATGTTTCAGGTCTAAAAGGATCAGATTGACAGGAAGGTTTCGACTACCCAGATAGAGTGGAACATCTAAGACTAATTAGTTTGTCTTTTGCAGATCTCTTGATGGTATGGTGGCTTTTAGAATGTTAGTTACAGAATATTCAACATAAGGATATCTAATCCACCATACAGAATGTTAGTTTCAGATCTCTATCTAATCCACCATACAGAATATTCCACATAAGGCTATAGATCAAAGTAAGAAATAAAGAAGAAAAACAAACCAGATGAAAGCTTGACCGTGGGAATGGAGACTGAACAGCCAGAATACTCGAGAATTGCAGTGTACTTGCTTCCAGTACAATTACCTAAAGACTGATTGTGCAGCAATAATAGGATTGCAGTGTACTTGCTTGGAGACTAATTGTTTCAACAAATAGATTGTTATGCTTAGTTGAATTAATACCTATTGGTGTTGTATTGTTATAGAAACCTTCAAGTTCAAATACAAATGTGCTGGAGTATGAAAGTAAGTTCTTTTATCTTCTGTCCTTGTTTCCCCGTGAAAATATTAAGTTTTGAAAAGTCTTGGGAGCTAATATTTGGTTAGGCTGTTCTTGGAATAAAAACGAAAGGTGTAGTATGTTTGAATTTGGTGGTCTGTCTGATAGGACAACTCTTATTTGTAGTTAAACTATATTATGGGCCATATTCACGCAATTACAAGTGTAGTAGACGTGAGTGAATGAATGTGTACATCAAAATACAGGGTTACAGGAAAAAGCCAAGGAAATCAAATAAATACTGCAAAGAAATCATAACTGATTAGCAAGTATCGTAGCCGATTTCTTCATTGAAATGATAAGCATTGAGTATATGATAAGATATCAAGCTTGGGTTGGTGTAGTGTTCGAAGTTTACTCAGTCTCACCGGTCCTCTTGAACCTCTGACCTTGACATTGGAAAAGCAATCACTAAGCCATAAAGCCAAGGAGGACCCGTCTTATGTTCGAGAATTTTCATATTTGTTGTATACATACAGTTTGATTAGATGTAGTCCAGCTTCAGTTTGAATACTCAAATAGTTGCTGTAACTGTAGCACAGTGTGTTTATGTGCTCTATGACTACTCATTGGATAGTTGCTCATCATCAAATTATTGGAGGAGTCCTAGCGGTAGTCACTCTTTCTTGCCCGTCTATTTCTCATCCCGTTCCTATACTCTCCCTTTTATGTCCCTTTTTCTTTCCGAGCAAAGGATTAGCTTTTATTTTCTTGTTATTTTTTCACATGCAATTTACTAGTTTTTATTTCTATCAAAATTATGGTTCTGTAAATGAAAGTTATAAAAATCCTTTTACAGAATGTGAAGAGCGTGAAGGTCCTCCTATCAATTCGGAAGTGTGACTTGATGCTAGAGAGGCTCATTACTTTCCAATTTCTGGTCTGTTACCTATTATTTCTAGAGGGGACAGATGATCTCTTATTGCTTTAACATATTCTCATTTTTATTGTTTCACGTGTGCTTTCCTCTACATCATTTTGGTATTATCTTTCACTATGACTCTTGAAAAGATCAGTGGTTCAATATTTGTTGAGATGGTGTTCTTTGTCCTTTTTTTTTTTTTTTTGCTCATAACTTGTAAATAACAATCTTGATTTGGTACTGCAGTATAAGCCTGTTATGGATCATATTCATCTCCATTATTTTGCCTTCAAGTGTTTTTTGGAATTGTACTTTAAGTATATCTTAAAATAGCGAGTGATTGAATACTCATGCCATTGCTAAGTTAAAAGAAAAATAGGAATTGGTTCCTTACTCCCAATGCAAGAGTTTACTTTTGTTGTGTTATAAAAGTTCTTGAGAAAGTGGGTGATGCAAACTGCCTATGATAAATTAGTGCTGACATGTTCTCAGATTTTGTAGTAGTAGATTTTTCCTCTTCCGATGTGGATATTAGATCATCATCACTTTTGTCTTTGAGCCAATGAAAGCATGGAAACTAAACCAATCATATAAAGAGCAATAAAAGAAGAAAAAGAGAAGTGATAAGAAGAAAAAGAGGGAGGGTGACTGATTGACGAGGCAAGAAGATGGAGAAGAACCGTGAAAGTCACAATCCAAAGCAGCAAGAATTAAAGAGTCAACCATTTAAAGGCAGTGACTGTGCATGTGAGTGTGTGTGTGTGTGTGTGTGCAAATTCTGAAACTGCACTACTCATTTTCTTCTTCTGGTTCATCATTTTCTTCTGTTATTGGTTGAATTTTTTATGGAATAATCTGTTGCTTTATACCATTTATGTTCATGAATAGTGACAGAGATTAAGATTGGACAAGAAAATACTAGGATTACAATCTCTTCCAATTTATGAGCCTTAAAATGTGGGATGCAAATTGACGAAAGGAATTGTACAACATTAATTGGTTTTCTTTTTCTTTGCTTCTGCGAAATGGTCTGAAATGTCATGATTTTCATGTAGATAGTTAGTAGGTGAGTTGCTTAGTGGATGGATGAATTGGAATTATCTTTGTTGGGTTCTGCCTACTTTTGTGACTTTTGATGTTTATTTAGGTTGGGCAGCCTTGGATAATTCTAAATCAACAATAATTCTTGTATGTCTTGTAAGGTTTTTGTTTTCTAATGGCCAAATGATTGCTAATGAAGTTTGATCAATTAGTTGGATACATTTATTAAATTGAATTTGAAGTATTATTTTCTGCATTTTTTGAATATGAATCTGCATATCCACTTCATTATTTGCTTTATTTATTTTCAATTCCTAACACTAAGTACAAAGCTATAAGAAGCAGATTTCAAACTGATTTTGAATCTTGTTTTTCCCACCGAAAAAGTTAATATAAGTGCTGGAAGCAAAATGAGATTCTGAAAAGTTTCAGCCTCTACAATCTTTCCCCAATCAAGCCATTTAAGTCCATACACATGTTGGTACCAGCAACTCCTTTTTTGAAGCTATATAGAACATCAATACAAACCTAGTATGAATTATTCCACTTTTTGTAGTCATCAAAATGATGGAAAAGATGTTTTTGATGCTGGGTCGATATTTTAAACTGGAAACATGTATCAAATTATTTTGAATATTGCACAATATATATGCGAGTTGAATATTGCATGGTTTAATTAGTTTCAATGCAAGAGCATATTTTTCTCATTTTCATTATGATTTTTTTATATTTTTTGATGTGTTGTCTCTTGTATTTATTTATGGTAAAAAGTGCAAAATCTTTAATTAGGTTGAATGTGTAGAATAAAGAATATGATTTTTGATACCGTAATATGCATATATTAAAAATGGGAATTAATTTTTAAAAAAAATTAAAATTACAACGTTGAAAAAACGCTGCAAAAGAAACGCTCAAAAAATGCTGCAAAATGGTCTATCGCAACGTTTAAAAAACACTACAAAAAAGGTTTACTGCAAAAGGGGTCTACTACAACGTTTAATAAACGCCGCAAAAGGGGGTCTACCTCAACATTTAAAAAATGCTGCAAAAAGAGGTCTACCGTAACGTTAAAAAAACGCTGCAAAAAGGGTTTTTCGTAACGGTGAATAAATGCTACAAAAAGTCTTTCCTCAACTGCAACATCGACATTCGTAACATACGCTAAAAATGCCGCAAAAGGTCTACCGCAACGTTTTTTTGCCGCTGCAAAAGGTCTCTTTTGGTGTAGCGCCTTAAAAAAAGATTCAGGCTCAAAGAAGGCGACATTGGCATAAACAACCCTCTTTTTAGTTATAGGATCATAACATCGATACCCTCTTTGAGTTGGAGAATACCCTTAGAAGACACAACAAACAAATCTAAGAGAGATATGCCAATCGCAAAAAGGTGAACAAAGGACACGCCCAAAAATACGAGAAGTAAAAATAAAGAAGAATCAGGAAAATGACATTTAAAATGAATTTTACCTTCAAGAGCAAGGGAATTCTATTAAGAAGAAAATATACAGTGAGTGTAGCATCACCCCCAAAAAGATTTAGGTATGCATTTGAAGCATAATAGTGCCTGCAATCTCAAGAAGATGTCGATTTTTACGTTCTGCTACACCATTTTATTGTGGAGCATAAGCACATGAAGTTTGATGAATTATTTAATACCATTAGAAGAAAAGAGACAACTTTTTTAACCTAGAAAGAGGTAGATGACCTAATCAACAATGACAATCGAAAGGAGACAAACCCACAACAACAACAACTTCATCTCCAATCACTGTATTTGTCTAGAGATCTTGAAAGATACAATAAGTTGGAAAGAAAGTTATAGAACAATTTAAGGGTTTTGTAAGTTGATTAACAGAGAGGAGGTTAAATGATAATTTTGGAACATGTAGGACATGATCAAATGTAAAAGAAGTATGAACAGTACCAAAACCAGACACATGAGAAATAGAACCATCAACAACATGATTGGAGAAAGAGACTAATAAGGTGTAAAATTAGAGAATTGATGGGAGTTACAAGTCATGTGATTAGATGCACTTGAATCAATTAAGCATGAATTACCAAATGAAGCTACAAATGGACCGGTATCTGATGGAATGACATTGGGGACAACATGTCTATGTTGAGAGTGACGTAATCTATTATACTCCTCTTTAGAGATTCGAATAACATCTACAAAAATTGTTGTAGAGGAACTAGATTCATCTAAAGAATGAGTAACAACCGTAAGCCCTTTGAATGATTTAACTTTAGCACCTTTGATAGCCCAATCAGGCTTGCCATGCTATCCCAACATTGATCGAAGACCTTTTGTTTTATCAAGGCCATAGCCATGACTACGTGCCACCATGGCAAAATTTTCAAGATTCATCCCTGGAGAGGATAAGGTCAAAGAGGTATGTTGTAGATGAAATAAAACAGATTGAAGTGTAGGCATGTTACGGTCTCCAAGTAACGACTCCTGAGATTGTTATATTGCTCATTCATATTCATCAAAAAATCACATACAAACAGGTTTTCCCATTGTTGTTTCTGAATCTCAAGATCAACATATAGAGGCTAAAGTTGATGAAATTTATTGATAATTCCTCGATAGATAGCAAAATATTGTGCTAGAGACCTCTTCCCTTGCTTATTACAGACAAGTTGTTGAAATAACGAAAATATGTGAGAATTGTTACCATCATTAGAAAACATCTCTTTCATGGCATTCCATATCTCCTTAGCAATTGAGGCCAAACCAACAGAATCAGCAATCTTAGGTTCCAAGGCATTCAACGGATGTCTTAACTGCACAATCACATTAACACCATGCTCTAAATAATTTTTGTATATTGATTACAACGGTCTAGATTAATTTAGGTAATTTCATAAATTACATTATTAATCTTTACCTTTTATTCCTTAAAGCTTATTCTTTCTCAAAAAAAAAAAAAAAAAAAAAGTTAAATTTTTTTACTCGCATCCGTACGTGAACTTTACATATAATAAGGAGGATGTTTACACTTACATAAAACTATATTCTTGAATTTTTCATGCATGTATTTATGACCTCTGGTATTATTAGGTTTTTGCCTCTTTAATTTGCTATCCTATTTCTTTTATGTTCCTTCCTTTTTTTTCATATATAAATGTTAGAATAGAAGATTATGAAAATATTTCCTTCTAGCTTATATCCTAGTCTAATTAGGAATTGATATTTTTCATTTTAGTAACAGGATTTTACTGGTTAGGTTCTTCAAATCAACCCCTGACTATGTTTTGAGTGTTTTCACTATCTGTTCCACTAATTTCTTTGATTTAGGAAACGATTAGATACATGATAAGAAACTGTTAGCGTTAGTGAAATGACTAATTCAAAGTTGTCTCATGTCCCATTTATGTCAAATAACAATATACCTTTCAAGTGGTGAGATTTTTGTATTTGGTTTTTAGCTTCTCTCTCCATCTCTATGGAGCCTTCCACTTGGTCTACCAATGTTTGACAGTTTGAGCATTATTATTTGCTGTCAAACTCTAGCAATGTTATTTGCTTTCTTATGATGTTTACATGTGCAAGTTCTAAGAAACTTTTTGCTTTTAGCTAAGCATTTTATTAAAGTTTTGTTTATGATATGCTGAGTTTTACTCCTCTTCTAAACAATTGATAGTCCTTCACTCTTCTACAATCATCTCCGCCATTAGGACCATTTTGTATGTAATGTAAACACCAATTCATATAGAGAAAAAGGTTTAGAGAAAACAAGGTCTCCAATACCAATTCATGTAGGAAGCTAAAAGGAAAACACAAAAACAAGAACGGGGCAAAATTTTTGAGAGACAAACACCAAATAAAGCAGCATGAAAATAAAGTAATGTTAAAAATGTTTCGGAAAGAACTTACACATCTACAGTTTGTTCCAAATATCAATCACCCGTTGCTCAGTTGTTTTAGGAATCCCAACAAGATTATTTTTGAAGTTTTAGTCCAAAACACCAGTTCGACTATATTAGCAGACTAGCTTGTTTATTAACTTAGAGAAATATTGGAGTCATTTTTCAGAATTATTAGGACGTAATTATTGGAGTCGTTTTTCAGAATTACCAACAAAATGCAACTGCATATTCCAATGACGACACCCCAATAGTTTAAAGAGCATAAAACAACCAGGCTCCCATTTCCATATTTCTCTAGCCCAATAAAATTAATAATTCAGGAAATCAAAAGACACTAATCACCAAAAAATTACGTTAAAGATTGATTACAAGACAAGATCATGTGCATGATATGTCATCATATAGACAGAAGCAGTTAGATCTAATTAAGTTAATTATTAACCTAATAACCACGATAACTTAATTTTTGCATAGTTTCTGAAAATGGAAAATATTACAGGTAATGTGTTTATAAAGTCAAACTAGCACAATCATAATAGAGCAGCTTTAACTTGACAGCCAATTCGGAGTTACAAGAAATAAGGGCTAAGATGACAAACAATATACTCCCCAATATATACAACACAATGTAACAAAATTTATAAAAATTTAACTCAGAGTCATAACATTACTGTCGCACATCTATTTTTTTTCTTGAATTTCGTTGTTTGGCCACTAATGGAACATAGAGTGCATTATTTATGTGTTAAGCTTTTATATTACAGAATTTATAAAAATAAGGGCCTGTGGATGGTTTCCCAATTAGTTCTGAAGTACAGACACAACGCGTAATCGATTGCTCGAAGGCAATGGCAAAGAGCGAAGATTTGAGGTAAATGTGTGTGTAATGTAAAAGATTAAGCCTAGAATTATGTAACGAAGATAGAGTGAGTCTTTTATCCAATTCAACTGGCATATATAAGGAGAACGGTCTTTCGGTCAGTTAAACAAAAGGTCACAACTAGGGTTCAAGATGTAAATGTTCTCTACAAGACTTATGCATTGGGTTATCTAGTAAAACGAGAGACAATTTTGGAGGCAGTGTGAAAAGGATACGCCTTATTGTACTAAATTTGATGATTGCTCAACTTCACTACCTCAAAAGATGGGATGATTTTCTTTAGGTATTACTCTTCAATTCAAGATCAAAAAAATTCTCCAATTTAGGCTTCATCAGGTCATGTTCTTAAGTTGTTTATCTAACAATTTATATGCTAGCCTAGTTCCTATAAATAGAAGCAATAAGGATCATATTCATATCCTTTCATTTCTTTGCCCACAAATCCCAATTTCAATATCCAACAGAGTTCTTAAACTTCGTCTTTGAAATCTTCTCACAATATATGATTTTGCTCCTCTTTTATGATGAAAATTGATGGAATATTGTAGTATGAGTAGTATATGAGAGGTGTCTCTATTGTATTATGTTGTTAGGTGTTTGTAGGAGTCGAAAATTGGTTTAAAATCACGTCTAGATTGGTTTCGAAAAGAGTTCGAATCGAAAAAGGAAAGCTGCCTTTGCGCACGTTTTTGTCATTTTACATTAATCAATATTTTGGTTATAACTTTATTTCTCGATATTCGATTGAGGTGATCCAAAGTGCGTTGAAAAGCATTAAAAGGGATAAAACTTTTCTAAAAATAGAATTTTCCCGATTCGGACGTTTACTATGCCAAAAATGGGTCTCAATATTTGACAAAAAATCTGAAATATAACTTATGCGATTGGAAATTAATTTGTTGTCATATTTTGATCATATTTCATTCATTTTGACTTCTAATTCCATCCATTTGCCTCCTAACAATCTTCAAAGTGATAGTATTGTGGTCTGAATCAACTATTGAATATTTACAATTTGATCCTCAAACTTTGGGCTTCTCCATTTTTCGCTTCTTTTTTTCAATTCCACTTTCAATCATCGAGTTTTACCTAATAAACGAAAATACAATATATTAGGCTATATTTGCTTAAAAGAACTACCAAATATCGCTATTTTAAGTCCCAAATAAATGTATAAAATACACTTATCAAACACCCTTAAACTTAAATATTTGTTTGTTTTCAAGCAAGACTAACCTAAATAACAACAAACACACAAGAATGCAAAAAATTTTGGTTTGACAATCTATTTTTTTACCTCAGGACTTGAATCACCGTTTTAAATTTGCAATACGCTTCAAAATCATAATATCAAACCAATATCCATTCTTCCAATGCAAAATCGACGAGTGTGTGAAGAACTAAGTAAACAATCATAAATTTACAAGTTGCTTCAATTCCCGACCCTCTATGGTCAAATATATCTTTCACCTCTAGTATGGTTCACACACTACCAAACTTATTCTTTTTACTCTTTTCCCAGTGTGCAATACAAAATTTAATTTTTTTCATAACTATCTTCACCCTAGTTCATGTGACTCTACTAATTGCAAGTCAACATATCAATAAACAAGAATCTTCCTACAATCGTAAAATTGCCCATAAACTATGCTAAATTTGGTCTTAAGGATAAATAAGTATGGTTAGGGCACATAATCTATGTTCAACTAAGTCAACCTATCAAGCATATGCATCAACTCATTTACTCACAATGTCGAACTCAATTCTAGTGTGCATATAATATCAAGTTTTGCAAGGTATTCATCAATCAATCTAGCATGTAACCTATCCACTGTTTATAAATTAACATTAAGGGTGTGTTTGAGCCACACAACGGAAATCAAAAATCAAAATCATTGAAAAAATCTATATAATTTTGTCAATGTTTTTTATTTTTTTATTAATTTTCTATTATATACTAAAGCAATAACAAACACTAAAAAACACACTCAAAGTAAAAAACTCTAAAATTTTCCCACCCCAAACCTAAAATCGACATTGTCCTCAATGTCTTAAAACATAACTAAAGATATAAGGAAATGGGGAAGAGGAAGAAAGTGCTCGGAATTTGTTGTTGAATATGGGAGGAGCTATTTGGCAATCCATCTCAAAGTGCAAGTTGTTAAGCTCCTTTCAATGTTTATGTCCATGGTACCTATTAAGAGAGAATAAAACAATCACCACCCCAATATACTTTCAAACGTTGCCCATTTACCTTGGAGGCTTCCTTTGTCTCATGAGTCATCTCAACTGCTTCATGTTGAAAGACTTGAACAACTATGAATGGTCCAAACCATTTAGAACGCAGTTTTCCAAGAAAAAATTTCAACCTAGAATTGAACAATACTTTCTAACTTGGAGTGAGCTCACTCCTCTGGATGTATCATGCATTCTCTTTATCCTCTTCGTATATAGCTTTTCATTCTGAAAGAAGCATTTTTTTTTCTAGCTGTTGTCATGTTCATGTTCGACTACTTTACTGCCCAATATGCTCGATGTTCCAACTCCATTGAAAGGTGACAATCTTTCCCATACGTAAGGCGATATGATGACATGCCTATTGGTGTCTTGTAAGCAGTCTAGTATGCCCACAGTGCATCATCAAGTTTCCTTGACCAATTAGTTCTCAAGCCATTCCCCGTCATCTCCAGTATTCTATTCAGCTCCTTATTTAACACTTCCACTTGGCCACTGTTTTGGGGATGATAAGTTGTAGCAACCCGATGTTTCACACCATATTTTGCTAACACTAAGTCCAAAAGCATGTTGTAGAAGTGTTTAGCCCCATCATTAATAATGGTTCAAGGGATGCCAAAGCACGAACTTATGTTCTTCTTCAGAAAACTAATAACCACTAGAGCGTCATTAGTTGGTGCTTCTACTGCTTCTACCCATTTCGATACATAATTAACCGCCACCAACACATACTAACTATTGTAATATGATAGGAATGGTCCCATAAAATCTATCTCCCAAACATCAAAGAGTTCCACTTCTAGAATTGAATTCAAAGGCATTTCATGCCTTTCTTGAGATGTTCCATGTGCGCGGGCATCTATCACAATGTTTAACATATTCATGAGCATCTTTAAACAACGATGGCCAATAGAAACCTGATTGGAGAATTTTTCCTGTTGTTTTAGAGGGCCCAAAGTGTACTACATGTGCTGATGAGTGACAATGCTTCCAAATCTGAGAGATCTACTCATCTGGTATACATATCCTAATGAACATCCCTCCTGTATAAAATAGGATCCTCCCAATGATAGTACTTCGACTCGAAAAAGAACTTCCTTTGATGTTGAGTGAATTCAGGTGAGAGCACATTACAAGCCAGATAATACTATGTCTGCATACCAAAGTCCATAGTCAACTACAATGAACCACTCATCTGGGAAAGAGTCTTTTAATTCCATATCATCCTTCTGTTCTACCCGCTCAAGCCTTGAGAGGTAGTCTGCTACCAAATTTTCACATCCTTTCTTGTCCCAAATCTCCGAATCAAACTCTTGAAGGAGAAGTATCCAGACATTAGATATTTCGGTGGTGCATGATCTATGTAGGAAATTACCTTTTATCCCATGAGATATGATATGAACTTACCAAAAGCAATCACAATAGCAAGCATCTTCTTTTTAGTGGGGGCATAATTCAATTGTAGCTCTATCAAGGTCTTGCTAACGTAATAGATGAAATGAAGAATTTTGTCCTTTCACTGACCAAGTACTACCCTTACTGCATAATTGCTAGCATCACACATCAACTCAAATGGCAATCCCCAATTTGATGCAACTATAATTGGTGCTGAAATTAACTTTTCTTTTAGAGTGTTAATAGATTTCAAACACTCTTTAGAAAAAGTTGAATGGTGTACCCTTTTCAATTAAGTTGTAAAGAGGCTTGGTGATTTTGGATAAGTCCTTCATAAATCTTCTGTAGAACCCATCATGGCAAAGAAAACTGGGTACTCCCTTAACTTAAGTTGGTGGAGGTAGCTTTTCTATTACCTGAATCTTTGATTTGTCCACCTCGATACTCTCTACTGAAATTCTATGCCCAAGTACTATTCATTCTTGCACCATAAAGTGGCATTTCTCCTTGTTAAATACCATGTATGTTTCCTCATAACGCTGCAAAACCTCCCCAAATTTCAGAGGCAAATCTCAAATGATGAACCAAACACCGAGAATTAATCTAGAATTCAATGATTTTCTCTACCATGTCTAAGAAGATTGCCATCATGCATTACTAAAATGTGGCAGGGCATTATATAACCCAAATGACATCCTTCTATATATATGCAAAGGTACCATAGGGGCATGTAAATGTAGACTTCTCCTGATTATCTGTAGCATGTTCACTCTAATTATATCCTGAGTACCCATCTAAAAAATTATTGTACGACTAGTTTCTCCAACATCTGATCACAAAGGACGAATGAAAGTGATTTTTTCGAGTTGTATTATTCAGCTTCCTGTAGTCTATGCACACTCCCTGTCCCGCGACTGGCCTTATGATTAAGCTTGTTGTTCTCATTCTTTACCACTATAACCCTTCCTTTCTTTGGCACAACATGAATTGGACTAACCCACTTGCAATTAGAGTTACAATAGATGATACCTGCATCAAGGAGCTTAAAAGCCTCTGCTCACATGACGTCCTTTATGGTGGGATTCAATCTGTGTTGATTTTCCATTGTTGGCTTGTACTCTTCTTCCATCAAGATTTTGTGCAAGCATACTAATGGTCTAATTCCCCCGACATCTGTTCTAGGCCACCCAATAACTATAGTTGTTTTATGTTCTCCAAAACTATCAATAGTCTCTGCCTTTACAACTCTGTCATCTCCATTAGCAATGATCATAGGTAGTGTAGATGACTCACCAAGTAAGCATACCTCAGATTGTTTGGGCTCAAGAATTGGTGCTTTTTGAATAGATGGTAGTATGTAAGGCGGAGTAGCTTCTAAAATGTAATCTGACTTGTCTCCTCAACTATTGATTTTTCATCTTGTGAATGCATAAGAAGAGTCTCCAAGTGATCCTAAGGGAATTCAAGAATGAATGCCTCCTTAACGCCATATCTACCACATCAATTCTATCTAATTCTATAGGATATTTTTGATAGCACTGACGACATTGAATGTCACATGCTCATCATTCAACTATAGCATCAATTGTCCCTTTTGAGCATCTATCAAGGCCGTCATGTTGCAAGGAATGGTCACCCCAATATCAATAGCACATCCTTGTCCTCCTTTACCATGTCCAGAATGACAAAGTCCGCAGGTAGATAAATTTATTTCCTAAAAATAGAATAAGGCATAAGGTATTAGCTTTCACCTAAATCACAAAAGACTATTAAATTTCTTATCACCAATTGTACAAGGAATAGTAAAATCAATAGATCCTTTAGTTTAGGTGGCAATTTATTTTGTAGAATGGCACTACATTCTTTATTCAACATCACTGTTCCCAAATCCTCTAGCTTTTTCTTATTTGTGAGAATCTCTTTCGTGAGTTAAGAGTAGTTGGGCATTCGTGCAAATGCATCGACAAATGGTATATTGGTCTGCAGTTTCTTAAATAGCTCAAGGAATTTCGAGAACTGCTTATCTAACATATGTTTTTTTAGCCTCTACGGAAACAGACTAGGCATAATTTTTTAGGTAAGAGCAATTACCTTAAACTTAGGATCCTCATATGCTTTTCTGTCTTTGGTTCTTTGTTCTGCTTAAATTCCTCCAAGTGCTCCTCAATCGTGGTAGGTACATTTTCTTGTATAGCAACCTATCCCTTTACATTGATCTCTGGTAGTTGAATTGTGGATAGTTATAGCTTTGCAATGCTCCTTAAATTATGTGTGCCTATTTGTTTAGTTCGCGAGTTGCTTGTTAGGGCATAGTCGGGAGGTTTGATGGGTCACTTTGGTGTTCTAAAGACTTTAGATAATTTACGTGAGCATTTTTATTGGCCTAATAGGAAGCATGATGTGCAATCTATTTGTGATAAGTGCATTACCTATAGGCAATCAAAATCTAAAGTTAGACCGCATGGCTTGTGCCCTTTACCTGTGCCTACTCAACCTTGGATTGATATATCTATGGATTTTGTTTTAGGATTACCAAGGACTCAAAGTGGTAAGGACAACATATTTTTTGTTGTTGACAGGTTTAGTAAAATGACTTATTTTATAGCATGTTCAAAAACCAATGACGCAGCACATATTGATGATTTGTTCTTTAAAGAAGTGGTTCGTTTGCATGGGTTGCCTAAGACAATTGTTAGATGTTAAGTTCCTCAGTCATTTTTGGTGCACTTTATGGAATAAATCAGGAACTAAACTGTTTTTTCTACTGTTGCACATCCTCAAACGAATAGTCAAACTTAAGTATTTAATAGGACACTCACTACTTTGTTGCATGCTAACATTCAAAATAACGCAAGGCAATGGGAAAAGTGTTTGCCACATGTTGAGTTTGCATATAATAGGACTGTTCATTCTACTTCTTCATTTTCTCCTTTTGAAATTGTTTATGGCTTTATTCCTTTAATTCCTGTGGATATTTTACATCTGCCTACTAATGAGTATGCTAATCTCGATGGTAAGAAAAATGCATATTTTGTGAAGGATTTACAGGCCAGAGTTCAGGCCAACATTGAAAGGAAGAATGAGCAATATGCTAAGTAAGCCAATACGGGGCGTTCGAAGGTTATCTTCCAACCTGGGGATTGGGTTTGGGTGCACATGCATAAGGAGAGGTTTCTCACACATCGAAAATCAAAATTGCAGCCTAGAGGAGATGGACCTTTTCAAGTCTTGGAGCGGATCAATGATAACGCCTACAAGCTAGATTTGCCAAGCGATTATGGTAATGTTAGTGCAACTTTTAATGTTGCTAATTTATCTTTGTTTGATGTAGGTTATTCGAGGATGAATCCTTTGGAAGATGAGGGGAATAATGGAGATCGAGGTGCTGACCAAGTTGATGTTCCCGAATATTCTCAAGATCCTTTGCAAAGAACGCCAGTCCAATGACTAGAGCGAAGACAAAGAGGATGAAAGAGGCTTTGCAAGGCTTGATCATGGAAGTGCAATACAAAGAGGCTGTGCTAGAGGATTCTAAAACTAAATTTGAAGATTCCAAAGCTTCACCAAGGATGGTCACTTATCTTTTTATGTTTTGATTAATTAAGCCCAATCCACATCTTTTTTTAGGCCCATTTCGTTTTCTCTTCAATTAAGCTAGGGCAATCACTTTAAAGAGGACGGTCATGATATTTTGGAAAAGTGAATGATTTTAAACTAAATGGAGAAAAGCTTTTACTTTGCCTTCTTGTATTCTTGATTGAATGCTAGAATTTCGACTTATCAAATGAGTGATCAACCTTTGTGGCATCTCAAGATTGGGGTTTTAAGGACCTTGTTCCTTATGGTTCTAATCTGATCTTCCTCGTCACATTCATAGCAAGCTGGTTTTGTTCATTTTCCATTGAATTTGTGGGTTTTTAAAAGGGGTCTACGTCATTTGGTATAAGAGTCTTTTCTTTTGGGTTGCTGAAAACATGTTATTTATTTCTATCTCTTTGTTGCTTTTTTGCTTTGAAAAAGAAAACGTGGCAAATTGTTATGTTCTAATAGTTTCTAATTCTTGATCTTTGTTCATTTCCTATTCCTTGTTGAACTAAATTCTAATTCGTGTTTTCTTGCTGGAGTTTCTTGTTATTGTTGAATCAGTTTCCTTTTATTTTGTTCTAGCTTTGCTGTATTTGTGACTTTAAAAAATTTTGTCTTTTGTTGAGATGGTCACCATCTAACCGGCTGCTTCTTGAAAACTGTTGAATTCTTTGATTCTGTTAAGAACGTAAAGGGGGCTGGCTTGGCTTTGAGTGGTAAAAGGCAAAAGAGATCATCAATAAGAAAAAGTCAAAATTATGTGAAACATGAGTGATAACAATCTAATTTGAGTGCAAACACGTGAGGGAGTGTGTGAGGAACAACACCTTCTATTTTGTTTAATTTTATAGGTTGAAACCATGAGTAAGGAAGGAGGAGAACCACAAGAGGTCGACGTGGAATTCTTCATGAAGGCTGTTAATGACCAATTTAAATTGTTGAATGCAAGATTGGATGAAGAAGACGAAGCTGATTCCGAACTGGAGAGAACAAGTTATAAACGGGACAAGAAGGTTGGCTCCAAAGGAGATAACAATATAGGTAGTATAAAGATGATAATTCTGACTTTTCAAGGAAAGAATGATCCAGAGCTATACTTAGACTGGGAAAGAAAAGTTGAGCACGTGTTTGATTGTCATAATTACTCCGATGATAGTAAAGCAAGCGGCCGTGGAGTTTTCAGATTATGCAAGTATATGGTGGGATCAATTGGTGATCAATAGGCGCAGGAATAGTGAGAGGCCTATTCGGTCATGGGAAGAGATGAAGTTGGTGATGTGCAAGAGATTTATACATAGTCATTACTATAGAGATTTGTATAGAAAGTTGCAAGGGCTGGTTCAAGGTTCCATGAGTGTAAAGGATTATTATAAGGAGATGGAAATCACCATGATTAGGGCAAACATAGAGACAAAGAAGCAACAATGGCTATATTAATTGCCAGATTGAATAAGGAGATTGTTGACATGGTTGAGTTGCAACATTACGTAGAGATGGAGGAGCTACTGCACAAATATGTTAAAGTGGAGAAGCAAATAAAGTCCAAGAGGTTCGGAACTGGTTCATCTTCTAGCTCTCCATGGAGATCGAATTGGAAGGACAACAAAAGCTGCCTTCAAAACAAAAGAAGAAGCAAAACTGAAGAATTCGATTGTTGCTCCTAAAGGAAAACCCAAAAATAAAACTCTTACTAAGTCACGTGATATTAAATGTTTAAGGTGCCAAGGATTTTGCTTCTGAATGCCCAAATAAAAAGGTTATGGTTGTATGGGCAAATGGAGAAGTCGAAAGTACTAGCTCAAGTGACGATGAGATACCACCATTGGAGGATTGTTCTAATCCACATCTGTTTTTAAGGCCCATTTCGTTTTCCTTCAATTAAGCTAGGGCTATTACTTTAAAGAGGTCAGCCATGATATTTTGGAGAAGGGAGCGATTTTGAAGTAAATGGAGAAAAGCTTTTGCTTTGCTTTCTTGTGTTCTTGATTGAATACTAGAATTTCGACTTATCAAATGAATGATCAACCTTTTTGGTGTCTCAAGATTGGGGTTTTAAGGACCTTGTTTCCTTATGGTTCTAATCTGGTCTTCCTCATCACATTCATAGCAAGCTGATTTTGTTCCATTTTCCATTGAATTTGTGGGTTTTCAATGGGGATTCAAACCAATGTAGCAGTATTGTACCTGAAGCCACTTCTACAATCCATGTTGTGGGCATTAACTGAGCAAACTTAAGAGTTGAACGTCATAAAAAGATCAAGACGAGAGCCTAAGAGCCAAACTTCAAAGCAAGATCAAAGATTGGATTTCTTAGATTAAATGTAAAGGTACTAACACTTTAATATTTAACAACGTTTTAAGCTCAAAAACCTATTTATGCAGTAAAAGCTATTTTGTGCACTAAAAGTTATTTTGATAAAATGATTTGATCAAAGGTAAAATTTATTTTAAAATGATGCTTGTGTTTAGATTATATTTTAAAACATCATTTACCCTGAAAACTTGTTTAAAAATACTTTCAAAAGTTTACAATTGTCAAAATATTCGAACGGATCAAATGGTGCCAAAACGTGAAAATTGACAAAATCTGCTGAGGAAAGGTCCAACGGTCTAAAATTCGACCGTTCTGAATTTCTGTTGCACAACGGCTATGTTGGTCTTCCAGAATGAGGCCGTCAATCGGCACTCTTCCGAATTGTCAAAAATATTTACCTTCTGAACTCTATAATTATGCTCACTCTTTTCACTCTTACATCATTTTTCAAGAGTGTCAAAGTAAGGTATATTTCGAGAGATTTTTTTAAGCTTTACATTCGATTTATGTAGCAGTATTGTACCTGAAGCCACTTCTACAATCCATGTTGTGGGCATTAACTGAGCAAACTTAAGAGTTGAACGTCATAAAAAGATCAAGACGAGAGCCTAAGAGCCAAACTTCAAAGCAAGATCAAAGATTGGATTTCTTAGATTATTTGTAAAGGTACTAATACTTTAATATTTAACAACGTTTTAAGCTCAAAAACCTATTTATGCAGTAAAAGCTATTTTGTGCACTAAAAGTTATTTTGATAAAATAATTTGATCAAAGGTAAAATTTATTTTAAAATGATGCTTGTGTTTAGATTATATTTTAAAACATCATTTACCCTGAAAACTTGTTTAAAAATACTTTCAAAAGTTTACAATTGTCAAAATATTCGAACGGATCAAATGGTGCCAAAACGTGAAAATTGACAAAATCTACTGCGGAAAGGTCCAACGGTCTAAAATTCGACCGTTCTGAATTTCTGTTGCACAACGGCTATGTTGGTCTTCCAGAATGAGGCGGTCAATCGGCACTCTTCCGAATTGTCAAAAAAAAATTACCTTCTGAACTCTATAATTATGCTCACTCTTTTCACTCTTCACATCATTTTTCAAGAGTGTCAAAGTAAGGTATATTTCGAGAGATTTTTTTAAGCTTTACATTCGATTTATGTAGCAGTATTGTACCTGAAGCCACTTCTACAATCCATGTTGTGGGCATTAACTGAGCAAACTTAAGAGTTGAACGTCATAAAAAGATCAAGACGAGAGCCTAAGAGCCAAACTTCAAAGCAAGATCAAAGATTGGATTTCTTAGATTAAATGTAAAGGTACTAATACTTTAATATTTAACAACGTTTTAAGCTCAAAAACCTATTTATGCAGTAAAAGCTATTTTGTGCACTAAAAGTTATTTTGATAAAATGATTTGATCAAAGGTAAAATTTATTTTAAAATGATGCTTGTGTTTAGATTATATTTTAAAACATCATTTACCCTGAAAACTTGTTTAAAAATACTTTCAAAAGTTTACAATTGTCAAAATATTTGAACGGATCAAATGGTGCCAAAACGTGAAAATTGACAAAATCTACTGAGGAAAGGTCCAACGGTCTAAAATTCGACCGTTCTGAATTTCTGTTGCACAACGGCTATGTTGGTCTTCCAGAATGAGGCGGTCAATCGGCACTCTTCCGAATTGTCAAAAAAAATTACCTTCTGAACTCTATAATTATGCTCACTCTTTTCACTCTTCACATCATTTTTCAAGAGTGTCAAAGTAAGGTATATTTCGAGAGATTTTTTTAAGCTTTACATTTGCATTCATTTCATTTTTTTTTTATACAAAAAACTTCGATTTATTCAAATTCTTTAATCATCATCTTCATCAAAAAATTTCATCTCTCTTTTTGTACTAAAATTATTTCTATTATTCATAAAAGAGAGATATATTTTGAACAAGATCTTTAAACTTACATTGCATATATTTCTTCTACTTCTTCATATAGAAAATTTGGATTGATTGAATCAAACTTATAAAATCATCATATTCACCAAAATTTCTCATGTGTTTAATGGTGCTTAATTTATTAAAATCATTCATTAAAAGAGATATATAGTTTGAGAAAAATTTTGAACTTACATTGTATTTATTTCTTCTTCATCTTCTCATTGAAAAAGTTTGATTGATTGAATCAAATTTGTAATTATCATATACATCAAAGTTTTTCATCTAACACTTGAGTTATAATTTAAAATTTTAACAATCTTGGGTAATAGCTAACCACAATTTTCAAAATCTTGGGGGGCATTCTACAAAGTGGTATCCCTTCTTTGATAGTACACATTATAAATATTAGGAAGCTAGAATGATGATTGATGTTCAATCAATGGATTATAATGTTTGGGAAGTTATTAAACTTGGTCCCTATGTGCCTAAAAAGGTTATTAAAGTGGATGGTAAAAAGGGATCAAATCATTCCACAACCTAGAGAGGAGTACAATGATGAAGATAAAAGAAAATTATCATTGAACGCTAGAGCCAAAAACATGCTTTATTGTGTTTTAGATGGAAATGAATTTAATTGTATTAGCACATATGATTTCACTTTTGATATTTGGCATGCCTTAGAAGTTACTCTCTTGAGCTAGTAGTAAAAGTAAAAGAAACCAAGATCAATCTTTTTGGTTAAGGAATTTGAAAATTTCTTTATGAAGCAAAAAGAACCTATTGTTGACATGATTACTCGTTTCACTGATGCTGAGCTCTAAATAAAATACTTAGGTCACCCTCGGAAGATTGGAACTCGTTAAGAATATTGATAGAAACAACCAAAGATATCAACACATATCCATTGGAAAATTTCTATAGAACATTGATGACATATGAACTAAATCTTACTGAGATAAGGGAGAAAACAATGAAAAGCAAAGAAGAAGAAAATGTCAAATTGCTTTAAAGTAGATAGTGGATGAAGGCATTTCAAGTGATAATATGAATGATAAAGACTTTGATGACCTAGTTCTTCTAGTCAAAAATTGGAAGGTCAACAATCAACGATTTCATAAGAAAGAAGAAAAAATGGCGAAAAGAAGAGTGATAAAATTCATACGATGAATTATCTACCTCGTATGATGAAATTCTTGAAGAATTTAAGAAATTTACTCTAAATCATTCTATTCTCAAAAAGAAAGATTTTTTATTGGAAAAGGAGGTAAAGAAACTTTTGAAAATTCAAAATGATTTTAAAAAGAAAAAAGGCAATTTCTTTAATTAAAGAGAATAGGACTTTACTAGAAAAAGTTTTAGATTTGACTCAAATTGTTCACGAATTTACTCAAGACAAGAAATTTTTTTATTTTAATGCTTGGTGAACAAAAATGTATTTTTGATAAAGGAAGAATTAGATACAAACAATTTTTTTTAAAAAAATCTCATAAAAATTTCTTCGTTAAAAGCCTTTACTTTCCCCATTTCAAATATCACATGTGGTTTTTGCAACAAAAACGGGCATGTAACTTTTCATTGTTCAATGAAAAAGAGGGTCATACCTTGAAGACAACTACAAGTGGATTAAAAAATCCACTAACACTAACTACCAAGGACCCAAGGTTGTATGGGTACCAAATAGAAAATTTTGAATTATTTGTGTAGGTATCAAAGAAAATAAAAGGCAAATGGTTCTTGAATAGTGGATGCTCAAAGCACATGATCGGAAATCAAACTTTGTTATCAAGCTTCAAAAAGAAGGATTGTGGTATGTTAGTTTTGGAGATAATGTCAAAAGGAAAAATCATTGGCATTGAGAATATTGGTAATTATTCATCTCCCTCTATTGAAAGCTTTCTATTAAGTTGACAACCTCAAACATACTTTCTATTAGGTCGTGTTTGCATGGACCTATTTTCAAATTTTTCAAAAATTGTTTTGTTAATGATTTACCAAATTTGAAATTTGAAAATAAAAATAAAAATTGTAAGGCATGTCATTTTGGAAAACAAGTGAATAGGTCTTTTAAATAAAAGCAATATTCTTCAACTATATTTTTATAACTTCTCCTTATGGATCTTTTTGGACCATCTAGAATCTCAAGCTTAAATTGTAAACTTAATGCATTTGTCATTGTCCATGTAGCGAACTAGAATTTTAAATAATATAAAATTATTTTTCTTGAAAAACATGTCGCTAAATTTTAACTCCAAATTTTAAAATGAGAGTGTGCTCGTCTAGCCGTTGTAAAACGAATTTAAATATATTCAAATCGAGTCCAATCCCGAATATTTTAAAGTATCAAATTCCTTATTATTTCTAAATCCAAAATTTTAATAATTTTAAGTACTATATTTTATTATTTAGAATCCAATTTTGTTAGCCCGAATCTGGATTATTTTAGCCCAATTTACTTAAATCTAATTAGGAAAATTCTTAGCCCATTCCACCATCACCGAATGCAACAAGCTGCAATCGAGTTCCACCATTTCACCTCCACCATCAGTCCATCACCAATTGCGCACACACAAACTGCAATCCACCCACAGTCAACCAAACGAGCACCACACCAACCCCACCATCTCAAAGCACTGTAGCCGTCGTCTGCAACCTCACGGACGACTACACACCACCCAATCGACAACCACCATTTCACCCCCAAAAATCAACACCAATCAGCTACAAAACCAAGAAATAACATAACCCATAAACTTACTTCCTTCCCCGACCCATCTCCAGCTTGATTACCACCAGAAAACCCAAAAATCCGAGCCCTCCAAGCCTCGGTTAGTTTTCGACCCATGCACCAAAAATCTCCCAGCCTCACACACACACGCGCACCGACACCAGCACGCGATGATGGCGCTAACACCGTCGAAGAAGGGACAGAGCCCTTCCAGTCGCCGGCTCCTTCTCCTCTCTGCTCTGTAGTGTAAATGAGAAAGAGTGTGTGAGATATAGATTTTGTATATATTTTGATTTTTTTTGGAAATTATCCCTTAAGCCCCAAGTTTTAAAAGTTATTTATTTCGATCTCAAAGTTATCTCTGGAGTTCCTGTTTTCCCACAGTCAGTCTATTAATTTCGAAAAATCTATTTTCAGTCCTTAAAATTTTCAAATTTCAGTTTTAATAAATTTCCATTTGAGTCCCTAAGTTTTATTTTATCATTTTAAAATCTTTAAAATTTCGAGATACAAATTCAAGGTTTATTTCCTATTTTGGCTAGACGAAACGTACGGATAATTAAGGGATTGAGGTTACTACACGCTCCACTTTTTACGTGACTCGAGATCATTTGAGGTAGACTCGCCTCCATTAATTAGTTTAAATTATAATTACATGTATTATTTGACTTTACGTGATTTATATACTTTAATGCATAAGACGAGAATATCTCTTATGAGATAAGTGATGTGGTTATGCTTGTCATAACTTATATGCTTTCATGTATGAGAAGAGAAGAGACTATCTCTTACGAGATAAGTTGATGTTGTTATGCATAACTTATGTGCTTAAATGCATGAGACGAAACTACCCACACCCTATGATTTTTAAAGAAAATGAGCCTATGATGATGATGATGATGTCACTGTATAAATTGCATAATTTATGTGTTCAATTAGTCTGTAAATTAACTACTAACGATGAGTCTACTGAGTATTTCAAAGAAACATTCATTCCATTATTTTAATGACATTTGTAGATTTTGGAGACGGTCGAGTTTGATGGGCAGTGGTGGTATGATTTAATAGTTGAAGTTATTTACTTTTGAAATTTACGAATTATGAATATTATTACATACTCTATCAATTCAGTTATTTCAAAACTTGAGATTTAAAGTTTAATCAATTATCCTAAGTTAATTAAATGAGTTTTGTTGCCGATGAGGTTCACAATTATAAATGTGATGTTTAAAATTTAGCTATTTCCGTAAATCCTTTTTATTATATTCAAGACAATTGAGGATGATGTGGCAATTCAGGTTCACGGAACTCGGGGCATTACAGTCCATGACTTTTCTAGATTTACTTGGATCCTATTTTTAAACCTAAAAGTTGCCTATAATGTGTATTTGAACACTTTTGTAAAAGGATTCAAAGTGAAAAGGGTTATATTTTAGAGTGATCATGGAGGTAAATTTGACAATATTTTCATTTGACGATTTTTGCAAAATTTATAGCTATGAACATAATTTCTTGACTACTAGAACTTCTCAATAAAATGTTATAGTAGAAAAGAAGAATCGCACATTGCAAGAAAATAGCTCGAGCTATGAAAGGATTTACCACAATATTTTTGAGTCAAAGTCATTAACGCTGCTTGCTATATTGTAAATAGAATTTTGGTGAGTCGAAAGAAAACACAAAATTACATATGAACTTTTGAAAAATAGAGTTCCCAATATCGGTTACTTTAAAGTGTTTGGTTGCAAATGTTTTATCTTAAGTACTAAATAAATTTGGAAAAATTTGATTCAAAATTTGATATTGAAATTTTTTTTGGTTATTTATCTAAGTGCAAAGTTATCGAATCATCAATAAAATAACTTTAGTTGTTGACGAATCCATGCATGTAACATTTGATAAAACTCATCATCCTGAACTAGAAAAAGCTATTGTTAATGATGTAGGTTTGGAAATACCTTTTGAGCAAATGAACATTCAAAATCAAAACATAGAAGATCTTAAAGATGTTGAATATCAATATAAGGAAGGAGCAAATGTGGAACAAGATGAAGAAAAATCTTTCGAAAAACAAAGTGATCAATCTCTACCTAAGGAATGGAGTCAAACAAAATATATCATGGACGTACTCAATATAAGTTTGAAATGAAAGAGATAAAATCAATGAACACTCCAATGAGCTCATCAATCAAATTGGACAAATATGATCAAGATACTTCTATAAGCATAACGAAATATCGAGCTATGATCGGATCTCTCCTTTACGTAATCACAAGTTGACTCGATATTATGTTTAATGTGTGATTAAGCGCTAGATTTCAACCCAATACTCAAGAATCACACCTTAGTACCGTAAAATGAATTTTTAGATATATTTGTCGCACTAAAACATTACACCTATGGTATCCTAAAAGCCGATAAAAAGGGGGATATTGTATTAGAATTCGTGAATATGGAAAATCAATTGGCCGACATTCACACTAAACCTCTAACAATTGATAGATTTTTATATATTCAAAGCGGTTTCAAATTATCGATGAATTTGAAGTGTGTCACTAAATTGTATTCTTACATGATTGATTCTATGTGCATCATTGGTTGACATTTCATCACTTATGCTTTGAATAGTAATTTGCTATAAATGTGATGATTATCATCTTGTTTAAACTTGCATATATTTGGCATTTTGTGCTAATTTGAAGGGGAATATTATTATTTCCTAGGGTTAATTTTAAAGTTTTGATCTTATATGCCAAAAGGGGGAAATTGAGTAAGATGGATATGAAAAATATCGTAAAGGATATTTTAAATGGATGATGATCAGTTTGTAAAAGAATGGGGGAATATGCTTTAAATGTAAGATATTTATTCCTTATCTCTTGTTGATATTATTTTGCAAATCATCTTGTTTGTTATATAATTAAAAAGAGAGTAATTGTTGACCTAAAGTTTTGATTATAACAAACAAATTAATCTTGTTTACTAACAATTGAATTTAAAGTGACTATAGTCTTTAAAGTATCCAATAACAAATTGATTGATCGCTGTCAGAAGATCAAAATCAAGACTAACAAATCGAACTCATGAAGAAGGTCAAGATCGAAATCACAAATTCAAGACAAGTCCTTCAAGAAAATATCTTAAAAGACAAATGTCAAAGAAAAGTCAAGATCAAGACGACGGCCTAAGAGCCAAACTTCGAAAAAAAATCAAATACTAGATTTCTTAGATCAAATGTAACAATTTCATATTTAGCAATAAATGTCTTAAAGCTATTTTGTGCATTAAAAGTTATTTCGATAAAATGTTTTGATCAAAGGTAAAACTTATTTTTAAAATGATGCTTATACTTGTATCATATTTTTAAAGTGCCATTTACCTTGAAAACTTGTTTAAAAATACTTTTCAAAAGTCTACATTTGTCAAAATATCCGAAACGAATCAAACTGGGCCAAAACGTGAAAATTGACAAAATCTATCAAGACACGACCAATCGGAAGTGGTGGTCGACCAGAAAGGTCCAACAGTCCAAATGTTAACTGTTCTGAATTTCTTACACAATGGCTATACAGGTCTTCCAAACATGAGGTGATCAATCGACGCTTTTCTGAACTGTTAGAATTTTTTTTTTTAACTCTATAAATATCCACATTCTTTTCATTTTTCACATCATTTTTCAAGAGCATCAAAGTGAGATATATTTTGAGAGATTTCTTTAAACTTACATTTGATTTGATTTCATTTATTTCTTCATATCAAAAATTTTGATTGATTCAAACTCTTTAATCATCATTTTCATCAAAGATTTTCATCTCTCTTTTTGTACTTAACTTATTTCCCTTACTCATAAAAAGAGATAAAATTTGACAAAGATTTTTGAACTACATAGCATATATTTCTTTTATTTCTTCATATTGAAAGCTTTAATTGATTGAATTAAGCTTGTGAAATCATAATATTCATCAAAGTTTCTCATCTCTTTCTTAGAGCTTAATTTATTACTATCATTCATTGAAAAAGATATATATTTTGATAAGATTTTTGAACTTACATTGCATTTATTTCTTCTTCATCTTCTCATTGAAAAACATTGATTCATTGAATAAAAATTTTAATTATCATATAGATCAAAAATTTTTATCTAACACTTGAGCTATTATTTATTACTATTCATTGAAGTGTTAGCCTTTCTTAGTACTTGATTCATTTGTATCATTTATTAAGAGAAAGTTTTCATTGTGAAATCATGCACTTTAAACTTGTAGGTCATATTGAGGTCTCGTGAAAGTTCAATAGTATAAGGATAGGTGCTCCTTGTAGTAAGTCATTGTGTAGGTCATATTGAGGTCATGTAATGCTCAATATTGTATAAGAATATGTGCCCTTATTTGTAAGTCATTGAAAACGTTGTAAAGAGTTACATTGCACCATAAATCAATCAATATAATAAAAATGTCTTACTCATACAATAGAGTTTGGTCATGAATGACATATATCATTACTTTGTATTGAACATATACAATTATATCATTTATATCCCATATTTCCTTTTACTTATCGCTTTCATATTTGCACTTATTGTTTGAATTAATTTATTTAGTCCTTACTTGCTTAAATTTAGATTAATTTTTCAAAAAAGTTTTAAAAATCAATTCACCCCTTCTTGGTTAGTTATTCTTGGGTTTTCACGTTTGATTTTCGGGTCAAGTTGTTTAAAATCACCGTATCTCGAATTTTGCATACAAAATCCTGAAAAAGTAAGAAAGAAACACAATAATTTTTTTTTTTAATATAACACTAAACTACGAAAGTGGTAAAATTCAAATTAAAGCTAACTTACAAAATACTATGCTCTCCGGCAACAGCGCAAAAAACTTGACCATTTCAAATCCCAATAGTGAACGGTATCGTAATCAAGTGATAAAATAATGAATAGAGTGTCGAACCCATGATGTCTCCATGTTTGATCTAGTTGAAATTAATAAAATAATGGTATAGCAAAAGTGATTTGAGTTTATTTATGCTAATTTCTAAGTTATTAATTAAGTGAAATCAAATAAAATTGGTTTTCAAATATGTGAAAAGTATTGCTAACATGTCAAATCTCCATTGTTAATTCATTTTCGGTTCAACAATTTAAAATGACAATTTGAAATCATTATGCTGGTCAACGTTCCTATTTAAATTAAAAACTTCTCTCAATAGGATTAAATCTATTCCTACATGCGACCTTCCTATATTTCTATGAAATATGCAAACGTGCAAAAAAAAAAAATTATTTAAACGTGCTAGAACAGTTATAAAAATCATGTAAAGTATAGTGGTATATTTCTTTCCTCTATCCAACTTTACAATGTTTATTATTTTGTGCTAATGATCATATTGTCTCTCTCAATAACAACAAAATCAATAAATAATTCAACCAAAGGGTTTGTAGGAGTCAAAAATCGGTTGAATATAACATCCAGATTGGTTTCCAAAAAAGTTTCAGTCGAATGAGAAAAGTTGCCTTCGCCCATATCTTTGTCTTTGCACAGCAGTCAGTATTTTAATCATAACTTTCTCATCGATCCGATTGAGGTGATTCAAAGTGCGTTGGAGAGCTAAACCAAAGGGCTACAACTTTGCCACAAATAAAACTTTTCTAATTCGAACGTTACTATGCCAAAAATGGGTTGAGGTCTTTGACTAAAAAACTAAAATATAACTTGTGCAATTAGAAATTGATTTGAAATAATATTTTGGCCCTATTCCATTCCTTTTTTACTACTAGTTCCATCTAGTTATCTCTCAGCAATCTTTAAAGTATCATCTTATGGTCTGAATTAGCTATTGAATATTTACAATTTGGTTATTAAACTTTGGACTTCGCCCTTTTTCACCGTTATTCATTTTTTCTTTCAAATCCACTTTCAATTATTGAGTTTCAACTAATAAACGAAATATACAATAGATTATGATATATTTGCTTAAAAGAACTACTAAATATCGCTATTTTAGACCCCAAATAAGTGTATAAAATACACTTATCATTGACCGTGTATAAGAAGATCTCTTGGAAAGGGTAAAGTGGAACAAGTCTTCTCTCAATAAAAGGCTAATTACCTCAAATTCACTATACAGCAGGTTATAGTACCTTGCCTAGGCTATGGAGGGTCAGCTTCTACATAGAACCTCGGCTGAGGTGATGCTTTACAAAGGTTATCTCAATATAATGCATCGACTCGGTCAAGTAGGAAAATGATATGGAGTATAGGCCCTATTGAGCTTGCTAGTTGGCTCTCACGTGGTAATTATTTGGAGCCTCAATAGAAAAGGCATAATAATAGTTCCTCATCCATGTATGGATGTTTATATAATGCGTGGATTTTTAGATTGAGTAATACATAAAGTTGTGGGATGGCCCATTGTCAAAGATAAGCTCTGGCATGGAATGTTTTACCTTCCTTTAGCAAGGTTGTTATTTGTATAGTTGTGCACTTGAACACAACACAATAGTCCCCCAAGTCCCAGCGTGTATATTTGTATAATGCATAAATTGAAAATGTTAAAGTGATATTTTGATACCTTGTAGAGCAACTATTTAAGCAGTGTATTGCAAAGGCAATGTCCTGACATAAAAGGACGATACCCTAAAAGATAGGCAACTTGATGAAGTTGTGGGAGCAGAGGTGATGTCTTATCACAGAGGACGAGGCTTTAAAATACAGATAGCATGATAAAGCTGTAAGGCATAGGCGAGGTCCTAGAATAGAGGATGAGACTCTGAAAGATAGGCAGCTTAATGAAACTATGAGGTAGAGGCGAAGGGACCCGAAAATGGAACGTTACAACATTGGTGATTTGAACTTTGAGTTAACAAACAATCTTGGGGTTTTGTTGCATGTTTTCAAGATAACCAGCTGAGATGTCACTTGTTTCCAAGACGTGGCTCCTAAGTCATAAATTCTAGTCATAACATATGGTTCTCATAATTTGAGGCCATGCAGTCTAGACATGTGTTTAAGGTTGATGAGTGCATTTTGTGCACTTATTTAAGTCCATGTACTTGTGTTTCACGTCATCAAATTATTATTTTTTACTTAACTTGGGTTAATTTGCTTTTGTTTTAGTTTTGGACTTGTTCGAAGCAATTGGAAATAAAGAGTGCTGAAATCGACAGAAATTTACAATTTTGGGGATTAAAGTCTACACTACAGAGATAGTTTGGAGAAAATACAAAGTTAATGGCCTGCAATTGGATTGGGACTTGAATTGGACTTGGAAATCTAATTACATTGCAATTGTTTTGGTGGCTGAATTATTATGTGAATTGGGCCTCAATGGTATAATTTAGGGTGCACTATTATATATATATATATATATATATACGCCCACGGACAAAAATCAGTGGGGGGAGGGGGAGGGGGAGGGGGAGGGGGGGGGGGATTTTGGGGCTGAACTAAAAACACATATAGGAACCCCCGCCGCAAGAAGCTGAGAGAGGAGAAAACACCCACGCAAAAAAAAAAAAAAAAAAAAAAAAAAAAAAAAAAATATATATATATATATATATATATATATATATATATATGCAGACAACCCGCACTGGCAGAGAAGAAGGATGGGAACGAATTCAGGCAAAAGAGAAATTGACGATACAAGTGGACGCAGCGCTTATATTTTTGCCAAACTTATTCACGTTTGGTCAATTTTTAGTGATATCGTTCCACTTTTACTTGTCTAATTTCAATACCATGTTAGCCTAGAATTTTAATGTGCTAGGATTTATGATGAACCTCGCATCGTGATCTTTTAATTCTTTATTTTGCAATTTGATATTTAAACACTTTGATGGATGTTGAATGATTTATATACGCTTTCTTGTCTCCATAATTAAATGCATGTGATTATGTGAGTTTAGGTGGTTTATTTTATGCATTGGAAAGAAGGAAAATAAACTCAATAAGGTGTAAATCATTGTTTAGTTCATAGAGGATAGAAATATACCGATATGCTTTACGTGAATTTCTAAGTGTTTACTAAATATCATGCATTCTTGTATATTACATTTGTCATAGAAATATAGTCAAATGGTATGCTAGAATAAGTTCAATTCTACTCGAAAGAGATTGTTGGATAAATTAGAAATATTAATTCTTCAACCAATTCATCGTACTATTAAATTGTGAAATAGGGATTAAAAGTGAATTTTGTTTGGTGATTCAGGATCCTAGTACGTTTTTTCATACATTAATTTTTTTCAACTCTTGCATTCAATCATCACTTTTGCATTTGTTCGTAATTCTAGTTTAATTTGCATATTAGTCATAGTTTCATCATAAAATCACAAAAACTATCAGTTTGAATTTTATTAGATTCGGTTAAGGTCGGGATAATAGAAATCACGTTAAATCAATCCTCGTGGGAACGATACTTGAAATTCTTGAATTTTCACTTTATTACTTGTCAACGAACCGTGCACTTGATGTGATTTAAATTCGACACATATTTTTGTGAACAAAGGTGCACTTCGTCATTTGGGCCCTTGATTCTACATGACCTTTTGTTTTAAACTGCTTGAAAGAGATGATGAATAGATGGCCAAGATCATTTTCATTTGATCCGAAGGCTAAGGTCTATTGCCTTGACCTTAAAAGGCATTTCCCTTTCATTTGTACTATATTACTTTGCAAAAAATCTAAAAATACACAATTACTTCATTCTTTTGATTTCTAGCAAGAAAGTTTAAGATCCCAATGACATGCTTTTTTCGACGACAATCTTCAATTCCAATGAGTTTTCCTCTTAAAAATGCCATTTTAGGTATAAAAAAAAAAAAGATTGTTTCTAATAATACTTTTTTCATCTTTTCTTCATTCAAAACTTTTGAAAATGTCTTGGACCTCTAGGAATGTTGCTAGCGAAGAAAGTGGGAATAGGTTGGCTATAGTACCCTTTAATTATAGAGAACTCATTATTCTTACCTCGGCTAAGATTTTTGTATCCATTAGGTCCGGTGAGAACATCAGGAAACTTCCTATCGAGCTTGCCAAACTCCAAATCGTTAGAGAACAATTAGGATTTCAGACAACAAAGACTTGTATCTCCGAGCCTCATGATGGAGTTGGTCTTTGTCTGCCCATTCATCCATGATTTCACCTAGTCTTGAGGTCTTACGGCCTGACGCTGACCTAATAAAACTAAAAATCGGACTTAACTTGTTGTAGTCTAATCTAAAATAACTTTCTCATATTAAAAACTTTTAATTAATTACGAGTTACAAAAAGAGTACAATATGGATACACTTATTTTTCCTCTATCAAAATCTAGTATTAGGTCAAAATAAAAATAATTTAAAATATCTTTACTTTAATCCTTCAACTTTTTAATATATTAATATATAGCATATAGAACAAATAAATTATATTCTATAAAATTTTCCGGGCGTTACAATCTCCATTCATTAAAAGAATTTCGTTCTCGAAATTACTTCAGCTAGTTGAAAAGTTTTGAATACTTGACTTTCACATACTTATAAAGTACATAACGTGAAGCAAGAAACTCATAATCATGCTAAAAGAATGACATTTCATTTCATACATTGGATCCATTGGAGAGTGGTCGATTAGTGAGCGGACGTGCCAAAAAAAATTCATATCAATGACATATTTTAAAACTTTGCAAAATTGTCATAACTCGTAAATCTCCTGGAAATATTTTATTTATTATACATATCTTCTTCTTTCTTTTTTCATACATCACTCGAAAATTCAAGCTAAACACATAAATATATATGTCTAAAATATGGACAATAATATAATAACAATTTAAATATAAACTATCTTCAATTCAAAATCTATAAAAATATCATTATTTAAAATTAATTTTGAAATCAATTTAAAAATATTATTTAAATCAATTTAAAACAAACATTTAACCTCCAAAAAATAAAAAATAAAATCATTTTCCAATAGTGTCACTGTTCATGTGAACAATGTCATGCATTGTTTGGCACTATTCTGTTCACGTGAACAATTTTTATTTTTTAAGATGTCTACAGGAATGTAGATATGGCTCTGATACCAAACTGTAACACCCCAATTTTCGTAAACTTCGAAGTGTTACCAAAAATTCAATTTATTTACGTTAAAAGAGAAAACGATACAAATATAAATATAACTTTATTTTCAACAATAAATATCAACTAAAATATGGAATCTGAATTTTTAAAAAATTAAATATAATCAGTTAACTAATTAACAAACGTGTCTTTGAACAAATAAAAAATATAATAAACAGGGAGATTAAAAAAATTGGTGTTTTTATTTCTTCAATTCCTCTTGACAATCTGAATCACCATCCCGCCACAATTATAATCGATCCGAACTAATCTGTAAAATTTTGTAATAGTGAGTATTTAAAAATATTCAATAAGATACATACAGTTTTCATACACAATTATATAATAATAAAATTAACACTTCATACTACTTTTTTCTTATGAAGTATATCAGTGACTAAGCGACACACACATCTTCGGTTATCTTAAATTTCTGAAAGATCTTACATCTCTTAATAAAGAATCTGAAGATCCACTAGCAATTTATTCATAAATTACTGAATATAAAAGTATAAGGAAATGAACCACTTGTACAAAAGTATCTTATCTTGATTTTGAAAGGTTGAAAAGAATAAAATCTTGCGCGTAAAAGTTCTCATATTATTTTTCTATACCTTTTCCTCTCACCTCTCACCTCTCTCTGTACCATGACTTTCTTTATTTTCTGTGGTGCAATAATGAGAATTCTTGCAATATTTATAGTTGAAATTATCAATCGAGTTTGTATGTGACTAGAATTGAAAAATAGTTTAATATAAGAAATTTGGATAAGAATTAATTTTAAATAATAGAATTATGATTACTATTAAACTCTATCCAAGTGCCCGTTTGACGCACATTTTGGCTGGAAAAGTAGAAAAAATTAAAACATTAGCTACTTTCTGATGCTAGACAATTACTGCAAAGTGGTTTCAAAAGTCTATGCCAACATATGTAAAATGTCCGAAAAGCCCTCATGAAGTGGTGAACTTCCAACCAAGGTCTTGCACGTGACTTGTCAATTTTTCCTCCAAAAAGCTGCCATATTTTTCGGCCATTTTAGTTGACTGGGTCAATTTATTATTTTTGGCCATAAAAGTAGTGGTCACACGTTTATGAGATGGAGTTGTGACAAATGATTCTGTACATCTTGGGTAGTTGTTTTGACGTGAAAATGACATTTTTTTTTTGGCAAATATGCACCGCTATAGATATGCAAAAAAATTATTGTTATCAACATTAACTTCAGCCTACGTACATATTAAATTACATCCTACAAATGACTATAACGTCAATTTTGTTGTACCAAGTAGTCGCAAAATCTATCCCAATCACTACGTTGCATTTCGTGTGCATTAATTTCGACGTGCATTTCGTCTTTCACGTCAGGTAGATCAATTTCAACTTCACAGTCGTCCGTCTCCGCTCTCGCAAACGCCTCGTCTATTACTCCAGAACGACGTAAAAAATTATGAATACACATCGTAGCGACGACAACAACTTGTGTCTTAAACGAATAGCTAGGCATACAGTCAAGAATTTTCCATCTTTGCTTCCAAACGCCAAAGGTACGTTGAGTTACGTTCCAACACGAAGAGTGTTTGTAGTTAAATCGTTCCCGAGCATTCCGGAACCTTCAACGACGTCCCGTTCTGTCATTATGAAACTCTTGAAAATGGTACAAGATATCTGATCCCTTATATCCTGGTCGATGTGAAAAACCGGAGTCAACCAAATAATACTTACCCAATGCTGATTCCGGAAAGTGAATATCTGGATTTATATAACACGAGCCAAAATTCGAGCATCGTGCTAATTACCGGTAGTCCCGGGAAGTATGAACGTGAAACATAAATTGAAATCACATGCGGCCAACACATTTTGAGTCGGTACCCTTTTATGACCTATGAAATTGACACGCTCGTGACGCGGTAGCACAACTTTCACGTGTGTGCCATCAATATCACCAATACAATCCTGAAATAGAAGGTGTTTATCTAGGTCTGAACGGTACGGGAACTCCTCGTCATTGTAAGACTGACTGGGTATAAGATGTGCTGATAACGCCAACACCGCTTCTAATACTTCTTTGAAGTAACGACATACCGTTTGCAACGAGTGATTGAATAGTGTCGTCACCTGACGATAACCCTTTCCATGAGCTAATATGCATAAGAACATACCTACTTTCTCATAGACATCTACCTGCTGGCTACTGCATAAGCCATATTCGTCGCGTAGAATAAGTGCAAACTGACGCAGAATTGGTGGATACATTCGAAATTCTTGATAGCACATCTGCTGATTTTCTTCTATTGATTCCATCATGAACATGTGCTCATTTTTCGCAAAAAGAAACCTTCGAATTCGACATCCCTGTTTGCGATAATAATGTCTCGCGTCACTGAATGTGACCCGACAATACGTAACCCAATTTCTCCCGTTATCCACCATCTGATTAAATAATTCATCCTCCTCGATTTTTTTCTTCCTAGTCCGATCCCGATAGAAGGACACAACTGAAGTTTAGATCTTCCATTCCTACACTGATTTAGAAGTCAGAAGCAGAGAAGCTTATGCACCAATGCAATCTCTGTGTAGCAGTAATGTAAAAGAAGTTTGCAACTTGTGAGTACATGAATGATAATTCCTTCATGAAATGAAATTCATTTATAGAGAAGTGAAATGTGTTGTAATAATTGTAATTTGAACCACATGTGAATGTACCTTGTTCCAAATTCCCAAAAAACAAAAAATATATATAATATTCTAACATTGCACAATTATCTGGTTCTACCTTTTTCCTTGCTACACCTTACAAATTCTTAAAATAAAGTAGAATTATACACAACAAAACAAAGCAGTCCGATTGACATATAAGAAAAACAAGAAACGGTAGTTTAGGACATGGGTAGGTGTAGGGGAACATGATAGTGTCACAGATGAAAATAGGAAATAGTAACACATCAACAGTATTACAAATATACAATAAATATTGGACCTATTTTTTCGTTCATTAAACTGCCACTCGATCCACTCAAATTTCTTATCGACATCGGTCATCACAGCTAGCATATCCCAGTACTGCTTCTGTGCTAAAAGTGTGCATGCAAAGAAGTACAATGGTGTTCGGTGTTGCAGTTATCCTACGACAAACAACTCCTCAATGCAAGCCGCTCCAGCATTCTCCATCAGCGTCGCGAGGGTATCAAGCTTTGCTGCAACAGCCTCGGTGGCACTAGTTGCACGTTCAACGAAGAAGGACAACTCACGTGCTGTAAATTTTTTCTTCTTTCCCTTTTTCAAAGTGCCGACGACTTCCTTTTGTCATCGCTACGGCCTATACAATGGTTCCTACTTAAGTTGCCCATGTCATCGTATCCCTCATCGCTCGAAGCAGTTCCCTCTCCATCTAGAGGGATTGCATCCTTGATGTCCTCAAATGCACTGTCCTCCTCCAATGCTAGGCTCGTGTAGCACAATTTCGTCGGCGTTATGGCGTACTTATTGCAGTTGTAATTGTCACCAGAAAGCTGCTGGTATCGAATGTAGATCTCGCCGACATCTTTATCCTTAAAGTCCTTGTACTCCTTGTTCTCCTACGACGACGGTGTTCAAAAATTAAACCACACAGATGCAAATGATCTCAAATGATAAGAAGGAGATAAGCAATATGCATGAATGAACTGTGGTCATGTGAACTAATGGTTTCGTGTTGTACTTTGATTTTGCATGTCCACCATTCCTCCAATGCAACGATATGGCATGTCGATTGGTTAAACTCCACACCCATACATGACAGAAGCTCTATGAGTCGTTTGTGGTCTCGGCACATTGCGTCCCAATGGTTACAAAGTTGTTGTTTGCTCCAGTTATGTCCGGAGATGGAGTTGAACAACGTTATAAAACGTTCCCAGCCAACTTTCGTGAAACACTTACCGTGTCGATGACCTTTAGCAATTGCGATCTCACATGTAGCCATAAATATTCTCCTTTTGGTAAGTTTCCATTTGGCATACTTTTTGGACCGACAACCGTGAGAACTGGAGGAACCAAGACTGCCCTTGCCAATCATCTACGGGCGTTAAAATAATGGAGTCAGAGGTTGGTTACAGAATGAAAACTGTTTAGCACGATCAACTTTCTTACCTCGTTTGGGTTCCCGGCCATGATGTCGTGTGGAACACGGTTTGCCAAATAAGAAAAACATAACCACATGGGAAACAAAAAAGCCCAGGATGTTAGAATGTTAATTGGTTTTTTTTTTCCAATTTCAAATGTGTAAACTCTCCTCTACTTCAAGGGATGAAGCACTTTAAAAATCTAGGAAAAAAAGACCAAATGAGATAAATCATCTTTCTACAAAAAGGAAAAAAACGTTATGCGAACTTCAGAACTCCATTTTTATCTTCCATAGTATATTTTCTCAGCATCAATAGTTGAAAAGGCCGAGATTCAAATTGATTTCTTTCGCATGCTATCGACTGGATAGGGTCAAAACTAATCCATCAAATTGAAGTCACAACTACTGAACAAAAAATATTACTGAAATGAAAATAATGGGAACGAAATTCACAAATATTAATTCCATTAGAGATGCAGTACAAATACACATAGATAAGCAGCATTTTATTTGATCAGAAACAGCCTCAAATCATAAATCCCCAAAGTTTTAAAGAACTTAACCTCCTCATTGAACTCCAAAAATTTGGATTTCAGAGAAAAGGGTCATCTTCAACATCTGAAAACCAAGTACTAAGCACATCCCTCTTTTTCATGGCGTTAAATCTCAGAAAATCTCCCAAAAGTTCTCCAAAAACTCGAGGATCAAAATATTACTGAACTTGCATTATGAAGAAAAAAAAATCATGACAAAAGGAACACATGCATTAATGAGAAGAAACCATAAATCATGAATTTATCTCCTCTCGATGAAAGCTGTGAATCATTCGATACTATCAAAAAGGGGATTCTACTTTATTTTTTATTAAAGTAGGAACGATTGCATATAGTTTGGGGAACGCCAGTTGGTACCGGAAGTGAAATTTCCATCTATTCACTTAATGCGCAGGAAGCAAATAATACTTACATTTGAGATGGAAGGATTGCAGTATTGTACTAGGAGAAGACAGCCAAGGTCGATGCACGACGCCAGTCGTCATGCGCCTTGCAACTACAGCGTGGTTCAATGAGATGCCAGGAGACCACGTGAAGCCCCGTTCTGTTCAATTCTCGGAAGCAGACGACTATTGTGGGAAAGGGAGGGTTTCATGGCTTCTCTAGTGATTTGCGTTTTCAGGTTTCAGGTAGGGTGGACGAACTAACTGATTTTGGCCGGAATGGGAACCAACGGAGGTTGGCATCTCACTTGCTATGAGTTTCAATATTTGTCGGGAGCTTCCAAACAACAATTGGGAAAGTGTCCGTCTTGCATAATTGAATGAGGGAAATATGGTCATTGACACAACCCTGCATGGCTGAGATTTGCAGTATTTGTCAGGCATCTTACTATAGCTAACGTTTTAATTTTTTCTACTTTTTCAGCCAAAATGTGCGTCAAACGGGCGCCAAATCACAAAAAGATTAATATTATCAAAATCAACAGTTTGATCTCACACGTGACTACCATAAAAATTTAAATCATAAACCAAGTTTAACTAATTACCAATCATATAATTAAACTTTTCATTTTAAAATAGGACAAGTGACCAACATGGACTTGGTTTCAAAAAATGACATTTGAATTGTACTACACTATTGTTTTCATATCAAATAAAAATCATGTGGGGTAGAATTTAAAATAGGAAAATAATTTTACTCAATTAATATTGTAAGCCCCCACCAACTCTCTTAATCTATTATTCGTTTAATCGGACGTAACGGAAATAGTCTAATCCAAAAATAACTTTTTTCTCGTGTTGAAGACTTCTAATTAATTACAAACTACGAAAAGAGTCCAATACCGATACACTTATTTTTCCTATCAAAATCTAATCGTTTGGTCAAAATAAAAAGAATTTAAGACATACTTTACTTTAATCCTTCAACGTTTCAATATATTAATATATAGCATATAAGACAAATAAATTACATGCTATATAATTCTTGGGGCGTTACATAAGGACTTTTTGCATAGTGGATGGTGCATCCATGTGGGTGATAATAAAGTGTGCCTCATAAGGTAGACTCCCTTTAGGATGTTTCGCACCTTTTTTGTCGAGGTGACAAAAGACTTCCTGCATAGTGGATGGTTTATCTATCCCAATGGCTTCCTGCATTGTGGATGGTGCATCTATGCGATAATGAGGTCTGTCTCATAGGTTTCAAGGTAGCTAAAAAGATTAGCCTTGTTCATTGATAGTATTTGCACAGGTGCTCTATATTTCATATGTGTGGCCATGCTTTTCTACCCAAGTCTTCAATATCATAGTTCTAGGTCATAATTCTTCTTTGATGCAATAAGGGCCCTCCATATTGGAGCCAAGTGTACCTACGCCTAGTTCTTTTGAGGAGTGGAATACCTTCCTTAAGACTAGGTCAACTATGCAAAATGATATCATCTTTCATTTTAGTATTGTAATAGCGGATCATCTTTTGCAAATAGAAGGTAAGCTTCACCTCTCAGTCATTCTTTATTTTTTCAAGAAAATTGAGCTCATACCTCTTCAACTCGTCATTGACGATCTCGTTGAAGTGTAAGTGACGAGGTAGGGATCATTCTACCCTAATTGGACTCATAGCTTTGGCTCCATAGGCCATAGAGAAAGGGATTTTTCTAGTGGTAATTCGGCTTGTGGTTCAGATAACATACAACACTTGAGGGAGCTTGTCAACCTATACTCATTTGGAGGCATCAATTTTTTTTAAGGTGTGCTTGATGGTTTTGTTGACAACTTCTACTTGACCGTTTGCTTGAGGATGGTGATAGTTAATAGTGAAGCACAAGAGGTTTTCTTGTACCAAAAGTTTCGAATATTTCTTTATGAGATATAATTAAAATAAATTGATAGAATAAAGTATTTGCTACGCAAGCACATTAACAGATGTTCACAACAAAAAATTGTAGCTTGACAAATTAAAAAATCTAGAAAAATTATAAATAACTATAAAATCAAAGAAAATATAATTAATTTTCAAATAAATGATTAAACATTATATAATTATATAAGAACCAATTAAGAAGTCAAATTAATCGATGTCAACAGAACATGAGCAATATGGTTCCCTTCAGGGATGCACATTAGTTCATAAAATGCACATATAGACCATGAATATTTTTTTTTTCATTTGTTTTGACAATATGATATTTTTCGAAATATGTGCTACGTCAAGAGTATGATAAAATAATTCTATTTATTTTTAAATGATGGTATATTTTAAACTACTACTTCTTTAGGTACAATAGCTCAATATTTTTCTATAACGTTTAATTTGTAGTGTTATGTCTTCAATACTAAATAATTTTCTTTTAAAATATTGTGCTACTTCAAGAATAATAACACGTTATTATTTAGAAATATTATATTACATAAGAATTTATTCATCAAGAGCAAAAGATTTCGTAAAATATTAAATCTCATAAAATTATGCTTTTGAGATCAATTAATATTCTATTGAAATATTAACTTAATATAATATAAAGTTATGCTTTATTAAATAAAATCTTTTAGCTTAGTTTTATCCTATAATATCAGTATGAAGATTTGTACTTTTTCAAGAATGATAACAAAAATATTTTTTAAGAATATTTATATTATAATATTGTGCTTCTTCAAAAACAACATTATAATTAAGAACAGATTCAATAATTGATAATTTTTTTGTTAAACATAAAAAATAATGATGAGACATTATGAATTAAAATTTCACAATAAAGTACTATTAGACGTATACCTTAAAATTTTCACGCATAGTAATTAAAACATAGTTTTGCTAGGTCAAAAATCTGAATGACCATTGAATTTTACACAAAGTTTTCAGTGGGTCACTGAACTTTAAAAGTTTCTCTATTAGCGAGTGAACTTTTTAATATGTAAGTCCATCCATCAAGCTCTCAAAGATCATTTTAAAAAGTGACGGAATATGTGATGTGGAAAATGAAATTGCTTATATGGCATGCTATTGTCATTAATGGATGGAGGAAATACAAGAAAATGACTGGTTGCCCTGACCATATTTCCATACTAGCTTTTGACCCCTAAAAAAATAGGTTAAACATATAAAAAAGGTTAAAGTTAAATATCAAAACCCAAAAATATCCTTATCTTCTACATAAACTGTTTGAGAGGAAGGACAATCAATGCTGACCATAGTCCACAATTGAGATTTAGTCGAAAAAACATCTCACGGTCAAACCCAACGTCGATCACCCCATATTGACCATTATTTTCAACAAGGTTATTCTTTTTAAATTATGAGATTGATTTTTCATTTTTTGTGTTTTAAATTGTTATGTATAATGCTTAGCCTTCATTATTTAGGTAGATTATTGGATATAGTACATATATTTGATGTTCTTCGATCTTAATCTCGTCGAAAATGACGAGAACCGATCGAATATGAGAGATTGTGAATAACAGTCGGGCAAACCAACTGTTAAAAATCGACCATTTGAGCCGCTGTTTAGTCGGCCCACATGCATTTTTTTCATTTTCTTGTCAATTTAAAATCATTTTTAATTCTTTTATTTTTATGATAAAATTAATTTTTAAAATTTTAACTATATAATATTTATATTCTTTATTAATTTAACGTTTTCAATTTTAATTAAATAATATTTATATCCTTTGTATTTATTATATATATATATATATATATATATACATATATATATATATATATATATACATATATATATTTTTTTTTTGAAATTAGTTTTAAATTTTCTTAATTTCTTAATTAATTGACAGTGGGCCCAAAGGCCATATTTCATTTTTTTTTCAATTTAAAATTATTTTTAATTCTTTTTTATGATAAAATTTAATTTTTTAATTTTAATTATTAATATTTATATTCTTTGTTAATTTATTTTTTTCAATTTTAATTAAATAATATTTATATTCTTTGTTTAATTTTCACAATTTCATTTTCTTTAATATTTATTATTTTTGTCTATAATTTGGTTCGCTTAATTTTTTGAAATTATGCTTATTCCATTATTTATCTTGAATGTTCTAATATTTGAGTTTTTGTAGGATTGAGTACCATCTAGCTGTAGAGTTGTGATAGATGGAGGGAAAATGTACATGGAATAGTAGTTTTGACAGTTTTACTACTGTGTTGGAGTTGCTGAATGATCAGTACGCAGATATCATACGTTAGTCCATCATGTAGCCCATGTATCAATTGAGAGATGTATAGTACTCCGGGCATATTATTGCTGCATTACTATGTCGACTGCGTAGGCTAGTCGACGGTGATGCTCTTCACTTTGACCTTGGGGACAAGGTCGCTACTTTCTCCATGTTTAAGTTTGCCCTCGTGATTGGACTAAAGATAACGGGCGACGAGGCAGTTACCGACGATACTCAAAGAAGTAATAGGCCACAAGAGACGTATTTTCAAGGACATGAGACGGTGCTTCTACCACAGTTGATCGACGCAATTAGTGAGTGCGATCAAATGTTGTACAGATTGAAGTTAGGACTGATCTACATCCTTGAGAGCGTGTTGAAGAGTCATTACAAGAAGACAGCGATCAACTTTTTTCCATTTGAAAGTTGTTGACCACATCGATGCCTTCAACAACTATTCGTGGGGTTGGAGATGTTTTAAAGACACCATTCAAGTCTTCTCCAGATCACACTTGAAACCCAAGGGATTCACGCGCAAGTACAATACTTATGGATTTTCCTTGACAGTGCATGTAAATGTTTAACATGATTAACGATAAAATATTTTTTATATTAAATTTATATATAATAATTATATGTGTTGCACATCTGAACATATGAGACTGTCCCCATCTTAGGTACCCTATTTGTTAGGCGATAAGAGACACACTGCCCTTTGATGCATCATTGACGAGCATTTCGAGCAGACGGATGTCCATCTAACAAACTATTACTAATTCTCCTCGACGACCCTCAGGTGAGTGTTACACATTTACGATTTATATTGTAGGTCGTTTCAAAATTACATCCCACGATCTTTAATTAGTTGAATTGTCATATGTCAGCTTGAAGTCCTAACTGAGTTGACGTCATCGATGGATGAGGAGGGTGGAGGTTTTGTGCATGAATTAACCGTTCCGCCTACTCGACACGACCATATGTCTAATTCCATCTTGGACCAAGATTGGGTATATGGATTAGATATAATTTATTAATTATCGTTTTGTATGAGTTAGCCTATTTAAATTATGTTAATAATTTTTAAAGATGACAATGTCGACGAAAATGAATATGTAAATGCAATCAAGAAAGCAAATTGTGAGATGGAACCATCTGTTTTTGATTCAAGAGATGGAGACACAATGGATAATTGGGTTGAATGCAACTCCTCCACGGTTCAACTCACCGGAAAACACCCCTTTAACGTAGAGGTGCCACTAAATCGCCTCATGCACTATGTTTTGGAAATATTATAGATTTTGGGGAGGTGATTTAGGTTTTTATAGTGATGCGGGACTAATTTGGGGTGGTCATTTTTGTATTTTGTGATGTTTGTATCCATTTTCCCCTCTTTTTTCGGTTTTAAAGTGTAAAAAATGTGCTTCAAAGACTACTTTTGTCCACGTCAACAACAACTTCATAATTTAACATCAATTAACGATAATAGCATGCCACAGAAGCATTTCTGCTTGACATGTTAGCATTTAGTTACTTTTTAAAATGGGTATTGAAAGAGTGATGGATGAGATTGCATATTGAAAAGGCCAATGACTAATGGGAAATTTTTTAAAGTTTATTGAACCACTGAAAACTTTGTGTAAAGTTCAATGATCATTCATATTTTTAACCCGAGTCGTACATAAATGATTGACACATTTGCAATCTCGTTAATATGGTACTATATATATACTTGGCGTAAATTGCATAATCATAACAATAGTAAGAAAAACTAAACATGAAGCTCAGAAAACAACGAGAGGAACTGAATAAAAGCTTTTTTTGACCATGACACTGTCTTTCCTTTCGATTGTCATCATTCCCTTTACTACATCATATTGGTATCAGTTGTTTCTTTTGACATTGGAACCAAACCAGATTATGATCTAGCTGTGGAACATTTGACCTAGGTAGAAGGATTCTAGAACGTGCCAAAATATGTATGGGAGGTGATTGTTTGAGTAGGTCCTATCGGCTTGACCTCTTTTGTCAGTGCATCATCATTTTTTATCATGGCCCTGGTGAGTACCTAGGGAACTCATAATGCCTCTACATTGAGTGAAAAACTTATTTCCTAGTTTTAGCTCAATCCAGTGCATCTCTTGATGAGTTGTCATATGCTCTCACCCCTACCGCAGATGGTAGAATAGGACAAAATGGTAAATATTGAGGAAAAACATCATTTACAGGTCTAGAGGGAAGAGCAGGTTACTTTGCCAAGACGAAAGATATTTATGCAAGGCTTGTAACATTAACCTAAAAATTAATGATCCACTACTCCTTATCCAATAGATGAAAGGACAAGTTACGCTGCCAAGAGGGAAGATATTCATGTAAGCCTTGTAACATTAACCTAAAAACCAATGATCCACTATTCCTTATCCGATATATGGAATGGCTTAGAACAAAAGGGCTTCTCTCTGCCCCTAGTACTGGTTCTGAGGGCATTTTTGTACCAGTAAGATGTGTACGGGTACACATACAAGTGACCCAGATTGAGCATTTAATTTCCTATATGGAAATTATATCCCCCGTTTTACCTTTCTTGCTCGTCTCTTAATTGAAATGAATTAAAAATATAAACATGAATTCACGTTAATTCTTTCTTTAATTACTTCAATACTTTCTTTGATTACTTTACAAACATGCACATTCTTTGATTACTTTAGAAACACACACATATTCTAGATAAATAAAAAAATAAAAAAACTTTCTTTAATTGCTTCAACAAGTTCGAGTAACTTGCAGTAGTAGAGAAACACATAATCGATGGAAAATATCAGCAACAAAGTGAACGGTATATTATTTCGTCCAATAGATGTGATATTATTTCCTTTTATTCTAACAAATGGGAGATAGACTTTATTGCCATGTAATATTTAAAGATAAAAAGGAATTTAAATATAATATTCTTTTTCAAAAGTAATAATAAAATATTTTTCTTGAATATTGATATGTGACAATGCTACAATATTCTTTCAAAAAATAGATTTTAATTCTTGCTTCTAAGAGAATAATTACAATATTTTTCTTGAAAGTATTACAAAATAAAAAGTTACATTCAAGCATGTCATTCAATTGGTATACTCAAAATGACATTTACAGCTCCATTATATAATTTAAAGTTAAAAAATAGTGACATTTTCTCTCAACGAGAAATTTTTTTTCTCTATAAACTCAATTGATTAAAATCTTTTTTCTTCTTTAAATGCCTCAACTTGGTTATAGATTCATGGGGTCAAAAGATGAACAAGTCTTGCTCACTCAACTACTAGATTTTGAATTGATAGTGCGTGATAAATTAAAGAGAAAAATGAAGAAAATAAACTAATCAATTGATTTGTGCATATTTTATTGAAAATCGAAAACCAATATTTATAGCCCTTGTTTGAGCTTCATTATTTAAAAAATCTGATTTTGGAATAGTATTTTTTAAAGAATGTATGGTTAAAAAGTAAAGATAATTTTTGGATTTATGTTTAATATTATTTTATTGATAGAATGTGTTTTGATACAAGGAGAGAGAAAAATGAATTAAAATTTAATTAAGGTCAAACATGAACATAGGTAAAAGTTACAGTTAAAGAGAACAGTAGTCTAGGGTTGCAGTTATTTGACTATTTACTAATTTGTATTTAGTGTGTGTTTGTTTCATATTATTGTAGAAAAAATGGAATAATGAATAATATTTTTTTGGAGAATGTGTGGTTGAAAATTGAAATTTAAAATAATTTTATTGACTTGTGTGTAAAATATTTTATTTAGTAAATGTGAAAAATCTTACTATAACAAATAATGTTTTGAAATAATGGTAAGAGCTTAATTTACAAATTTAAAGAAAGAGAAAATGTGTTGGTAATTTCATTCCATTATCAAAGCACGCTTGGGCTTGGGTAAAACTTATTTAGGGTGTGTTTGAGTTACATTATTTTGAAAAAATGTATTTTAGAATAGTATATTGATGAATAATGTGTGGTTGAAAAAGAAGGAAAAATTATTGATGTGATGAAAAATATTATTTTATTAAAAAATATATGATTGAAAATGAGTAGAAGAATGAGAATGAAAAATTTAGTATGTACCAAACGGGGGCTTTAAGCTCTGTTTGATACATATTAAAATTTTCATTTTCATTCTTCTACTCATTTTCAACCACACATTTTTTAATAAAATAATATTTCCATCGCTTTAATAACTTTTTCTTCTTTTTTCGACAATACATTTTTCATTAATTTACTATTCAAAAATTCATTTTTTTCAAAATAACTTGCCTCAAACACAATAAAAATAACTTTTTTGTGTTAATTAACGTATATTTTCAGTCGCAGACTCGCAATCGCAACCTTGAAGGGATGTGTCAGCTTATCTTGTAAGCTAACCGTCCATTGGACTGACTCCCATAGGGGAAAGCGAGGAGGTGAGGTGCGGTGACTGAAACCAACAAAATGTCTCCAATGAATCAGTCATTTAAGGTTTTGCGCTCTGAATTATTTATTACATTTTGATTTTTGAGCCTGCTCGTAATGTGGAATGGTGTCTCCATTTTGAAAAGATAATATTGGGTTCATCTTCAATGGCTCGTCGACAAATTCTGTCGGAGATGGGTTATGAATTCACAATCATGGTACTTTTCATTTCACCAATTATATCACATATATCATCATGCTAGGCTAAACTTGATGTATACAATCTATTACGGGGACGAATTCCCACTTTCGACTGCTTGTTTGTTTCTAGTGAAAATGCATTCTATTTTTTTTTGCACTTTGTTCTTAATTTTGAGACTACGGGTATTATTTATTTGTCCATTATCTTAGAAATGCTATTCCTTCCCTCGGACAATATGATCAATTTTTGAAAAATTTCAAGGATGTAGTTGCTTTGCATCTTTCCAGCGGCAAAACAGGATTCATTTGGAGTAGGACATAGTTTGTTGTTGTGTGTAATTTAAAAATACCAATATCTTAAAGTAATAATAACTTGTATTTCTCTATGACTTAAATTTTTTTATATTCCTTGAGTTGCTTAGGAAATTGAAGTATAGTAATTAGAACAGGATGGAGGGAGTATAAGAGATATCTTAAAAATAAAATTTTATCCTTAATGTTTAAAGTGTTTAATACAGCTCTACAAGATTTATCATTACAGCATCACTGTGTTTAATTTTACAACGGTGACACTAATTTGTCTTGTTTTGAGGCTCAGTCTGCAGATATAGATGAGAAAAGTATCAGGAAGGAAAAACCAGAGGATCTTGTAATGGCTTTAGCGGAGGCAAAGGTATGAATACACTTGAATTGATTACTATCATTCTAGATTTATACTTCTAAGTTCTCTTTCTCATACATCCTGCATTTGGACTCATTTTCTACTTAAAAAAATTGCACTTGTCCTTTTCATCTTTCTTATGGTTTACAAGCTCAATTTATATGTTGTTTTAAATTTTTAACGTTCAAGTAGCACCATTTGTAAGTTGAATTTTAAATGTGATATCTGCATCATTATTAAGTACGGTGGTCAACTTTTTCAAGCCTCGGGATAGTTAGTACTTTAAAAAGTTGAGGTGCTCTCTCTGATCTCTAAATAGGTCGTAGGAGATGGTAAAAGTGGCTTAGTGCCCAATTATGCATGGTATTCATAATTATCTCTGCAGTTCCATCATTTCTCATGAAGCTTGTAATTTGGGTGGTTTCAATATAAATATTAAATGTTGCCACCTTTTACTTTTGTTGGTTTAAAAGGAAGATAAGCCCTTGTTTGAGCCCCATTTTCCAATAATACATTTTTCTCCAAATGAATCCTGTTTACTACTTATTTTCTTAATAAAATAATATTACATGCAAATCTAATCTTTTTCCTAAAATTCACGATTCCAAAATCTATTTTTACCAAATAATGTGGCTCAAACAAGGGCTTAGAAAGATTCAGAGTGTATAAATAGACATGTTTGAAGATTAAAATTTTAGTTCAAGTGAATACCATCTCCTCTGACAAGAAATGCTGAATTAGGGAGAAATATAGATCACTCCTTAATATTAAATTTACTTGTGAGTGCATGAAGTTGTTTCCTTAAGGTGTGTCCTAATAGAACTAATCCTGGAAAGGGCCTGAAGCCCAATGGACCGCGAACACGCACACGCTTCCAAAAGCCAAATAAGTCCAAAGTGATATGGGGGCCCAAATCCGGTTCTAAGCCCAATTTGTTACAAACACAAATTAGCCCATGAGCAACGGTATCAAAGCCTTGGTTCCACATCCTGGCGAGTCTGTCACGCGTGGGTGGGGATCGTCATTGGACTGGGTCCTTGAGCTTCGTGATGGGTGACGATTGTCCATCCCCGTATCTCTCTTTCACCCATACTTGGGTGAGTTCCAGGAGTCGGAGCCTGTAATTCTAGGTGGGTTGGGGGAGGTGGTGTGTGCCGAAGGTGGCTCAAGCGCTTCGGATGGGTTTAGTGGTGATGACGAGTGTGAGTCTGTAGTGGAGGTTGATTCGGAAATCTCTGTGTGGGACGATGTGGTTGTGTGTTGGGAAGGGGAAGGGGAGGGGGAGGGCGATCCTTTGGAGGTGCTTCCGTTGGTCTCAGTGGTGCCTCATGAAGGGGATGTGATGGTAAAGTCAGTAGCTCCAGGGGAAGGAGGGGTTGTTGCGGCTGGGTCTTCTGAACTGGGAAAGGCAGAGAGTGTTTCTCCTCCGTCGGAATGGGTATTGAGCAAATATCATCTGTTTGGAGAACTTGTGGGGGCTTCTTACGAGGGGTATGAAGAGGAAGTCCTTGCTCTTCTGAAGTCCATTGATTCTCGCCGCAATACCACTACAAGTGGGGGGGAATTATCTAATAAGTCTGGCAGATCAGGGAGGAAGGGAAGCAGGGAGTTAAAAGCCTTGGTGAGTACTATCAATTATGATGCTGGGTCGTCACACGGTAGAGGTAGTTATAGGGATAGGGTCCTGATGATATCCCAATGAATGTAAAAATTCTCTCTTGGAATGTTCGTGGACTCAATGATAAGGACAAATGTCTCTAGGTTAAAAGTTTTATTAAGCAATGGGGAGCTGATATTATCTGTCTTCAGGAGACTAAGATCGAACTGGTCTCCAGAAGACTGGTTCGTAGTTTGTGGGGTATTCATCATGTGGATTGGATGTTTCTTGGTTTTGTTGGTGCTTCTGGGGGAATTTTGCTGATGTGGGATCGTAGGGTGGTTGAAAAAATTGATGAAGCTGTGGGAGATTTTTCGGTTTCTTGCAGATTCAGGGTAGTCATTGATCAATTTGAATGGGCATTTTCTGGGGTTTATGGACCTCGTACTAACAGGGAGAGGTCTTTGATGTGGGATGAGTTGGCTGGTTTGGCTAGTTGGTGGGGCATTTCGTGGTGTGTTAGAGGGGACTTCAATGTTATTCGCTTTCCTACAGAGAGATTGGGGGGGGGGAAGTGTTCACTCCAGCTATGCAGGACTTCTCGGATTTCATTTCTCATTTTGGTCTCCTGGATATCCCCTTGGAGGGGGCAGTTTTACATGGTCTAATAACTATATGGATGTCTCTATGTCTCGTCTAGATAAATTTTTATACTCAACGGATTGGGAAGACCATTTCCTAGCTATTTATTAAAAACGTCTTCCTATGCTCTTGTCTGATCATTATCTTATTATGTTGGAGTGTGGTGATTTTTCTAAGGGTAAGAGACCCTTTCGTTTTGAAAATATGTGGTTGAAATCGGATGGTTTTGTGGATCAGGTGAAAGGGTGGTGGGAGTCTTATCACTTTGAAGGCACCCCAACTTCATCCTGGCTAGGAAACTGAGAGCCCTCAAGCTGGATTTGAAAAAATGGAATGTGGAGGTTTTTGGTAATGTTCAGAATAGGAGGCGGCAAGCTATGTTTGAACTAAATGTGCTGGATGGGGAGGCGAAGATACGTCCTCTATCTAGTGAAGAGAGAGCTCAGAAAATTAGGCTTGTGGAGGAACTAGAAAGGTCTTTTCAGTAAGAGGAGATCAGTTGGCGCCAGAAATCTCAAACACTAAGTTTTTTCATTGCATAGCTAACTCTCATTGTAGGTATAACTCCATCTCTTCTCTGATGGTTAATGGAGTGCTGTCTAGTGATCAAGAGGCAATCTCGACGGGCATCATTCAGCTCTATCAAAATTTATACCAGGAAAGAGGGTCTAGGAGACCGATGCTTGATGGCCTTGGATTTTCTATGATCTCAACCGTTAAGGAGACCATTTGAGGAGGAGGAAGTGTTGGGAGTTATCCAAGGTTTCAATGGAGATAAAGCTTCGGGTCCAGATGGTTTCTCTATGGCATTCTTTCAAGTCTGTTGGGCTGTTGTACAACCGGATATCATGGCTGTGTTGAGGGCTTTTCATGTGTCTGGAACCTTTGAAAAAAGTCTTAATGCCACATTCCTAGCCCTTATTCCTATAAAGGTGGGGGCGGTTGTGGTGAAGGATTTCCGTCCTATCAGTCTTGTGAGTGGGCTATACAAGATCTTGGCAAAAATTTGGCTAACAGGTTGTTAGTGCTGCCAAAGATAATCTCCACATCTCAGAACGCTTTTGCCCAGGGGAGACAGATTTTGGACTCGGTTCTTATAGCTAGTGAATGCTTGGATGGTAGACTGAAGCAGGGGGAGCCTGGTGTTTTATGCCAACTTGATGTGGAAAAAGCCTACGATCACGTTAATTGGGAGTTCCTTCTTTATTTGCTTCGGAGAAGTTGATTTTCGCAGTTATGGATTTCGTGGATACATTTTTGCATTTCTACGGTTCGATTTTCCATTCTTATGAATGGTAGCCCAAGTGATTTTTTTGCGAGTTCGAGAGGCCTAAAGTAAGGGGATCTGTTATCCCCTTTACTTTTTGTTATTGTTATGGAGGCTCTTAGTTAGATTATGGACCGGGCCATCCGTGGAGGTCTTCTTTCAGGCTTCATGGTGGGTTCCCCTCATGATCACCAAGTTCGGATCTCTCATCTGCTTTTTGCGGATGATACTCTGATTTTTTGTGATGCTGATCCGATTAAATTGGAGCATTTGAGATCTGTTTTTTGGTGGTTTGAGGCGTTTTTAGGGCTGAAGATTAATTTGGGCAAGTTTGAGATGGTTCTTGTGGGTGAGGTCCCTGATTTGGAGGTTTTAGCTCAAATTTTGGGTTGTCAAACTGCGTCTCTCCCTATGAAATATCTGGGGTTGCCTTTGGGTGCTTCCTTTAAGGCTAAATCGAATTGGAATCCGATTATTGAGCATATGAAGAAATGCCTAGCAAGATGGAAACGCCTTTATTTATCAAAAGGGGGGAAGGTGACTTTAATTAAGAGCACTCTCTCTAGTCTACCCACTTACATCTTATCTCTCTTCCCTATTCCGGCTGGGGTGGCACACCGCTTAGAGAGGATCCGAGGCACTTTCTCTGGTCTGGTATGGGGGAGGAGACAAAGTTCTACGTAGTCTCGTGGTCTCAGGTTTGCGAGCCTGTTCAATATGGTGGGTTGGGGGTAAAGAACCTTCAACGTTTCAATAGAGCTCTTTTAAGCAAGTGGTTGTGGTGTTTTGGTATGGAGAGGGATGCTCTTTGGCATCAAGTGGTGGAAGCCAAATATGGCAGCAACTGGGGTGGGGGGTGGGGGGGGCTGGTGTACCAAGGGAAGTAAGGGATACTCATAGGATGATTTTATGGAAATCTATTCACCGAGGCTGTTCTTCGTTCTCGAAACACTTGTTTTATTTGGTGGGGGACGGATCTCGGGTGAAATTCTCGCATGATAGGTGGTGTGGTGGAGTGCTATTGAAGGAGGTTTATCCGGAGCTTTTCTCCATCACTCTAGATAGAAATGTGTCAGTTGCCAATCTCACGTCTCACACTAATGGTATGCTTCTATGGGATGTGCTCTTCACTTTGAGTGTGCAGGATTGGGAATTGGAATCCATCTCTTCCTTTATGAATCTCCTATACTCAACGTCGGTGCAAGGTAGAGGGGAGGATGTGATTAGTTGGGGTTCTCCAGATTCTAAGGCTTTTACCGTTAAGAGGTGTTATCGTTACTTGGGTTCCCCATATCCTAGAATTTTCCCTTGGAAGTCTGTGTGGAAATGTAAGGTCCCTCCTCAAGTGACCTTCTCGTGGACTGCAGCATTGGGGAAGATCTTGACTATTGATAATCTTCGCAAACGTGGCCTAATTTTGATTAATTGGTGCTGTTTATGTATGGAGTGGGGAGAGTCCTAACTATATTCTTCTGTACTGTAAGCTTGCTCGGGAATTTGGGATTTGGTGTTTGCTTTGTTTGGGGTTCAGTGGGTCATGCCGAAAACAGTTTTTGATCTTCTCTCATGTTGGCAGGGGCCTAGTGGCAGTAGAAGGACTACCTTGGTGTGGAGGGTTGTTCCCCACTGTGTTTTTTGGTGTGTTTGGAGGGAAAGAAAGGCTTGACATTTTAAGGATACTGAGACCTCCATTCCAGAGTTGAAGAGAAGTTTCTTTCATTTATTGTTTGAGTGGGTTAAGGGCTTGGGTATTCATTCCATGAGCTCTCTTGTGGAGTTGTTGGACCATTGTAATTTTTGATTCCTTTGTCCTTTTGTATACTTCTAGTATACTTGGACCTTTTTTTAATAAACGCTTCTTTACTTATAAAAATAAAAACTAAAATTTAAATTAAACTTAAATAAAATGGTTGAAATGAATAAATAAGATTTTTATGAAAATAATTACGATTCAACGTTATTCACATAAAGAAATTTTAAAATGACTTAAACATAAATTAAATAAAATTCGACATAACTCCATGAAAATTATTTTAAATATCCCACGATGGCATTCATCTCCGCATCAACCGCCTCGAATCATTAATTTTATGGAAAGGGAAAAAAAACATACTGTGAGATAAAATTTCAACAAGTACGCGCAAGTAATTTTTGTTCTTATACATGCATTTCAAGAAAAATTTCATACTTGCATAGGGAGATATGAAAATTGTGCCTAACTTAGTACCAAATTTTAGTACGTAGAGCTACTATATTCCATTCTGTCCTTACAAATCTTAAACATAATATGAACCACAATTTAACATAGCTTGAAATAACATATATATGATTACTCACGTAATAATGTAACTACACACTTACCTTTTCACTCGACAAATCAAAATCAAAATGATAGAAGAAGTGATTGTTGGAGATAGATCCCTGAGTCGCGTGTGGGGTTGAGTATTCATGTGATTGTGTAAGTGTGTGACTATATTTTATATGAAAAGGACAAGAGAAAGAGTAAAGGTAGAGAGACAAAGTGATAAAGATAGAGAGGGAAGTGTAAATAGTTGGTGAGGGGTACTCTATATTGTTGGGCTTGTCTCCTATTTATAGTGTAAATTTTTGGACCATGTATAGAAAAGTGAAAGGAAATGGCTAAATGTTAGGCATAGTTAATGTATAAATGGTGTATTGTCTTGAAAGTGGTCAAATCAATTGACTTGTTTTGAAACTTGGTGTAAATAATGCATATGGTCAAATCAATTACCTTTATTTATGTGATCAATTCTATTACATTGGCTTGCAATGTGGTGTGAATAATGCAAGTGGTCAAATAAATCTTAAATCATGACTAATTGGCATATTTACATATATTTTACACACGATTTCATCTAACATTCACGATAACTCTCCACTTAAGCCCTCAAACAATGGGCCAGTAATCAATAAGGTCATTAGATTAGGCCAATAACCATTAAGGTCATTAGACTTTAATAATAGCAACACTTAAGTCCTAAATTTAAATATAATGACTGGTAGTAAAAATTCGGGACGTTACATTAGATGCGTTCTAATTGACTCAAAATGCACCCTACAAAAGTTTGCATTACTGTTGTTTTGGTCCGGATGTGAATGATAGTTTTGATATTTTAATTTGTTAGGCTGAAGCAATTATGTCTAGGCTTGCAATTACAGACCATTTAAAGGAATTGACACGTCCCACAGTGCTAATTACTGCAGATACGGTATGGATATTTATTCTTTTCGTCTTTGTTATTTTTTACTGTTCAATTTTTTGTGTGAAAAAAGTTCTTGGTGGACCATTTGAGCATTGTGAAAGGGCTTATAAGTCAAGTTGCTTGATTTGCATTAATGTATACAAGGTTCCATATTGTTACTCAATGGCATAACAATTTTTGAATTCTTTTGAATTGCTCCATTCCAATCTTCAATTTAAGAAATCTAGAGTTCAAAGTCGCCATGAGCTTTGTGCAAGGGTCATTTAATTTTCTTGATCTCAAAGTCTGAATTTCACTGCATCTTCTCCTTATGAAAATTTACAAAAATGTTACTCCTATGTCTGCCTCATGTTTATAAACAGTCAAACCACTTTTTATTTACACGTTTTGAGGGATCTGCAAATACTATCCACCACTTATTTGTAGAATTTATAATTTAAACATTTTATAAACACTTTCCAACCATATCAGTTGCTACGAACATATGACCTCCATGCTATTCCTTTGTGAAAAGTGAATTACTGGACACGAACTCGTATTTCATTTAATGGAAGTATTGCGTGTCAACCTTTCCACTAAAAAGGGAGGATGTAGATTCAGTGAAAAGCTCAACACTTGTCTAGCATGAATAAGATCATTTCAATTTTCTCTATATAAACAATTATGCTCATAATTCATAATGCATGAAAGTACTATTAGAGTATCTATCATGGTTTTGGGAAGCTTTTGATTAGAAAGATGTCCCTTGAAAAATCAACATCATTTAAACATCAACTTCAAAGTTTAATAGTTTCATTTCTCTCTATGTTAATCTTCTTTTTGCAGCAACTTAATGAGCTTGTTTCTCTAGGGTATTTTCGTAAAATTAAATTTCATAACATATTCTTCCAATTCCTGCAAATATCACAATATTTTAACTGGGCATCTCAATATATAAAATATTAATTACTTGGATTGGTCTAAAAGTTTATCAAAATTATCCTCTTGATTGAGGAAAAATGAGTTTTGTAATAGTGATCTTAGGAGAATGTGGTTACAAAGTAGGAAAAATTTGGGCTTACGTGTAAAATTATTTACGAGGAGAATGTGTGGTTGAAAATGGGTTTGGGAAACATGAGTTTTTAAAGAATGGGGCTCAATCAAGGGCTATATGTGATGCGGACATCACGATTTATTTTATTGTTGGTTTTTATTAATTACGTTTTTTATTAATATTAGGCTTGTAGTAGTGGGTTGACCCAAACCCGTTAGATTTTTACTATTTATTGAATTTTTCACAGTAGTTGGGACAATTAATGATGGAATGAAAATTAAGATTGGCGACTGCCACGTTTCTTCTTCTTTCCCCTTTCTTTCACGGCTTCTTCCCCCTTTTCTTCTACTACTCTTCTCCCTGCAATTCCACTTCTTCTATTGATCCTACATCAATATGTGTTCGAGGAGTCATGCATTCTACATCCTGTCCTTCTTTAAGGTCAAGCAATATGAAATAAGATGTGACCAATCAGACTGTTGTGGCTTCTTCATTCTGATGATTTTTCTCTTGGTTGGGAATAAATTATTTGAAGTTTAATCTTACCTACATCTCATTAATATCTAGGTGGTGGTGTATGAAGGGATTATCAGAGAAAAACCATCAAGTAGGGAAGAAGCACGCCAATTTATCAAAGGTTTGGTCCATTGAATTTCTCATCAACATTTTCTACTGTATGAAATAGTTAATTGTGGTATTATATTTTCATTTTGCAGATTATTCTGGTGGCAGTGCTAGAGTTGTGGGATCTGTAGTCGTAACCAACCTGGTAACAGGTAGTAGAGAAGGAGGATGGGAAAGTGCAGAGGTACATCATTTATTCTATTCACAACTACTTGGTTTTCTAGGTATAAAAGATAAAATCAATAGGGCTATTGGTCAACATATGGTATGTGCATCTTCTCGTATTGCATGAACAAAAAGTAAAACTTACTTTAAGGCTATGAACTTCCTAAAAGAAATTTTTAGGCACAGTCAAACATACTCCGAATCCCATTAGTCAATACTGAGTGGACTGCTTAGAGATTGACCGTACCAACTTTTGGCTATGAAGTTTTTGTGCTATTATATTTTGACTGTAATATACTTGTGTAGTTATGCTGTTTCTTATGATTTGTGAGGTTCCTTTTACTGTGAAGTTGGCTAGAAGATTAGGCCCTTGTTTGATTCTCATTATTACAGAACTCATTTTTTATGAAACTCATTTTTGGTACTCAATCTCACAATAAATATTTTGCACGTAAATCCAAAAAAAATTCTCCAAAAATTCAATATAATTAAACTCATTTTGTTGAAATAATGTGCATCAAACAAGGGCTAAACATATCCATTTCGTATCATTTTGTTTAGATGAGTAGCTTATGCAAGAAAAACAAATAGAGTTATCCACAGAACAATAAATAGAAACCTGTAGGTATTACTTGTACCTTGTATTCAGTACACCTCGACAACAGAACAACAATAAATAGGACATTGACATGAATAGGTGAAGCAGCACATACATAGACACCAAGACGTATGATTTAAAAAAAAACAAAAAACAACACCGACACATCAGTGATTTGCCACATGGCATGCTGGATTCGTGCCTGAGCATTTCTAGAAGTGTCCCTCGATTGTCGAACATTTAACAATTATATGAGAATAAGACATGCCATTAGGGTCTGATAGGTTCCAGGTTAGGGGAGGGTAGTATGGGTATTTTCAAAATAATTGGTTGAAGCCAAACTGTTGGAAGGGGTGTAGAGGTCTCAATCCATTTTAGGCAGAATTTGGGTGTAAAATTGGGAGAGATGGGCTTCTCGAATGCTCACCAAGCCATTGTAATTCCTTGTAAATAATTTATATTCTTCAATTGCAAGTTTAATTAAACAGAAATTAGGTTCCTATCAGTGTCAGATGTGTCTGGGAACGTACCATGAGTGTCAGTGACCAATACGTGTCACAAATGGGCATGCCATCTCAGTAGGAGTGCATCTGGGCTCCGTTGGTTGGTATCAACTTATTGAGCAAATATCATAGTTTCTATGGAGAGACGTGGCTGTAACTTCATGAGTGAAGCAGAACTAGTTCTCCATTGCGAGAGCTGTATAAAGAATAGTGTAACTGTGTTGTGTCTTATGATTTCAAGGTTCCTTTTTCCAATAAGTTGGCTAGGAGAATCGGAGATCAAACATAGAGCCATTTCATTTCATTCTCTTTAGGTTTGTAGCTTATGTGAAATAAACTCAGAGAGTTGTCCGGAGAACTTTACATGGGAAAACTTAAATGCATGCAATGTTGGTGTAACTAGTGGTCATCTTAATTAGCATAGTTACAAGCGATCTAAAAACTGGACAAACTTGCATGCGAAGCATGAATTGTACATCATATGAAATATCTATATCCACTTCTGAGATTACAACTAATATTTTCCGTTTCAAATAAACAAATGAAAATGTACCTGCTTCTGCTCAGGGATTATTGGTGCCTGAGTTGAAAAATTTACAAAATGCATGTTGTACGATTAATAAAGCAACAATTTGTGGTTGGACCTGTCTTGTCTTGCTTTAAAGAAACTCTTACTCACAAGAACAATGAGATCCGGTAGAGCAAGTTTTGGAAAGAACAATTAGACCAAAATTGACATGGCCTTATGGTTTCATGAAAAATTTTCCATTGCATTTTGAAATATAATTTTCTTCTATTTTCACTACAATAATGGAGTATGTACAGTATCCTTTTGTACAAGAATGAATGACCAAACAACATCTATGCAAAAAATATTCCTCCAACAGAAAATATGGCGATTCATTGTGATGAATCGTCAATTCTAGAATAAGTTCAAATAATCCAACGTTTCCCCTCAAATGCAACTGTGATGCATCCTTCACTGTAAGCTTGTCCTTGAAGTAGTAATGTTGAGAAATTGATACAGGCTTGCTTAAGATGTCGGCCACTTTCTCTTCCGTGGGAATGCACTTCCAATTCATTTGCAGCAACTTTATGCTTGGTATAATGTATATCAATTTCTATATGCTTTGATCTAGCATGATAGACTGTTCGAAGTGAGCAATTTAGCACCAACATTGTCATGCTGAAGTATTGATTCGTCCTTAGCAGATAGCCTTAGCTCAGGCAACACCGATTGCAGCTAATCAAACTCTCTAGTGGCCTGTGCCAAGGCCCTATATTCAGCCTCTGTACTTGAGCGGACTACTACCTTTTGTTTCTAGAGCTTAAAGCACCCAAATTACCACCCAAGAAAATGCAATAGCCTTTTGTGGATTTTATGTCGTCCAAGGAGCCTGTTTAATCTGCATCAGCATTTCCTTCCAAGTTTAGTTCAGTGGCTGAGGAGAAGAGTAATCCATGTCCTAGAGTGCTTTGAAGATATTTTAAAATCTTTTTGCAACCCTTCCAATGAGTGTGTGTAGGGGATTGAATAAATTGACTTAACTTATGGTAGAAAATGATATATCACGTCTACTTAAAGTGAGAATAGCAATGCTCCTACAATACTCCTGTATAAAGTAATATCCCACAATGGTTCTCACATGGTTAGGCTTAGCTTGGTACCTTGACTCATAGGAGTAGGACTGCCTTGAACATGAGTCATGAAGCATGGTTTTTTTAGCGAAAGATTGATAAGCCACGCTTAATAAATCAGCTATGTAACGTTTGACAATCATATTAATTCTCGTACTCATTTTTAACCATTCATTTACACAATAAATATTTTGCATGTAAATCCAAAATTTTTCTTACTTTTCCAAAAAATAACTATTCAAAACTCCATTTTATCAAAATAATGGCCATCAAATAGGGGCTAAGTCTGCTAAATCTACCTAAATCTTTTTTTCTAATCTACTTCTACATCTACCTAAGGTCTAGGAAATTAAATCTTCTACAATTATTCCATCTTTTTATCCATTCAACTGCATCGCTAATTTTAGATTGTGATTCTACCACTACAGGTTTATTTTCATGCTATTCCAGATGACATCATTGATAGTCTGGTAAACTTTTTATAGACTAAAGTTGGAAATATTTGTCATCTCCATCCATATCCCTCATTTAATTGTTTGAGATATGCATAGCTTGAGGAGGGAATAATTCTCAATGTTGCTGGGGGTTTGATGCTAGAACATCCACTGACTTTACCCTTGGTAGACACAGTGGTCAGTCTCTCTCTCTCTCTCTCTCTTTGTGTGTATGTGCGCGTGCGTGCCTGTGTTTGTACCACACAATGAAGCAGTATTAACTTGAAATGAGAGCTTTCCTTGTTCCTTGTGGTGGCAAATGCCATTATTTGGCAGCCTTTTAGAGTTGACATTATAGATTCTAGAAAATTTTCACCTGTAACAAGTTGAGGTGATTTTGACATAAAGGTCTGGAACAAGGCTCAAAGGAGATTGGGCTTCTTCAAAGCCAACCTCACAGAAGAACTCGAGGACAAACTTGAGAGCAAAAGACCATCTCCTATGCTATCCTCAAAACACCATTTTGCACCAAAACATGGTGCAAACTCTCTAACCTAGCACCATTATTTTGCACCATTTTATGTTGCAATACTATTCATTTTGCACAAAAATGGTTAAATACAATTTTGCCCTTCTCTTCCACTTTGCAAACAAATTGTTTAAAGGTATGTGTCCATTTTTGTTGTACATTTTTTAATATAATAAATTATTATTATTATTATTATTATTATTATTATTATTATTATTATTATATCGATTGTATTATTTTTTAATGACATGACTTAATATTTTCTTATTTGTGATGTTTCTATTAATTGTTTAGTATTTTTTAAATTTATTAATGAATTAAATATTTTTGTGAATTTAACACAGTAATTTATGTAGTTGTAAAATAAATAAATAAGTTTTTAAAATAAATAAATTGTTAAGAATAAAAAAAATGAAGAAAATGATTAAAATTTGTTCATTTGGTGTGATGGGCTGGAGATGAATTTCAGTTTGTGCAATATTTGGTGCAAAATGTTACAAAATTTATCTCAAATTTTGGTATAGGGTTGGAGATGACCTTAGACTAACCTGTAAAAGGGAAAATCAATCTGCTCAAATGACAATCTGTTGTGTGTTATATTTGCTCTGTGTTTGGTGAGTAATGCTATTTAGCCTCACTGGGTTGCCGTGGGGCTGCGTATCATTATTCGTGTTTGGTTGATTGAGTTTGTTTGTTGTTTTAACTGATGCTTTATTTGAAATGGCTTTCAGATTGGAACCTGCGATTGTGTAATGGGACTTTCAAAAACTCTAACAAAGAAGCTTATTCAAGAAGCCCTGTAGAAGAACCATGCAGGGACTGCCATTTCTTCGCTATGCAAATTACTCATCAACCTCTATGTAGAGTATATCAAATTGAGTCCTTGACTTGACTTTAACTAAGTCAAAATTGACCCTTAATTTTTCAATCATCTTGCCAAACCAAAAATGGAAATCGTGGGTCATTTTATGTAATTTTGAACTAGACTTGTCATGATTAATAGAACTTAAAATAAAATCTTAATTTACCTATACAGGTGTAGGTATGTGGCACTAACCGTCATTATTTTTTTTTTATTTTTTTTTTATCTTAAAGCAATGTTATTTAGCACGTGGTGTAATAATACCGGTCAACACTGAGTGATTCTAAATTATAAAATTAATTAAATTAGTCATTCATATAATGACATGTATGATGGTGTTGATTTTAGATAACATGTTTTTTTATATGTTGCCCCTGAAATTCATATATGTTCATTAAATCAAGTAGTTTATCAACGAGCCTAAAATCAGGTCCATTAGAGGCCTTACGAGAATTTCATAATTAAGAGGTTAACTATCAAATATTTCAAAATTAAGAACAAATGTTTCAAATTTCAAAAATCAGATGCTAATTAAAATTTATTTATGATTTAATTAATTAATTACATATTTTATTAAGGTCACAAATTTATGCAATTTGGTCACAAATTAACAATTTAATTAGTCACATTATTTTTCGATCACAAATCAGAAATTTTATATCACAAATTCTTTTGTTTCACAGTTCAAAAATTTTATGTCACAATTTGTTCATTGATCACAAATCAAAATTTTTATGTCATAATCATAAGTATTATAAGTCACAACTTATAGACAGTCATAAATTTTCAATTAGAAACTTTATGTCACAAATTATCTTACAATTCAAAAATTTTATAGACCACAATTTGTTCATCGATCACAAATAAAAAAATTATACTTCACAATTTATTTATCGATTACAAATCACAAATATTATAAGTCACAACTTATTAAACTGCCATCGATTTTCAAATTATCGATCACAAATTAATAATTTTTTAAGTCACATTTTATATTTTTCATTGCTCACATATTATTTATTGCTCATAGATTAGCCAATTTAATGGTTACAACCAACACTTGTGACCACCACCTCACCACTCCCTCCAGCAACACCGCTGCCACCATCGCCACCAAAACCACCACCACCTTTCGACAGCAACATCATCTCAAACAAATCAACACATCGCAGAAAAACACCACCACATCGTCATGCCAGATCCACCGTCACCTCGACGACCCATCACCACAACATTTCACCATTACCTTCGACCACCACTACCACCAAAAAATCAAATCTAAAATTATCAATCACACAACACCGTACCATTATTGTACCCAACCACCGCACACCACCACTGTAGCACCATACCCAACCACCGGTCACCATAATACATACATTTACAAAGGATAACAAACGGGAACACTGATCGTGTTTGGCTTAGCTTAAAAGTAAAAGATAAGCTAGTTTCTTTTGTAGTAGAAGCAGAGTTGTACACGCTCGCCATAATTGATTGATCCTTAATCAATTCCTGGGCCTACCGCAGAGATTATTGTAGTTACAAGGGCGTGTTCTAAAATTCGTGATCGGATGTCCAATACAACTATTGTATGTAGCTGCATCGCAGAAGGGTTTGGCCGGCTTGAAAGTTTAGTAACTAATCCCTGCGGACGGTTGAGCCAAAATCCTTCTGCTTAGGGGCGGACCCACATGGGGTCTGTGGGGTCAGATGACCCCACAATTTTTTTTTTTGAGTTTTTTTTTAACCTAAACATTTTTGAAATCTCATTTTTGACCCTACAAAAAATTTGTCTCGGTCCGCCCCTGCTTCTGTTTATTTCTGATTCCATCTGAAACTCTTCATTAACTGGAATGCAGTCACCAATGTGGAACCATTGCACTTGGTGGCATAGAGAGGGGGTGGGTAGAGAGGGATAAAGATATAATATGAAGAGAGAAAGGTAGAAGGGAAGGGAAGGGGGGCGAGGGAGATTTAGGGTTTGTGGGAGTTGGAATGGGGTTTCATTTGTTTTAGTTTTATCTTTTTAAAAATTAAATTATTAAAATTTTAATTATCATATGATTTTTGAAATAAAAACTTGTAAATTTGAATTTTGAAATTGGAAGTTTAAAATGCTGGTATCATGTAATTTCCACTTTCAGAAAACCTTCTCATTCTTTACCAAAAACTCACTCCAAATCTGCTTATTATAAACCCGTATAAAAATTCCCAGGTAAAATTGTATCTTGTAATTTCAATTCGTCAAGAAACCTTAGGTTTTTTCTTGGTAAATGTTGTTTGGTTATGTATTACCCCATTGATTTGCCTATGCATAGAGGTGGCCATGATGGTATGCGAGTTGAACGACCGTAAAAGGCCATATCATTTAGGGGCACCAAAAAATATTTATTAATTTTCAAATTTAAAATTTTAATTATTATGTTAAGTTAAAGGGCACAATGTTTATAAAAAAGAGTTATAAGATAGACAAATTATGAGTTTTAGTTAATGTTGTTCTATTTTTTATTCCTATTTACATATCATATCAAGACATTTTTCTGAAAGTAATGGAAATGATTCAGATGGTTTAGGCTCCTTCATAACTAATTTCTATGTGTTGTGCTTAACTATTTTCATTTATGGATTATTTCTTTATTAATTGTAGGCATTTGACTTGGTATGATATGCAATTGCATAAGATACTAAAGTTAAGAATAATGTAATTGACTAATTATGACTTTCTTGAATATAACTTTCTTAAATAGTATCTTACTTTAAATAATGTAAGGGAAAAGGGAAGAAAGGGAAAAATATAATTCATAAGAAACATTTTGATGAAAATACTACTATAGAGGATGCACAATTACTTGAAAATTCTTTTATAACCAATTATTTTATTTATAAGTATATCAAGCAATTGGATCACTTAAATGTAGGTTTGATCAATTCAATTCTTATAAATCTTTTTGGATTTCTAATTTCATCTGACAAGTTAAATGCATCAGATAATACTAATTTAAAAGCATATTGTGATCGTCTTGACATTGTTTTAAGACATGTAAATTTTTGCAATCTCGATGGCAAAAATTTATTTCAAGAGTTAAAAATTTTGTAAAATCTTTTACCAAAAGAAACAAAGACAACTTTTGACATATTGACTTATTTGAAAAGATTTGACCACTTTTCAAGTACATTTATTGCTTATAGACAACTTGATAATTAATGTTACTGTTGCATCCGTCGAAAGAAGTTTTTCAAAATTGAAGTTATTAAAATCTTATTTGCAATCAACCATATTACAAGAACGATTGAATGCCCTAGTTCTAATATCTATTGAACAAGATTTATTAGTACATATTGATTATGAAAGTTTAATTAGTGATTTTGCTTCTAGAAATGTAAAAGAAATATTTATACATGATTTGTTTCATTTCAAAGTTTACACGTGGTATTTGATTTTTCTAATTTCAAGGTTTGCTTATATGAAACTGCACGAAGAGTTTAGTGACAAGGATACTCTTTGTTGATGACATATGGATTTTAATAAAGTTTAAGAGGTGTTTTTGAACTTTACTTGTACTTTTTCTTATTCAGGATATTTTAAAAAATAAACAGTATTTAAATATCATAATTTTGCGCTGATATAATATTATTGAAGTATATTTTTTTCTAATATACTTTCTTAATTTCATGAAAGGGGCACTATTTTAAAATATCACATAGGTAGGGCATCTGATAAATGTATTTTATACACTTATTTGGGCTCTAAAATATGGACATTTCGTAATTCTTTTAATGAAATTATAGCCTAATTTATTATATAATGTGTTATTACGTGAAATTCAATGAATGGAAGTGAAATTCAAAGAAAATGGAAAAAAAGGCAAGATCCAAAGCTTGGAGGCTAAAGTGAAATACTCAAAAATTGTGTCGAAACTCACGATGAAGATTCGAGAATGCTAGAGGTCAAATGGATGCAGCTAAAGATCAAAAGGAGTGAAAACAAATCAATTTTCAACAACACAAGGATGTCCAAAATTTTAGTTGGAGATTGAGACCCATGTTTGGCCTAGTAAACGTTCTTATTGAAGACGAACTATTCTAGTAAAGTTGTTGCCCTTCAACTTATCTTTCCAACGAATCTTGAATCACCTCAATCGGATATCGGAAGGAAAAGTTATGACAAAAATATTGAAGTAGACGTAAAGTGGACAGAACCTCAGCGCTCAGGCGCTACAAACTCAGCGCTTAAGCGCTGCACTAGCCGAGAAAACACAATTTTCAACAGATTTCCAGCGCCCAATTGCTGTCTTGTAGTGCACAAGCACTGCGCGCCGCCACAGATTTTAGGTTTTTATTGTTTGAGCCGTAAAAACTCCACAAAAAGACTCCAAATTGGGCAAGAACGTGTAGAGAAATATAAATAGACCTAAGTAGACATTGAAAAGGGGGGGGGGGTTCCCACACATTGAAAAGGGAGACACTTTGTAAAATAGAGAGAAAAACACAAGATCGAATAAGAATTCGCGAGAAGAAATACATCAAGAATTCGAGTTCAAATCAAGGATTGGAAGTGGAAGAAGATCTTGGTGCAAGAGCTGATTCTTTTCCAACTTTTGTATCATTTAAATCTGATGATGTATTCGAATATTATTATTTATTTCATCTTCTTCATCATATTTAGCTAAATTTCTTATTAAGGTAAACAATGTAATTTATTGAGACCCTTAGTTCTTTAATTCAAGAATTCTGAATTTTATTCTTCAATGTGTTGATTTTATTATGAGTACAATGCATTGAATTACCTGATCAATATTTTGATGATCTATTGAGTTTTTTATGAATCAAGAAGTGAGTTTGAGACTTAGAACGTGTAATAAAATCCAGTAACGAGGTATAACGAGTAGAGATACCTATACTAAGTGCTGCATGTGTTATATGAATTCCTAGTGCCATAACTCGTTTAACTAAGGGTAATTCACATATAGATATGGAATTGAATTAGTTAAATAGGCTCAATGAGAACTCGATAGGGGTAAATTGAATACCATAGGAGAATTCGACCGAATACTACATTAGGCTAGAATCTTGAATTGAGAATTAAGGTGATCATTAGATGAATTTATTTTGCCCTAATACATCTTATAAACATCAATAAGGAGGAAATCAACTCACATTTTTTCCACTTTATTGATTGTCCAAAAATTGATTTTGTATTGGGCCAGACGAGGAGATAGAAATCTACATAGTTGACGTTGAATCAGATGGAATAGACAAGTCCTATTATGTTGAAAATGGCAATGAAGAGGTGTGGAGATCAAATGAAAAGTGGATGAAAGCCAAAAGAAGAAAAATGGACAAGGCATCGAAAGCCTTCTTTTTGTGCCCGTGATTAGCCGCTGTAGAGTTGAGCTAAAGACTATAAAAAAAGCGCTTCTTGGGAGGCAACCCAAGCTTATTTATTTATTTATTCTGTTTTTTTTAGTTTTAAGATAATTTAGTTTATTTTAAATTTATTTGAGACTCGTCATCCGTACGTTCTTTCTCTTTAAGTTTTCGATATGTTAGTTGGTTTATTAGATGTTAGAGCTAAGTAACACTTGTTTCGATTTTTTTATCTTAATGTTTTATTTGTTTTTCAGGAACATGACGTCGCGGAACATGTGAACCATTATTTATCAAAAAGCCAACATGAACAATAGGAAAGCTAGCCATTGAATTACACATCTTATCAGGGGAGTCTTTTCTTCGCTTTCTTCCCCACCCCTTTATATGCGGATTTAAAATTAAAGACATTGGGGACAATGTCTAATTTAAGTTTGGGGGTGACAAACACAAGTTTTCATTATTTTTTATGTGTTTTGTGTGTTTTTATTGTTTTTGTAAATTTTTTTTTTTAAAAAGAATCTTTTGTATGCTTGTGTGAGTTAGTTGGTCTGGCTTGCAATGAAGAACATATTGAATCATGAATCGATCTATGAATGGTGAATAAATTGCATGCTTAGATTAATTTTTTCTTTTTCATGTGAAATTTAATATATATTGAGCACATGAATTAAGTTAAGCATTGTATAGGAATGAGTTGATTTCATAATTGGATATGTTGAAATAGTGGACCATAGATGCTAAACTCAAAACTACTAAATTTTATATTCTTAGACCAAATTTAGAATAGTTTGGGGGATTTCACTGTTGTAGGAAGATGTTGAGATAAATAGGGATTCCATGTGTGAAACTAAAAATCTTGTATGGATTGTCTAAAGTCAATAGGATGCAATTGGGTGAAAATCTCAAGTTAGAGGTCGTTCTACTTGAATTTGTGTTAAGTGAGGGACATTGCACTAATCAAGGCATAAAAAAATATTTTATTAGAAAATTTCTCTTCGTAACCTTTATGATTCGAGCAATTAAGCATGCAAGGGTCTTTAAAACCTGGTGCCCTATGGTCATCTAACTTGGGAGTCATCGACTGAAAGCTTGTTACATGGATCATTTAGAAAATTTAAGGGAGATAATGCTTCCAATAAAGAAAAAATATTTTAAAAAAAAGAGTGAAAAAAAATTGAAATTTTTTTTAGAAAAAATAGGTGCATGAAACAGAATACGCACCCACATGCCTTGGTTATGTCCCAAACACTTATTTGAAAGAATCTGACTTTTAATAAGAGATTGTTGTTAGCCTAGTTAAGTCCTAGAGATTGAAGCGATCAAACTTAATGGAAAATCCTTGTTTATTGAAATGTTGAACTGCAATTGATGAAATTTTGTCAAACTAGAGAGGTAAGGATAGTAGAAAATTCAACCTTAGTTCACACACTGGCAAAGAGTGAAAAGAATAAGTTTGGGAACGTGTGAATCTTACGAGTGATGAAAGAACATATTTGATCACCGAGGGTCGGGAATTAAAACAACTTATGAATTCATAATTCTATACTTTATTCTTCAGACACACACGTCGATTTTACATTGGAAAAGTGGATTTTAATTTTTGTATTGTCATTTTGAAGCTGTACATAGATTTGATATTATGATTTCAATCATGAGATAAAAAGTCAAGTTAACTAGCTAAATCTTGTTTCTTTACTTGATTTGACTGGTCACCAATTAGGTAATTAACATTGCATGTTTGTATGTTTGCTAAGTTATGTTATGATTTTGTTTGAGGACAAACAGATGCTTAAGTTTGGGGGTGTTTGATAAGTGTATTTTATACACTTATTGGGGCTCTAAAATATGGGCATTTCGTAATTCTTTTAATGAAATTATAGCCTAATTTATTATATAATATGTTATTAGGTGAAACTCAATGAATGGAAGTGAAATTCAAAGAAAATGGTGAAAATGGCAAGATCCAAAACTTGGGGGCTAAAGTGCATGTTTGGCCTAGTAAACGTTCGAATTGAAAAACTATTTCTAGTAAAGTTGTTGCCCTTTAAGTTATCTTTCCAATGAATCTTGAATCACCTCAATCGGACATCAGACGGAAAAGTTATAACAAAAATACTTAAGCAGACGCAAAGTGGACATAAACTCAGCGCTCAGACGCTACAAAGTCAGGGCTCAGGCGTTGCACTAGCCAAGAAAACACAATTTTCAACAGATCTTCAGTGCCCAAGTGATGTCTTGTACGTTCACGCACTGCGCGTTACCACAGATTTTAGGATTTTATTGTTTGGGTTGCAAAACTCCACAAAAAGACTCTAAATTGGGCAAGAACATGCATAGAAATATAAATAGACCTAAGTAGACATTGAAAGGGAGGGAGGGGGGAGGGGGGTTCCCACACATTGAAAAGGGAGACATTTTGTAAAATAGAGAGAAAAACACAAGATCGAAGAAGAATTCGTGAGAAAAAACACATCAAGGATTCGAGTTCAAATCAAAGATTGGAAGTAGAAGAAGATCTTGGTGCAAGAGCTGATTCTTTTCCAACTTTTGTATCATTTAAATCCGGTGATGTATTCGAATATTATTATTTATTTCATCTTCTTCATCATGTTTAGCTAAATTTCTTATTAGGGTAAACAATGTAATTTATTGAGACCCTTAGTTCTTTAATTCATGAACTAAGGGTAATGCATTGAATTACCTGATCAATAATTTGATGATCTATTGAGTTTCTTACGAATCAAGAGGTGAGTTTGAGATTTAGAACGTGTAATAAAATCCAGTAACGAGGTATAACGAGTAAAGATATCTATACTAAGTGCTACGGGTGTTATATGAATTCCTAGTGCCATAACTCGTTTAACTAAGGGTAATTCGAATAGAGATATGGAATTGAATTAGTTAAATATGTTCAATGAAAACTTGAGAGGGGTAAATTGAATACCGTAGGAGAATTCGACCGAATACTACATTAGGCTAGAATCTTGAATTGAGAATTAAGGTGATCATTAGATGAATTTGTTTTGCCCTAATACATCTTACATACATGAATCTTTGATCTATTTGTATTTGTTATTTCGGCATAATTTTCATTTGTTTTAGGCATATAATTTATTTAAGAAAACCAATATTCACAACTTTTATCATTCTTTATTTGTTTATCATTTATCAAATAGGAGATAGAAAAGTAGATTAAGACTAAAGTATAGTCTTCGTGGGAACGATAATTCGGACTCTTAGGTCCACTATATTACTTGTTACGATATCGTAGACTTGCGATCAGGGGCGGACCCACATGGGGTCAAATGAGCCCACAAAATTTTTTTTTTGTTTTTTTTAACCTAAACATTTTTGAAATCTCTCTTTTGACCCCACAAGAAAATTGGCCTCGGTCCGCCCCTGCTTGCGATATAAAAAATGTAACAGCATCCAAAATTTCCGGGCCCCTCATGCGTGTGCATTGTTCGATAAATGGCCTGTATGAGCTGATATCTTAGGAAGAACGTATCAGACTTAATTCTATGGACTTTGTTTGAAATATCAAGTTGAATTTTCACTTTTGATAGATGCTAACCAACTATGAGGTGAGTATATTTCTTGATGGGCTTCAGCGCGTAATAACTTGTCTCAGTGAATCATTTTCTTAGTGTTGAATTTGTTTTATTGTCTTGATCACTGTTGATGGATAGAGATTGCGTACTGGATTTACAATCATTTCTAAGTGAGATTATAAATTCTTTTATTTAAGATTTTTTTCCATTTGTGCCTTAGAGCTTCAAGTCGATATAAAGTGTACGTGTTTGCATCTCTAGATACCTTTCACATTTATGAAAGGTTGTCTTGTCTTTATCTTAGAAATCCTGTTCAAGTGAGGAAAAAATGTGTTTAGTGTATGAGACAAGATATAGAGTTTATACAAACTCTATACACCTGCATAAGCATGCAAATTCCCAACATCATTGAGACTTTAGAACAAAAGAAAGTTGTATTGATGATATAAACTTCTTTGTTCCTTAATATCTGCCGAAAATGGTATTTTTTTTTTTTTAATCTTGTTTTACAATTTTCACTAGGTGCTATGCATGTACTGTGAATGTAGTTAAGGTGTTGTTGTATCATGAAGGGGTGTTGCACTTGAATAAAATAATCAATGTTCTACACCAGTTCAGGAGTTCCGATGAACCTCTTTCAACTCTCCCACGATTATATTATGTTGCATGTCTTCATTTTCCTATTTATATCTATTATTCATTTTTGCATATTCTTGACTTAGTGTAGCTATTGTCTGGTTTAAGGTGATTAGTGTTTGTGTTAAAATGGAAGCCAAGTTCTTTCGTTTTCTTAAGATTGTTGGAGTTGGTTTCAAAACGAGAGCCGAAGCAGAAGGCCGTCTATTGTACCTCAAACTTGGTTATAGCCACGAGGCTGAACTTACTATACCTCCAGTAGTTCGTGTATTTTGCTTCAAAAACAATGTAGTCTATTGCACTAGGATTGACAAGGAAAGGGTGCATCAATTTACTACTGTTATCCTTAATTGCAAACCTCCCTAGGTTTTCAAAGGCAAAGGCATTAACATTGATGAAGTTATAAACAAAAGGAGGGGAAGAGGTCAAAATAACAGGAAAAATGCTTGTATTTCTTATGGATAGCATTTGACGCTCTCATAATTAAATTTCTTCACTTCTATTTATTTTTCGTTTGTAATGTTTTATCCATTTGAAGTCATGTTTGAACAATTCATATTATCTTCAGGATCAAACATTGGATCATTATGTTATAATGATGATCGAGAAATTGACTCAGTAGTAGTGAATTGCTTCTACAGCAGTACAAGAAAAGTACTTTGTGTTGGTGTCTTTTACCTTTAAATAAGTGTTGTGGTTGTAAACAAAATCTTGGACGAATATTCTATCTCACAAGCTAGATTTTGTAGTGAACTCTTGTTGCGTTTTTTATATCGCAAGTGTACGATATCGTAACAAGTAATATAGTGGACCTAAGAATCCGGATTATCGTTCTCATGAGGACTATACTTTAGTCTTAATCTACTTTTCTAACTCCTATTTGATAAAAGATAAACAAATAAAGAATGATAAAAATTGTGAATATTGATTTTCTTAAATAAATTAAATGCTTAAAACAAATGAAAATTATGCTGAAATAACAAATACAAATAGATCAAAGATTCATGTATGTAAGATGTATTAGAGCAAAACAAATTCATCTAATGATCACCTTAATTCCCAATTCAAGATTCTAGCCTAATGTAGTGTTCGGTTGAATTCTCCTATGGTATTCAATTTACCCCTCTCGAGTTCTCATTGAGCTTATTTAACTAATTCAACTCCATATCTCTATGCGAATTACCCTTAGTTAAACGAGTTATGGCACTAGGAATTCATATAATAACCGCTGCACTTAGTACAGGTATCTCTGCTCGTTATACCTCGTTACCGGATTTTATTACACGTTCTAAGTCTCAAACTCACCTCTCGACTCGTAAGAAACTCACTGGATCATCAAATTATTGATTAGGTAATTTAATGCATTAAACTCATAATAAAATCAACACATGGAAGAATAAAACTCAGGATTCTTGAATTAAAGAACTAAGGGTCTCAATAAATTACATTATTTGCCCTAATAAGGAATTTAGCTACTCATAACCAAAACAATGAAATAAATAACAAAGTTCGAATACATCACCAGATTTAAATGATAAAAAGATGGAAAAGAATCAGTTCTTGCACCAAGATCTTCTTCCACTTCCAATCCTTGATTTGAACTCGAATCCTTCCTCTTAGATCTTATGCTTTTTCTCTCAATGTTACAAAGTGTGGAACCCCCTTTTCAATGTGTGGGAACCCCCAATTTCGTGCCCCATTAAGTCTATTTATAGCTCCTCACATTCATGGCCAAGTTGGAGACTTATTTATGGGCTTTTCGTAGCCCAAGAAAAACAAAACCTAGATTTTACGGCGCAGCGCTTGAGTGCCATGACTTCTTCTTAGGTAGCGCTTGAGTGCCCCTTAGGTGGCGCTTGAGCGCTACATCTCTGTTGATTTTCTGTTTCCAAGCTATGGTGTAGCGCTTGAGCGCTGAAAAGGTAGCGCTTGGGCGCTGAGTTTCTGTTCACTTTGCGTTTATTTCAGTATTTTTGTCATAACTTTTCCTTTCGATGTCTGATTGAGGTGATTCAAGATGTTGGAAAGATAACTCGAAAGACTACAACTTTGCTAGAAATAGTTATTCTTCAATTCGAGCTTTTACTATGCCAAAAATAGGTCTCAATCTCCAATTAAAACTTTCGACATCCTTGTACGGTTGAAAATTGATTTGTTGTCACTCCTTTTGATCTTTAGTTGCATCCATTTGACTTCTAGAATTCTCGAATCTTCATCGTGAGTTTCGATACAACTTTTGAGTATTTGCACTTTAACCCCCAAGCTTTGGATTTTGTCATTTTTCACTCTTTTCGCTTCTTTATTTCAATTTCACTTCCATTCATTGAGTTTCACCTAAAAACATATTATATAATAAATTAAGCTATAATTTCATTAAAAGAACCACGAAATGTCGATATTTTAGAGCCCAAATAAGTGTATAAAGTACACTTATCAAACACCCCAAACTTAAGCATCTGTTTGTCCTCAAATAAAATCATAACATAACTTAACAAACATACAAACATGCAATGTTAATTACCTAATTGGTGACTAGTCAAATCAAGTAAAGCAACAAGGTTTTAGCTAGTTAACTTGGCTTTTTATCTCAGGATTGAAATCATAATATCAAATCTATACACAGCTTCAAAATCACAGTACAAAAATTAAAATCCACTTTTCCAATATGAAATCGACATGTGTGTGTGAAGACTTAAGCATAGCATTATGAATTCATAAGTTGTTTCGATTCCCGACCCTCAATGGTCAAATATGTTCTTTCATTACTCGTAAGATTCACACACCTCCAAACTTATTATTTTCGCTCTTTTCTACTGTGTGAACTAAGGTTGAATTTTCTACTATCCTTACATAGTTTGACAAAATTTCACTAATCGCAGTTTAACATTTCAATAAACAAGGATTCTCTATTAAATTTGATTGCTTTCAATCTCTAGGACTTAACTAGGCTAACAATCTCTTATCATAAGTCAAATTTTATTAAATAGGTGTTTGAGACGTAACCAAGGCATTTGGTGCGTATTCTGTTTCATGCACGTGCTTTTGATTTTTTTCAATTTTTTTTTCACTTTTTTTAAAAAATATTTTTTTATTTATTGGAAGCATTCTCTCCCTTAAACTTTCTAAATGATCCATGTAACAAGTTTTCAACCGATAACTCCCAAGTCAGATGACCATAGGGCACCAAGTTTTAAAGACCTCCGCAGGCTTAATTGCTCGAATCATAAAGGTCACGAAGAGAAATTTTCTAATAAAATATTTTTTATGCTTTGATTAGTGCAATGTCCCTCATTTAACACCAATTCAAGTAAAACGTCCTCTAACTTGAGATTTTCACTTTTTGCATCCTATCGACCTTAGACAATCCATACAAGATTTTAAATTTCACACATGGAATCCCTATTTATCTCAAAATCTTCCTACAACAGTGAAATCCCCCCAAACTATTCTAAATTTGGTCTAAGAATGTAAAATTTAGTGGTTTTGGGTTTAGCTTCTATGATCCACTATTTTAACCTATCCAATTATGAAATCAATTCATTCCTACACAATGCTCAACTTAATTCACGTGCTCAATATAAATCAAATCTTACATGGAAAAGCAAAAATTAATCTAAGTATGCAACTTATTCACCATTCATAAATCAATACACGATTCAATATATTCATCATTGCCATTCAGACCAACTAACTCACATAAGCACACAAAAAGATTTTTATTTTTTATTTTTTTAACTAAAACAATAAAAGCACACAAAAATACATAAATAATAAAAACTCATGTTTTCTACCCCCAAACTTAAATCAGACATTGTTCTCAATGTCTTTAATCCTAAATTCGCATATAAAGGGGTGGGGAATAAAGTAAAGAAAAGACTCCATGATATGACGTGTAATTCAATGGCTAGTTTTCCTATTGCTCCCGTTGGCTCCTTGGTAAATAATGGTTTACATGTTCCGCGACGTCATGTTCCTGAAAAACAAATAAAGCATTAAGATCAAAAAAACTGGAACAAGTGTTACTTAGCTTTAACATCAAATAAACCAATGAACATATAAAAGACATAAGGGAAAACGAGGTATAGATGATGATTCACAAATAACTTAAAAATAAACTAAATTATCCTAAAACTCGAAAACAAAATAAATAAAAGGGAAAAAAGCTTGAGTTGCCTCCCAATAAGCGATTCGTTAAAGTCATTAGCTGACTCTTTGTACAAGTGTTTCATGGCACTTTAAATGTGGCTTTGGATGTTCTGTTTAACTTGTTTAATTTGACTTTGTTGCATGTTGCATTTTTCCTCCAAATTTTAGTATTGCTCTTCTCCATGTAGTATGACTTTTCCTCATCACCCAGTTCGAACTCAACAATATATACCTCAATCTCTTCATAAGGTTTAATTACAAAATCCACTTTTGAGCAAACGATGAAATCGAAGAATTCCCCTTCTTCGAATGTTGCACATTCTTTTTCGCCCGTTGTGATTAATTTCTAGATTTTCTCAGGCTCCTCTTCTTTGATTGAAGTTTTCTCAAGTTCAACATCCATGTCCAAAACTTCTGGTACAAAGACAATGGCATCTTCATTGGAAGTCTCCTCCTCTTGTTGTATTTGTTGATAGTTCGGTGGATTTGATTATCCTAAATGATGATCATTAGTAATATCTAGAAGAAATAATTCCACAGGCAAATCATTCATACCAAATTCCCACGAGAGAAAAAATGCAACATGCAAGCTTCCAGGACAGTTTCATCATATTCTACTTTTAGTTCTTGTATATTTCGTCTTATAAGGAAATCTCCCATAAGCATATCTCCATCAGCAATTCCTTGAGCTGCCAATTGTTGTTGCCTTATGATGAAATCACATACGAGCATATTCTCAAAATCAACATTGGCCATCTTTTATCCTGAAAAAGAGAAAAGAAAACAAAACAAATTAAAATAGAAGAAGAAAAATAAATAAATAAATAAAAGAAAATAAATAAATCAAATAACAGTTAAAAAGAATAAATTAAGACTAAAAGTAAATAGTCCCTGGCAACGACGCCAAAAACTTATTGCGTTTTTTATATCGCAAGTGTACGATATCGTAACAAGTAATATATTGGACCTAAGAATCCGGATTATCGTTCCCACGAGAACTATACTTTAGTCTTAATCTACTTTTCTAACTCCTATTTGATAAAAGATAAACAAATAAAGAATGATAAAAATTGTGAATATTGATTTTCTTAAATAAATTAAATGCTTAAAACAAATGAAAATTATGCTGAAATAACAAATACAAATAGATCAAAGATTCATGTATGTAAGATGTATTAGAGCAAAACAAATTCATCTAATGATCACCTTAATTCCCAATTCAAGATTCTAGCCTAATGTAGTGTTCGGTTGAATTCTCCTATGGTATTCAATTTACCCCTCTCGAGTTCTCATTGAGCTTATTTAACTAATTCAACTCCATATCTCTATGCGAATTACCCTTAGTTAAACGAGTTATGGCACTAGGAATTCATATAATAACCGCTGCACTTAGTACAGGTATCTCTGCTCGTTATACCTCGTTACCGGATTTTATTACACGTTCTAAGTCTCAAACTCACCTCTCGACTCGTAAGAAACTCACTGGATCATCAAATTATTGATTAGGCAATTTAATGCATTAAACTCATAATAAAATCAACACATGGAAGAATAAAACTCAGGATTCTTGAATTAAAGAACTAAGAGTCTCAATAGATTACATTGTTTGCCCTAATAAGGAATTTAACTACTCATAATCAAAACAATGAAATAAATAACAAAGTTCGAATACATCATCGGATTTAAATGATAAAAAGATGGAAAAGAATCAACTCTTGAGTTTTACCTAAAAATACATTATATAATAAATTAAGCTATAATCTCATTAAAAGAATTACGAAATGTCGATATTTTAAAGCCCAAATAAGTGTATAAAATACACTTATCAACTCTCATATTTATTCATGTTGGTTTATATTCTCCCAGTTAAGTCACTTGTACATAGCCTTTTGCCAGTGAAAAATGCTAAGGAGCCAGGTGTCTTAACTGCATTGGCTATTGAAAAAAATAGATTTAAATAGACCAATGCAGTGTCGACATGTGGCAATATAGCAAAAAATAATTTAAAGGGAGCAAGATACATATTCTATTTTGATGTATTACTGATGTGCATATAGTGTAAACATAAACCTATTCTGGTTTCTTGACAGACGACACCTAATGTGGAAGTCCAGTTTGTTAAAGTCCCACAGATGAATCTTGGCGTGTTTGTCATTGAGATTTTGGAGGAAATTTCGGGTTAGATAGGTTAAATTATAGAATCTGATATTTTGTGGTGTAAGCTTGGTGATTTTGAGGAAGGAAAGAATTGTGGATGCTATTGTTGAAATAGGTGCACGCATTTGTAGGTAAACATACACTCAACTTGCAATTTTCCTAGTAAAGACGGCTTCAACTCTACTCAGTTATAAAGTTGGTTGAGCCCTAATTCTAGGAAACATTCTTCCAACTTGCCATTTAGTCGAGTTGGGCAAGTTAAGTACTCAACCATTTTATCAAGATGGTAGAGCACATACTCAAACAACTCGACATTAGGTTGAGCCAAATACTTGATGTCCCATAATACCATTGACATGATTAGCATGTACTTAATTACATTGTTCGGGACACAGCCTCCGCTATAGATATACTTAAATGGCCAAGAAGTATATGGAACATTGTTCCTCTCATCATCCTCCCAGCCTTAGCTAGCAATGACATCATCTCTAACGCTCTATTATCTTGCGTCGTCCATATCCACATATGCCAAGGAAGATATGTTTAGGGTTTTGGGGCTAATACCTCGATGGTGTTCACTACACTATGTTGTCAATATGTTTGTGAACTGGTTCGGTGTAGTTGAGATGTACTCATTGGAGGGATATGTGTGGAAAACATTTGGTAGTTACGGGGGATGTCGAAAAATTTGCTTATCGTTTAATGGAAATGACATAATTCAGTTTTTATTACTTGTTCCATTATGTCGCAATACAGTGGAGGTTGTTATTGCTGGGCAAACGAAAAAATACCATCTCGGTAAAAAAAAAAAAAAAAAACTACATGCTTGATGTCGATGCTATTTTTTGTGGTGGTCATTATTAATAATGATTAAGTGTGTGAACGTGGACCTTTAATTTTAATCTGATTCGTAACCTAAAATAAGGATCAAAGTCATCACCAGCAGAGTGCACTCACGAAGCTCGTTTTCGAAAGAATTATGCTAAGTGTACATTCTTTTGCTTACATCTTGTTTGACATCATGTGGAAGTTCAAAAAGTGTTGAGTCGGAAATTGTGTTTTTTTTCAACTGTCCAATCATGTGTCATCACGTGATATAATGTCAAAAATGATATAAAAAATATGTACATGTAGCATGATTGTTTTCGAAATAATTCGTCGAAAGTCTTAACAATGGCTCCGTTATTCTAGAGGAAATTACACTAAACTAAGCATTAAGTTTGGACTTTTTAAAAATCAGGTTCTCGCCCCTCCTTTTTTTTTTAATTTATCAGGTTTTTAAAATTATTTTAATTAAATAATTTCCATTTTTTAAAGAAAAATAATTTCCATTTTGAAACCCTAATTCACCCATTCCTCACACACTCTCGTCTCTCTCTCTCTCTCTTCTCTCGTCGCCTCCTCCCCCCTCTCTCCTCTACACCCTTCTCCCTTCCCCTTCCCCTACTACGCTGCTGCCGGTTCAACAACGTCAGTGACGCTGCTGTCGATTCGCAGCAGCGTCGCTGTGACGCTGCTGAACCGGTCGAAATCCTAATGGATCTTGTCCTCAACTCAACTCTCCGGCCACTTTTGCCACCGGGATTTCTCAACTCTGGCCGAAATCATTACAGATCTTTTATTCTCCGGCGAAAACTGAACCCAAAACCCAAATATCCAAGACAAACAGTGATCATTATGGTCGATAAGAAGCCAAAATTGATGGCGTGAGCGAATAGTTGAACTCAATTGCCTCACAGAACTTGGACCATGCTCCTGCCCGCAGAACGACAGTGTAGTGGGTGTGCACTGTGTGTATGGGGGTTGTGCTGCGGATCTATGTGTGTATGTAATGGCAGGTTAGTTTGTGTTCGTGTGGTGGTGATAAACTTGTATGGATCTGTGGTGGCGGTTCGTGTGGTGGTGGTTGTCGTTTTTGTTATTGTTGTGCCGGTGGTTGTGGTAGTGTTGCGGCAGGGTTGACAGAGAGTGTTTGTGACCAACTAGTTGGTTGATCTGTGACCAGTTATTGGTGGTGGATTGGGATTAGGGGACGGCTGTTTGGGTATGTGACCCACTAGTTGGTCGATCTGTGACCAATATTGGTGGTGGATTGCGATGAGGGACGCATGTTTGGTTGTGTGTGACCAGCTATATGGTTCTCTGTGGCTACCTTAAAATTCGATTGTTTGTGACCAACTAGTTGGTCGATCTGTAACCAATTATTGGTGGTGGTTTGGGATCGGGGACGGGTGTTTGGGTGTATGTGACCAATTATATTGTTATCCGTGGCTAATTATTAATTTGTGACCTTAAAAGTTGATAATCTGTGACCAACTAAAAATATGTGACTATACTTTTTTTATTAGTGACAAATGTATTTAATTGTGACCTATAGATTTTTTGATCAATGACCTTAAAAATAATTTGTGACGAATTAATTTGATAAATTGTGACCTAAAATTAAATTTTTAACTAATTAATAAGATATCTGTGACCAAATTGCATATAACTGTGGCTTTAACAATTGCCAGAATCGGAGCAGTCACCGAAATTAAGCGCTGCCGAAGAACAGTAGCCGGAGTGGTCACCGGTCACCGGAGTAGTCGCCGGAGCAGTGAGGTGGGGGTGGGGGTGGGGGTGTGTTAATTATATTATATAACAGTAAATATTTAATTGAATATAATAATTATGAAATATAATTAATTAATCCATGAAAAACCTGATTTTTGCAATTTTAAACTTTGAAACCGGGTTTTTTATTTTAGGATAGATAAAGCCTGAGTTGTGAATTTTTCCCATTATTCTATTTAAGTTGGGCCTATTTCCAATGCTGAAATGCTACTACCATTAGGGCCCCATAATGTTTTGGTACATAATCATAGCTTCGAGACGTTATAGAAAACCAATGTGCTTCACTTTGCGTCCATAAATGTTGAGTTTATTCATGTTATCTTGGTCTTGGAGACTAGATTCCTTAAATTCGAGTAACTCGTTATTTGTTGTGATCTTCTTGACAGTTTAAAGGTAATATCCTTAAAATTTGGCCACCAATTGGTCTCAAATTCGAAAGTATGAAAATATGGGTACAACAATGCCCCATTTAGTGGAGATTCAAATCAAATTAAAATTTTAAGTCAAAGTTTGTTAGAAAATATGGGTCATGGCTCGTCCATGTGGGGTGACCTGATCCACAAAAAATCAAAAGGGTTAGAGGGAGTGATTTGAATTTGAAATTCAAATCTACAACTCCCCATAACCCTCATTAGAAGAAAAAAAAACCTTCCAATTTTTGTCCAGAAATGGAGAGAAAAAGATGGTAAAAAATAACTGAAATTCATATGAAAAGTGTCTAGAACTACACATATATGGTATGAAAACTCATAAAATTAGACATTTATATTGTGAATAATAATTTCCTTCCATTGTGATCAGAATTGGGACTATTAGAGAACGAGAAAAGGAAGATTTTGATGTTTTGAAATGCAAGGTGATTCAACCACATAAAGATCTTGAAATTCATCATTTCAAGTAAAAAATTTGACCCGAAGCTCATGTTAAAGTATCCTTCGAATTACTTCATTGGTATCAGAGCCATAAGGTTGAAGTTCTTGCTGTAATGCATGTTTAGATATGTCATTACATGATACAATTGGGTTATGAATCTTGTATGTAAAGTTTTGAAACTTTATGTGGTCTTTAATGTCATTTTTTGACAATTTACTATTTTCTGTACATTAATAATTGTGCAGTAAGATTAGTATGATTAGAAATATATTTTAATGAGTTTTCCAACCATATAAATAACCTAAATTTTGGTCTAGCATATGAGGGCTCGTGCAGAACTCGATTTCAATTTTAAAAACAGCAAATTAGTCCCTAAATTATTTTTAATTTTTCACTATAATTAAATTAATTTTTTGGATAGTTAATTCTTTTTTTTGTATTTAACGCTTAAAATAAATTTGGTAGAAGCATTAAAAATATTTTTTTACTTGATTAAATGCTGAAATGTTTTCTTATAAAATCAAGAATATTTATTAAGTGGTATTTAGTTAGTGGGAGTTACTTTTTGTTTTTTGTTTTTTAAGTTCTCTCATTTTTTTCCGAAATTATTTAAAACACCACATTTTATATCATGAATTGTGTTGGTCTTTGATTAGATTTTGTAATCCACTTTGATTTTTTTCTAATTTTTTTTTACTTGATCAAATATGGCTAGATCTATGCATACTTATAGCATCCTTAGAGGGAATGCTAGAAAAGTAAGGGCTATTGAACTTGTTTAAAAGTTATGTGCTTATTAAAATTAATAAATAGATCTAGAACATAACCTAGTGAAATATATGAATATTTTAGGACGTTTTTGTGGTAAGCAGAATATGAAGATTCTGATGTCACTTCCATTTGTTGGGATTATACAGCAATCGATATTAAAATAGGGTTAGAATATGTATATTAAAATATAAATATGTGATTTTTATTCTTCGATTATGAATCTTTTTGGCAGAATTAATTTGTGACTTCACGATATATGTTACAATTGGATAAGTGTGTATACTTATTCGTTTACTGCACATTATGTAATTATCTTATTGAATTACACAATATCTATTAGTTCATGAATTGTTATGAATGGTAATGTGACGCCGGGCAGAATAACGATTATTCTGCAGGCGGGGGATCAATAGACAAAAACATGGAATAAAGCAAGAGAAAAATCAAAGGAAACGATAAGAAGTCTTTATTATTCAACAACTCAGTGAAAATTAACCCACAAGCCGGGTTATATAGCCGAATATGCGAAATTAATGAAAATTTACCAAAAATGGTAAATTCTAATTTTTCTACCAAAATAAAATACTTAATAAAAGAAACAATATCACCAAAATCCGACTCAAATCGAGCTCTTATTCTATTTCAAAAACATAATTGAAATATTACCATAAACGGCAAAAAATAACTTAAATTGATTATTCGGAAAGGAAAACAGCTGAATTCGGCTTCGAAATCAATGCTTACCGAGCAAAGCTCGATGACCACGTCGTGTGTGCCGAAAAGACATTTTCGGATTGGGGTCATGGGCGTGATTCTGACAACCGTAGCAAAAGTTATGACCAAATTATTGAAACATGCCCGTAGATGGCCCCAATTATGAAATATCGCCAATTATTTGCCAATCTTGCGCTGATATGCCAACTCATGGTATTTCAGCGCTATTAACGTACTATCAGACAGCTCAACCTCGTCTGACTCGGATCCTCATGCATCATAATGTCTGTAAAATTAGTGAGATCCTTACTTAAACCTATTGATTGTCAATTGTGTGATAGTTTGGTGAATGAAAGATTTAGAGAAAATATCACCTATAACTATTTTGATTCACCAACCGAGTAAGAGTTCTCAAATCGAAAGAATTAATGTAATTCTCACTTAGAATTCATGAAATTTTGCGTTATGAAATTAAGTTTGTGATAGTAAAACAATACACTCGTGGACTATGATTGTGAACATAGCAAACTTTCGACTCTATGCCTAATGTTGAACTATCGTGTACATTAATTTGCGTTAATGCAAAATTATATATGTACATAAATGGGCATTGATTGAGGATAAAAATGTCTCTAAAATCTAATAGATCATGGCATCAAAATCTATAGTTGTTGACCTTAATAAAGACGATAAGCTGAATATGATAACAATTGGCATGATAAAATTTTGAGTGTACTAGAAGAATATAATACTTTTGAGAGCATAAATCTCATAATAGAAGACCTGATTTGGGTCACACTACTTTAGAGAATAAAGATCAGAACTTTGTCAAGTATGGAAAAAGATAGATTCTAGTACTTGAGCATTTGAATTATTAAATTCTGTTATAGATGATCATTTTCTCGAATGTGATTGAGTTGAAATGGTTAACATAGCGTTGGCAATTTTTTGTTGGTCACAAATTTCTTTTGGTGAGTAGTAAGTTCAAACTAGTCTCTTTTCAATGGATAGGAACTTTGAAGATCAATATGACTTAAAAATTGAAGCAACAATTTTCTCTATTAAACTATCCACTATGTGAGTTAAAAGACGTATGACTTGATGTTGCTAAATTTCGAGAACATGCTTTTGTAACAATGTTCTAGTTCGCATAAGATTTCATATCTTAAGTTTTAAACGAACTAAAGAAGTGTTTTTAGTCTATTGTCGAGTTTTTGACTTGAAACAAAATAAATATATACAAATAATGAATATGGAGTGGAGGTTTATATGACACACAACTTCTTGTTGCAAAGTGGAGAAACTGACCTCCTATTTGATACTAAGTTAATATCAAAAACTCTATTAAACTTGATTTCAGTTGTTATTCTAAGAATGGCATCTTACTCGAATTTATACATGGTAGTATTGTTCGTACTCACAATAGTGATGTTTAATTATGATTCTCGATATTTGTGCAATGGTTTGAGGTTTTGAGTTGAGAAAACCATCCAAAACTGTAAGCACTAAACTTCCATAGAGTAAATCCATCAGAAATTCATTGTGGGCTATGATTTAAGAAAGATAGAGATAGAAGTTCATGTTTTCATTACATTTATAGATGAATTCATTCATTTCAGTTGTGCCTCTGATTTTCTTAAGTTGAAGATATTGTATTGATTTAGACTTTTCTAAAGTGAAGTAGAAAATCATATTACGAAAGTGGAGACTTTGAGATCTATTTAAAAGTGTGAATCTCTCTCGCAAGAATTCAATGATTTAGATAATGAAAGAGAAATTCTTATTTGATTGACTATTCGTTATTTACCTAAAACTATATGGTGTAATGGTAGAAGAAATGAAGTATTGTTGAATATGATGTGGCTTAAGTAATGCAGTCCAATATGCGTATTTGTTTTTGGAAATAGGCTTGATTAAGTGCAACCATCATTTAATGGAGTTCTCTCTATGTTAGTACATTTAGAATCGTATAGGCTCTGGACACGTAAATAACTAACCAAATATGGATTATCTTAGACTTATGATCAACTATGAAAGTTTTTGGATTTTCCAAAAGAGTTTGAAAACATGAGTCTGTTAAGAATGAGAGGTATCTCTATGAGATACACATGATAGTTCAAAAAGGTACTTAAGTGAGAGTTTAGATGGATATTGGGTCATTAGATGTGACATTTGATTTTTCTTTTTTCAAGTGGGGAAGAAAAGTTTAGAGAATATTATTAAAATTAATATTATGTGTATTGGTGAATCGGCTTTTAATTCACAAGAGTTGTTTTAAACTTCTGATTCAAGTGGGAGTAATCAGTCTCCAAGTGAGAGCAATCCTATCTCCGAGTGGGAGCAATTTATTTTCAACAATTCTTGATTTAGAAAACTCTTTACTTATATGGTACAAAAAAAAAATTTTTTTTTTGAGGATAATGATGGAAGTATATTTATAGAGTATAGAATTTCATCCATATCTAGGATGCGGTCGAAGTTTTTATTGGACATTAAGTTTAGTGAGAACATTCATGTTCTTGAAAATTAAGTGGAAGACTAACGAGTTTATGATAGTTCATTCTTTTGAAAAAGATTATACTTAATGTGCATTGAGTTAGATAAATTGTTATCATGACAGTAAAATTCACTTATGTATGCTTATGCTAGCCATAACGGTGGCAAATGAGTTTTAATAGGGTTTAAATCTCGTACAAAATTTTATCATATGGATGAAAATCATTGTATTTATGTAAAGGTATGATGGTAGGTTGTAATTCTAATTCTGATATTGATGATATTGGATTAACTAAGCATGAGAATGAGTGTATAGAGCCCATTTTTGAAATGGTTGTCCTTAATTTTTTAAATGAAGGACATGAATTTAGCAAATTGCACATTTTGTATTAAAAACCCTATTCTAGTCTTCATACTCTAACACAAGAGTTGTATATTATAAATACTTTAGAATATTTTTAACCGTGGAATTGCTACCATATTGATACTCCTATATCGGAAGGCGACTATATAAGACTCCATAAATGTTCAAAGACTCCATAAATGCACAAAAGAAAAATCTAGAGAATCATATCTAGTACAATTAGGAGTTAGAAATATGCTATAATGTATATTTGCCCTAACATTTATCATGTCATGAATCTGGTCAATAAGTATCGACGTTGTCCTATAAACGATATTGTGATACCTGAAGAATACTGCTGTCAGTTTTCTATTTGTTGTCGAAGGAATAACTTATAATTGGAATAGATATGCAAATATCGACTAAGGACGAGAGTTAGTCAAGCACAAATAGTTTTTAGACTTGTTCAATCTTGCTATATAAGTAGCAAGAAGCATATCTTGTAGTTATATCTTGACAGCTGAAGAAGTTATTTGGTATAGATGTATTGGACATCTAATGATACTAGTTGTGAATATGAGATCCATGATAGTTATGCAATTATCTCACATGTTGTGGATCTCAAATATCATGATGAAACCAAACACTCGATAGTATTTCTGTGAGAGACATTAGTAAATAAAGTGTCTTTGTAATATATCTGAGTAAATGATGGTCTATAATCATCATACTCTAAAGATAATTAGAGATATACTTGTCGGTAATGTCAAATAGTATATCAGAAAACTCTTGATTGAGTCTTATGTGCTCATAGATGAACAATTTTGAGTTCATGTGTAATCTATTGTTAGGATTGGGGAATACCTGAACTAGGATATGTACTGTTCGTGAAATTCCGCAAGTGTACGGATCATGAAAAGTAATAAAGTAGATTTTTTAAAAATCCGAATATCGTTCCACAGAGACTACTATATGCTATAAATTTTTAAACTAATTTAGCTTTAATTTAAATTAAAGTGGTAACTAATAATCAAATCAATTTATGTTTTCTAAACGAAATTTTACCAATAAGATAAAATAACGAACTCAAATTAAAATTGCAAATAAAATTATGTGATGAGGTAATTAGGATTTCCGATTTTACTTAGTTTATTTATCATACATTTAATTCCAAATTATTCAGTCATTTTTCATACATGCAAACGATCGAATTAACCTAATGTAGTTGGTGATCTCTCTCGAGCAACACTAATCATATTCATATGCCTGAACTTACTATATCTCTATCTATGTAAATTCATACACATATAAACGCATTATCTATAAGAATTAAACAAAGATGGCATAACTTATAATTATTTCTCGATCTCTTATAATGTCTGTGTAAATTATTGCACGAGTTAGAACTATATATCACCTCTCGGTCTCAATATTATTCCCTAAATCAATTAATTGTTGTGCAGACAATTAAAGCATTAAACACACAATAATTAGTTAACAAGTATTAAAATGACATGAAAATCTTAAAATTAAACATATAATAAAAACCTAAATTCCATCATCAATCCCAATATAAAAATATTTAGCCACGCATAATGTTGAATTTTAACATGGAAAAGTGAAGAGAAATCACCAACAGTTGACGAAGCGTGATCAATTCAATTATGTGTTGCCGGCTTTTGCACGTGAAAGAATAAAATTCCAACCTCTGTTGCGTCACATTTTCAGCCACTGTTTGCGTGAATATAAATGGAATTCCGCTATCAATTTCCTCCACTTTGTTGCCATGTTTCCGCCTATTTGTGCGTGTGTGTATATATAATATATATAGCAGAATTTCTTCACTTTGCCTTTTGTTTCTTCCCAAGCCAGCCACTATATTTGACTTTCTTCACCTCTTTCTTCTTTTCTCCTCTATGGCTGTGTGTGTGTATATCAGTATATATAACCCCCAATTCTGCTTTCTTTTTACCGGATTCTTTGTACGTGTATATATTATAATATAATTCCCAGCCTTCTCCTCCTCTAGAATTTTGTCGACTTGAGTGCATAAATATACCATAAAAGTGTTGTAGTGAAATAGAGTTCCTTTCAAGGCCCATTAACTTTATGTTTCTCCAAGTCATCCAATAAATGTAATTTAGTTCTCGTACTTTAAATCTTGCAATTTCTTTTTTTTTTTTGCTATTTTGCATTCTTTTCTTCAATTCTTCAATAAACACAGAGTTTTACCTACACAATACAATTTAACATAAATAAAGTGAAATTTAATTCAAAAGACAAATAAAATAACATAATTTAGCACCACGAATAAGTTTAAAAACTACACTTATCATGTACTGTGTTATTTATTTATAAAGAATATGACATACGCCCCAAGGAAGGGATTTCATACCACGTGTGCTCTTACAACCAATATTGGGTAAATGAGTTAATGGATCCATACTTCCTCATTGTGTGAGGCCTTGACTGTTTATATAATCTCATATACACCGTATGATTTTTGACTGTTTCTTGAGTTTTTATTTCGGTGTTTACTTTAATATGTTGCCAATAACTATAATTGATTCGGTTTTGTGACATATCTAAGAAATCAGTTGATTTAAAATTGAAGGATTCAAGTAGGAGACAAAAACTATTTTGACAAACATTTATATTTGTATTCACCGACCCGTGAATTGTGTTTAACCATTTAGGGTATTGGATACAATTGTGAATACAATGATAAGATATGGAGTTCAAATATGTTCCATAAATAATTGAGGGATCATAAATACTTGAATTAACATTGAAAAATAAGTTTAGGGTATAGCGAGATGTAATGTTCTTCTAGTAGAGCTACTATATATCCCTAATAGATTTATAGTACCGTAAATTCTAATATTACTCGCTAGTCGCACGATCTATTTGTCGATTGAATTTTTGTGAGATAGATCTTGAGAATGATCTAACGTGTGACATTCATTCTCCCTCGTGGTTGGATCAAACCCATCATGTGCAAGTGGGAGATGTTAGAAAATATGAGTCATGGGTCATCCATGTGGGGTGACCGAATTAGAGAGAGTGATTTGAGTTTGGAATTCAAATCTACAACTTTCTATAATCTCACATAACTCCCAATAAAAAAAAAAAAAAAAAACCCCTTCAATTTTTGTCTAGAAATGAAGAGAGAAAAAGATGGTAGAAAATAAGTAAAATTTGTATGGAAAATCACTCAAAAATAGAAAAGTGCCTAGAACCACATATATGACATGAAAACTCACAAAATTAGACATTTAGATTGTGGAACCATTGGAGAACATGAAAAAGAATATTTTGAAATTTTGAAATGCAAGGTGATGTAACCACACAAGGATCTTAGAATTCATCATTTCTGGCAAAAAATTGACCCGAAACTCATGTTAAAGTATGCTTTGAATTACTTCAAAGTCAATAATTCATTTTAATCATATATTTTATGGGATCTATAACTTTTCAACCAAATATTTCATCAAATTTTATAAAAAAATTACTAAAAATCTATTTTAATCTACACTAAACATGGTCAATTCAATTTTGGAATTGCTCATCTTGCGGTGATTTGATATTCATTTCCTTGAAGGTGGATGTTGTAGTTCACGTTTCGTCAAAAAAATTGGAATAAGGGCACGACATCAATTTCAAAAATATTATGTTATATGTATCGTTTCGTCATTGTGAAATCATGATATGCTGGGTTTTGCCTTGTTGATTCCTCCAATCAAGGCAAACTAACGTGCTTTGACACATCTTAATTCTACAAAGCTGGTGCATGTTGACATATTGAACGTCGTAACAATCATATATACATGGATAGGTAATCATATCATGGATTCTTTGCTACCTATGGAATGAATGTATGTTCCTTGTTTTTGCTGTCCAAAACGAAGTTTCTGGTTTGGACAACTCTATAGGTCACGATCATTGAGTAGATTACTCAACCATAGAATATGATGATTGAATCGCTTGAGGGCTACCCTCATGATTGTTAGAATATTTTCATGCAGAGAATAAGATTTCCAGAATATGACTTGCTTAACAGATTGATGATCGAACACTTGTGGCACCATTTCCAACAATGATTGCCTTAATGCCATTGCTTGATTGTGTCCAGTGACTCAAAGTGATGCTCCACTTGAGCATCTCACGGTTTACTAGTTGCGACAAGGTAACGCTCAGTCGCTCAAATTGAAGACCCCACGGATGACCAGCCTGATGCCTTTGGATACAACCTTCCAGTGCTATACGACAATGTTGCATTTGAGAAGCAACAAAAATTAGATACATTAGAGAAGAAAGGCATGGACGAAAAGCATAATCCAAATAATCATGATTCAGATGTCCATATGGCAAAAATGATTCGGCCGTGGAATGCACGAAAATGAGCTTCCACGGTCCATTTACTGACTGCCTGGGCATTGCTAGTTCTAAAATGGAGGATGGAAAGAATAATGTAGTTTTTACGGAAAGATATGAATCATATTTCCAAGTCTATTTGTTCACATAGCAAGGATCAGTTAGCAGTGATGCGATATTATGTTGGTGTCATTCAAGGTTGATTATTGTCCATTCTTGACGTTGTTTAGTTTACCATTTGTACAAGTTTATTCTTCTTCTATTTTTTTAATTTTTTTTTTCCAATTTTCATTTTTTGCTCTGGTGGGAATAATTTATTTTATCTTTTAGTGTAGAAACCCGAGCCTAGTGTCCCAACCGTTAACTTACGTACTATCCGTTTTAGGGGGTATCGACCATCTTATCCCTCACTACTTTTTATTAAGTCCCCTAGGATTCGAACTCAAAACATTTACCTTATGAAAGACTTAAGTTTAATCCTAGTACCAAGCATTATGCCCAAGTTGTTAACTTATATAATGTCCGCTTTGGGAGAGTTTAAGTTCATCTTACATTTCATGGATTTTTGTCACGTTCCCCAAGATTTGAATACCTTATGAGAAACTTAAATTGAATTCGGGGACCAACTGGTACCAGAATTCAACTTAAATATCTTGTAAGACAGAAATCTTGGATTTGAATTTTGGGGGACGCAACATAAAGTCGTGATATATAATGGGCTTAGACTCTTCCAGAACAAATAGTACGTAAGTTAACGACTTGTGCACAAAGATTGGTTTATTACAATTAAGTAGTTTACTTTTAATTTTTTTTTATGTTGCTAAGATAAGCATAGTGTATGCATACATACTTGTACTTTACCTCTGTATGTCTATGATACAACTTTCGGCAGGGGCGGACGCAGACTTTTTATGTTGGGGGGCACAATCAAACTTTCAAAAAATAACGAAAAATTAAAGTAAGACATATTTTATTAAACTTTGATTGGGAATATGAATCTCTTACTAGCAAAACTCTTTGCATTCATTCTTTGATTTAGGTTTGGCCATACGTAGTCAACTTCGGTTTCTATCTCCCAAAGACAAATTAATTAACCAACATTTATCTGTAGGGATGAGGCACTGGAATACAGGAAGAAGTCATAACTAGTTATCAAGAAATTGTTGGAGATTTTAATGAAAAGATTAAACATAACCCCCATTGATGAAACCAAGGAATCTCTTCTAATGGGTTCAACGAGGATTAACCTTAACTACTAGTCTACTACCCCAAATCAAATGTCCAAATCCTAATCTCACAATTGGTGTAGGGCGGCACTTAGATGTTTCAACACAGACAACACTGACCATTCTCCTACAATCAATCATCAATGGATCTCATAAAATTGGTGATGCACTTCAAATTTAGGGATTCATACAAAAATGAAAAATCCCTATATCCAAAAATCAAAATGTAAACATCACAATTCACATAGACAGATAATAGATCAACAAAGTTCAAAATCCAACATCAATACTCAAAATCCAACATCAATATTCAAAATCCCTCCAACATCAATAGTCAAAATCCAACATCAATACTCAAAATCCAACATCAATAAATATCAAATATTCAAATCATCTCAAAATCTCCAACATCAATACAAAATCCAACAGTCAAAATCCAACATCAAAATTCAAAATCCCTAAAACAATCAGTAGGCAGTGACTGGCAGTCGGAAGTTACCTCGTCACCGGAGCAGGCGAGCAGCGTCCAGGATGTGCCGGCGCCGGCGGGGAGACCGAGAGAGCTCAGAGAGGAGGAGGGAGAGCTGGAACGGGTAAAGGTACAAAGGCGGAGCTCTGGGAGAGACTGAGACAGACAGACAGTGCTGGAACGGGTGGCCGAGTGCGGTGTGTGTGTCGGCGTGTGGTGTGGCCGGTGGGAGTTGGGATGGTGGGAGAGATGACGGAGAGGTGTGTGTCCACTGTGTCGGTGTGATTTTGGAGAGAAATGAGAGTCGAGAGTCGAGAGAAGAGGGTTTATATTTCACTGTATTTTCTTAAAAAAAAAAAAAAAAAAAAAAACAAAACCTGGTGGGGCACGTGCCCCACTAGGCCCTACTGTAGATCCGCCCATGACTTTCGGCATACTTATGCTTTTGAACATGTGAATGTGATGGACACTGTCGGTTGTAGAGATAGTTTTGTGGTTGCAGTTGGATTTGATTTTATACTTAAACTGCCTTTGATCTTTATTGGAAATATAGTTCGGTACAATTGACAAAAAGAAAAACGATTTTGAGCTTAATTGGAGTTGTTTCGGAGCAATTGAAAGCTAACTAGATTGCATGTGAATGATAAGATGTATTAAGAGGGCAACTGGAGGATATTCACAAGTTTTGAGAGTTAAATTCAGTTTTTTGAAAATTTTGAGGACTAAATTACTAACTTTTAAAACTTGAAGAGGGCCTATTTTTGATGATTATATAAATGAGAAGAATAAATTGTAAAGAATGAAATATGAAGGATCCATGATGCAAGTAAGAAGGGACTCGAGCTAAACATAAGATGAAATTCATGACCAATTTGCACTAGGAAGCAAACATCTAACTTTTGCGATCTCAAGATTAGCATGTTACGATTTCAAGAGGAAAGAATTCATGCCAGCAAGTTCAAATCATGTACCATGCGATCACAATCCTAGTAAAAGTGTGAACACATAGTGGTTTGAGATACGATATTTTTCCAAGTTTAGGTCCTCTATATGGAATGAAATTGGTACACGAATTTTGATCTAATCTTGAAAGCTATAAAAAGGACTTTTATCTATCATTAAAAGGAGAAGCTTCTGACGCACAAAACACATATTCTATGCATCAAATTTCATATAACTGCTTGGATTTTGAAGAAAAAGAAGATTCAAAAAAATTATTCAAGTAGTGTTAAACAAATTCAAGATTTCAAGATTAATTTTCGTCTTCTTTATATATATTCCGGGTAATGTATTATATTAACACTAGGATAATGATGAACTCTATATTATTATATTTTATTGTTAAATTGTAGATTTTGATTTTAAATATTTATTTGAATAATTATTAGATTTTTGATTCTTTTCGATTACTTAGCCAATATTTGAACTACTTTGTGATTTCTATTTTGTTTGAGAGAGAGAGAGAGAAATAACAAGAATTATAACACAATCGTTGTAAAGCCCAATAAGAAATAGAGATATCTCACTATACTTTGAATGATCCCATTGAATGTTCTAGTGATTTACTATATAAGTTCACACCACATATATTAGGGTTATGTGAGAGTTATTCGAGAGAGATTATTAAATAAAATAGAAACATGGATTGAAAAATCCAAAAAATGTGTTGTCAAATTATAGGATTGGAAGTAAGATTGAAGAAATATAGGTAGTCCGAAGTCCTATCTGTTTTCATTAAGTGGGTTTCATAATATTTTAGTATAAAACTCTTATAATTTAGTTAGTTATAGGATTAATTTACAATTTTAAAACTCAAGCAATTTTGTTATTTCAGCTAAACTTAGTCTTAATGAAACCAAATTAAATACATAGTCCTCTTGGAAATGATCTTTTACTCATTATTACTATTGCTTGTAAAATTTAACCAAACAAAATTTTGGCGCATTGTTGGGACTGTATTTTATTTAGTTAGTTTCTTTTGATTTAGCCTTAATTCGAATTTTACGGCTTTACTTTAGTTTCTAGTTTTTTTTTTTTCAAAATTACAATGTTTCCTTCTTTCTTTTTAGGTTTCTTGCATGCATAGTTTGTGACATAATGATCTATTTCCATTTGAACCTGAAAATCGAAGAACGTTCAAGTTGAGACATAGAGGGAACAAAAAAAGAAAAAAACGCAAAAGTTGTGATTGGTGAGGACGATATGCCAGTTGGGGAATTTATGCCTCCACACGGCTAGCTGAACTTTTAAATTCGATCAACTTATTTCAGAATTACCTTTAGTTGTATAGGTAGTCCATGGAAATTCACACGGTCATATTTCTCGTAGGAGCTATTTAGCAACTTCATCTACTAGAATGTTACTGATGGATGAGACTATTTTCACATACATTGAGAGATAGAAGCAAGAGAATGGTTAGATTCACTCCCCATAGGCAATATCACTACGTAGAATGACGTGGTTAAGAAATTCGCCACAAGTACTTTCCTTCAACTAAAATTATTAAACTAAAGCACGATATATCCATATTGGGCAGTCGACTCAAAAAATTTTCACAAAGTGTGGGAGAGGTTCAAAAAGTTATAGTGCAAGTGCCCTAATCAAAGGGTTACTTCCAGACAACCAATCTGCAATTGATTCATCATTTAATGAGTCGACTAATGCAAAGACAGTACACGGGAGGCATATGCGTAGAGAGAATGGCCGATAACAACTACTATGTAGCCATTTGACTGGAAAATAGTCGAACTTCACAATGTTGATGTTGTTTTATCACTATCAGCTTAAATGGAAGCTCTGATAAATAAAATGGATAGCCTTACTCAGACAGTCAACATGGTACACACTCTTAGTCCAAATTCTTAAGGCCGTGGGGACGAATCACCAAACTTCAGATTGTCTATTGAGCACCAATTTCACATTCAAGCCCGAGGAGGTGAGTTATAACAAAACTTCTAGAGCTACCAGAAGAATCCATGCTTTAATATCTACAATCCAGGTTGGATAATTCATCATAACTTCTCATGGACTAATAACCAAATTAATGCACACCAACCACCACATGGTTTTCCACAACATGACAAGAAGTCCTCCTTTGAAAACATTTTGGGCACATTGCAAAAATTTGTTCTCAGGTACACTGAATGTTCGTGCAAAACCCGGATCGTTGACAAGTAATAGAATGGATGAGTTGATATTATCGTCCCACAGGGAATAAGACTTAATTATAATGTATTCGATATATCTAAATTCGCAACAATAATAAGATATGATTGATTTGTATTTAACTACGTTCTAAACTACAAAAGCAATAAAATGATGGTTTTTAAATCAAGTGTGGATGATTGTATTGGATTTCGAAACCACCTATTGCTATCTAATTCAATTCTTGATTTATAATCTAGTTTCGTTCGTGCGTTCTTGACAATCGATAAAACTATGATATATAATTCTATTTTTCAAGACAAATTAAATCTATCCTAATCACGATCTGAATCTATTCCTAGCCCGAATTCGAATGATTAGAATGCATTAAAGTTCAGATTATCTATATGATCGCACATGTGATAAATATTATTCCTAACATCTATTGCACATATGTTAATTTTTCCGCGTTCTAAATGTGACCTTCATCTTCATGTAACCTCCATTTTTAGTGAAAAAATAAATGTGAGAAATATGTAATGATAAACTTTATTAAATGGAGACTTTGAGTGAGAATTTGAAGAGCTTTAAGCCCAAAATAATTCTCAAAAATTAATTTTTATAAAAACATCTTCAACATGCTGAAAAATGGAGGAAAGTGAATGATTTATGTGACTTGTAATTCCAAGAATGTCCATTACAAGGGCCTTATTCCCTCCAATTAACTTGACATAATTATGCCTTAATGTAGAAAATGATAAGTTTTTAACTCCAAAAAACATTTTCATAAAAATACTTTATAAAAATGTATTTATGGGGATTCGAACCTGAGTTGTCCACATGAAATACCATGCACATGACCTTGTGAAAACCTAGTTATTTATTTAATCTTTGTACCCAAATATGTTTATATTAAAATCTTAAATCTTTGGTCTTTTAGATAACTTATGTCTTGGGCTTTCATTAAATGGGTCGAGCCTCCAAAACTCGTATCTTAAATGGGCCACACTAACCAACTTAAGAATATAAAATTCAGGATTTTACAGCAAGGAAAAAGATGTAAAAGTATAGGAAGAAGAGTCCTACACCAATAATTAAAGTAAATCAAAAAATGGCGTTGAGTGGTTCTACCTACCTTAGAGTGGAGCGAAGAATACTATGAAGAGGTAATTTAACATTGAATATCAAATTCTGAATGAAATAGCTACCTACAAGTGAGATTAAAAATAAAATAAAAAATCTATATGTGTTTTCCTATATTTGTGAGTATAAAAGGAAGTGCAAGAAATATAAGACGCACTATAGGCTGACTAAGCCTTGGATAATTAATTGGGGATGAGATTTGTATTGATGTAGATTAGTCTAGTTGAAGCTTGGAGGCTGAGACATTCAAATCATGGGAAAATATCACAAATTGAAATATCTAATTCCATTGGTTGAACCCAACCAAACTTGAATGAAAAAGGAATGAGTTTTTGTAAATAATAATAATTAGAATTAAAACCACATGTAAGAGATTGAACAATGAATTTGAGGGTGTTCATTCCATGAGAGAGAAATAAAATAATTGACTATTGAGGATCAAGATATAATCAACCTAACTGTTTTCAAATACTTGAGGCGAATACAACAAGCTATCTAACATATTGGTTTTTGGTTTTCATTTGCTTGTGTTAAGTAGATAATCTTGCACAAGACAAACAAGAGTTTAAATTTGGGGACGTTTGATAAGTATATTTTATGCATTCTTATTTTTTTATTTTATACTTGATAAATTAATGCTAATTGATAGGATATCTATATAATTTAGTGTAATTATGTCACGTTCAAGGAGAAACTTGAACTTGGTGCAATTGGCACGAAGAAAGGAGATTTGATCTTAATTGCAGTTATTTTGGAGCAATTGAAAGCTAATCAAATTTCAAGTATTAAGAGAGCAACCGAAGGAGATGCACAAGTTTCACAAGTTAAATTCAACATTTGGAAAGTTCGGAGATTAAATTGCAAATTTTGTAACTTGTGGTAGACTGATTTTGGATGATTGTGAAATGAGGAAGACTAAATTGTAAAGAGTGAATGATTTAAGGACCCACAGTGTAAGTGAGAAAGGATCAAGTTAAACCAAAGATGGAATTCAGGGACCAATTTGCACTAGGAGGCAGACATCTAATCTTGTGATCTCAAGGTTAGCGCATTACCATCTCAAGAGGGAATAATTCAGAGCTAACATGTTCAAAGCCTGTACGATGTGATTGCAGTCTACTCGTAACCATGTGATCGTATGGTAGTTCGAGACATGTACGATTTTGTTTCCTAGTTTAGGTCTAACCTCTAGATGGAATGAAATTGGTACACTAATTTTAACCTAATCTTTGAGGCTATAAAAAGAACTTTCGTCTATCGTTCAAGAGAAAAGTTTTTGATACACAAAACAAATGTTACGTACATTACATGAATTTTGAAGAAGAAGAAGAAGATTCAAGAAGTGTTGAAGAGATTCAAGATTTCATGATTAATTTTTGTCTTTCTACACTTTAATTTCAGGTTATATATCATTCCATTTTATTTTTGTGATCAAATGAGCTTAGCTAATTGTTTTGACACTATGATAAAGATGAACCCTATATTTTAAGGTTTTAATGTTCTAAATTTTGACTTTAAATTTATTTGGTTTGAATGATGTTAGTTTCCAATGCTTTGATTTGTGATATTTATTTTGTTCGAGAGAAAGAAAGAAAGAATATAAACTATAGCATATATTAAAAATCATTGTAAAGTCCAATAGATGATGAAAATATATCAATATGCTTTACATGATCTCATTGAATGTTTTTGTGATTTAATTCATCTTCATATGTTCCCATCCTTCATGGATATATAATAGGTTATATGTGAAATAGTTTTAGCCTGTTTGGTCCCCATTAAAATTTTAAGACATTTTTTTTTTCAACCACACATTCTTTAATAAAATAATATTACACGTAAATCAAAACACATTTCTTCATTTTTAAACACACATTCTCCCAAAAAATTACTATTCAAAAATACATTATTTCCAAAGCTCTCATTATGATGGAGGCTAAACAAGGACTTAATATTACTCGAGAGAGCTTATTAAATAAAATAGGAACATTAATTGGAAAATCCAAATAACTGTTGTCAAATTACGGGATTGATAGTAAAACTAAATAATAGTTAGATTCGAAGTCCTGGTGATTTTCGTTAAGTGAGTTTCGTAGTCGCTTTGTAACTTAGGTTAAAACTTTTATAATTTAGTTAGTTATAGGTTTAATTTATAATTATAAAACTCAATCAATTTTGTTATTTCGATTAAAGTTAGTCTTAACTAGAACCTAATTACATACATAATCCTAGTAGGAACAATCTTTTACTCATTATTACTATTGTTTGTCAACGAACCCATACACTTGCGAGATTTAACCGAACCACAAGCAGAACAAGACATAGAGACTGTTAATCCGCTCAGCTTAGTGAATGTTTGATGTTTGTGCGAATCCCGCAAGCGTACGAGATTATTGACAAGTAATATGTGATGAATTGAATATCGTCTCACAGAGAATAAATTCTAATTAAAGTATACTAGATCCCTATCAAATTCGAATTATTGTAATACAAAAAACATTGTTTTGTAACTATTCTACGAAGTGTGCGAAAGCCTTGGCTTTTGTCTATTGTTATCTATTTTCAATTCTCAACTATGTAGTTTAATGTTATTCATGGATTCATGACAATCGATAATACTATTTTATTTCATTTTCTTTTCTAAGATATGTTAAACTCTATTCTACGCACGATCCGATCATATTCATAATCTGAATTCATATGCAATACAATACATTTATTCACACGATTATCAATAAGAATACACACGATGTACATGATATTCCTAACATATATTGCTCATGTGTTAATCTTACAATGTTCTAAATTTATTATGAGTCTCTCAGTACTACAAAAAGTAATTAATTATCTGAATTGTGCACAAGCATTTAAATAATGCAACGAGAATTCAAGATTAGTAAAAAAACACAAGAAATACTAAACTACTTATCTTTGAATTAAAAATAAAGAATAAATGGTTCATCTTCATCCAATACAAATAAGAATTTAGCTTAACGTGATTTCTATTATATTACATGAAGAATAATGGAAAATCATCATCCAAAATGAATATGGAGACGACAAGTACGTGGAAACAATTTATTGTTTTGATCTTCAACCTTGAGTCTTAATTCTTCAAGATCTTGATGTAATTTGTCTTCAATTCTTGCTGGGTTTGATCTTCTTCCCAAAAGATGGTGAATTGGCCTCTTATACTTCAATGATATTACAATACAGATGTGTATTAAGAGACTAGAGAGAAATACCTAATGTTTAGCCCTTGTTATGTATTTATAAAAAGTGAAATTATGTCAAGAAACACGTCCAATTTGATTTCCAAAAGAGTTTAATTGAAATAAGGAAAGTTGTCTTAGAATTTGAATCATGCCTATGCATCATATAATCCTTTACCCAGCATGAAAGAAAGATTTTTGCCTAGGGTTGTCAAAAAATAAGCCTCGCATATGCAGATATACCATACACACACTTGGCATATGAAATTTCAATTGAATTTTTTTGGTCCCCAAACTTGGAAATCATCTTTTTTCATTGACCCATTTCTTTCGATCTTACTTTAATTCATTGAGTTTTAACTAACAAACAATAAGTACACAATATTAAGTTACAATTAAAAATAAAGAAAAAGAAAGTATTTTTGAATTTTTTTTTTTTTTCAAAAAAATTGATTCTTTTTCATATTTAATAATGCAATAAAAATTCACACAATCACACAAGAAGAAATAATAAAAACACAATATTTTTCCCACCCCAAACTTAAATTATACAATGCCCTCACTGCATCAAACTATTATCCAGTAGGCAAAATAAAAAAAAGCAAGGGAATGAAAGACTCCCCCCCCCCCCCATATGTCTAAAAGTGGAGGTTAATTTGGAAAAAAATGTGCTCTAGATTATCCACTTGAGTGCTTCTTTTCACTTTTCCATCATTGGTTTGTGTGTTTCCATTTGTCATGTTCATACATAGAGAGAAATCCATATGGACAATATGGGATGAAGATACCTAAACTACTAAAAGTAATAAAATTTATTAATCATATTATCTAGCCTAATAAATAAAAGGGAAGAAAATTGGGTTACCTCTCAACCGTTTGTTTGTAATCATTAGCTTGACTATGTTATTTTAGCTATTTATGGTGGCCTGAAAAGGAAGTTTTTTGCCTTGCAACGACTACACTTAGGGCTAGGCAACAGATAGTGTTGATTTTGGCCCGAACTCGATCTGAACCAACATACTTGATTTTGGACTATTTTGAACCCAACCCAAACTGGCTCGTAATCTAAAATCGACCCAACCTGAATCGGCTCAAGTTGGGTCACATGTTTTCCCAATTTCAACAATAATTTTATTTGAGACTTCTCAATCAAACATTAATTCTTAAAATAAAAATAACGCTTTCTGCCATTTCAATAAAGAATTTTCAATGAGATAATATTTGTCATTCATACCATACAATCAATTAAAATTAAATAAATCACGAATTTTTATGAAGAATAAGTTTTGAAAATTTTCACAAATAGAAATTAAAGCTTACATCCCAAATAATTATTTTCCTGTAAATTAATATCATACTAATTAAACCAAACACAATAAAAAATACCATTAATCACGAAAATAAAATATAAATATTATAGTCCTCCAAGAACTAAAAATATAGAGTAATCCAAACTTAGACCCTATTTGATGCACATTATTGAGTGGAGAATGTATTTTAAATAGTGATTTGATAAAAAATGTGTGGTTAAAAAAAATATTTTGGATTTGCGTGTAATATTATTTTATTAAAGAATGTGTGGTTGAAAATGAGTTTTGAAAAAAATGAATTTTTGTAAGAATGTGGATAAACAAGGTGATAATAAATGAATAAAATTAAGTATACTACTCATCCAAAATTCAATTTTCACATAAGCTTTAAGTAGCATTCCTAAAAAGTAATATAAATGTTTCAAGAAAAAGATTAAACATCTACCTGAAAAAATAAAACAAAATGCACTAATCACTTTGATTTAGGGTGTGTTTGAGCCACATTATTTTGGAAGAATATATTTTGAAATATTAGATTGATAGAGAATGTGTGGTTGAAAATGAAAGAAAAGTTATTGATGTGATAGAAAATATTATTTTATTGAAAATGTGTGATTGAAAATGAGTAGAATAATGAAAATGAAAATTTTAATATGTACCAAACAGAAGCTTAGTCCTCATTTGATTTCTCTGATTCCGAAGCTCTACAAAAAGATGTTTAAATACACAATATATATATATATATATATATATATATATATATATATATATATATATATATCAAAATTCATGGAATAACTATAATTATATTACATGTTGACCCCGAAAAATGACTCTTACGTGGCCAACGGGAAAAGTCTTCAAATCAGTCATTCCCTGCACAATTAATACAATGTCAGTCACCCTTTGGCCTTCTCCCAAGTGGGTTGGGAGCGACCACAGGCACTCCGACGGTTAAGTCAATACACGAATCAACCGGAATGGGGATCACCGGCGGCAGAGGATGGGCCGGGCGGAAGTTTACAAATGTATTTTAATGAGGGTGCTAATGTACAAGGGAAAGAAAATGATACCAAGTTTGCATTATGTTGTCCTAAATTTTGAATTCCCATCATTTTCTTCAAGCACAAGGGTGTTGTATTTATACTAAGTGTGGGAGGGGGAAAGCCGTCGGATGGGAAGACACGTGTAATCAGATCCTCATGGCTCGTCCCATCCTAGGCATCAACCTGTCTTTCCATAGGTTGGTTGGCATTGAATGCCTCTAACCAAATTGACCATTTAGGTCCGCCATATGTCCATCAGTCATTGATTTGACTTTGGGAGGATATCCGTGTAAGGGATCTTTATTGGGGGCGAGGCAGGAGTAAAGTTGTAGAAGCGGAGTGCGGGCCTTTGCATTCGCGGTGTGTCGCAGATGAGTTCGGTTCCTCGCCCCTAGTGTAATCGACTCGTCCCATGCACAATCACCTCGGTAGCCACGTAGTGTGGCATGAGCCACTATGCTGACACGTGACGAGCGAGGTGTAGGGTCGGATCAGACCCGTAACAATTCATGGAATAACTATAATTATATTACCTTCATCGAACTTTTTATATTCCTCCAAATCTTCCGTATAGATTTTCTGCATGCTTGAAAACTCTTTAAGCCAATTTTTGGTGCACACCAAAACCTCCACGGGCCTAGGGGTTAAAAAACTATGAAATTGATAAAAGATTTTTCCTCAAGTGCTAAAAGCACTTTCTTTATAGATGCTTGAATAGCCATAAGGTCTCTTGCACATCAAAATCACTATCATCTATATCTTCACAAGCGTCCAACAAATATCTATCAACATCATTGGTTATTTCAACCAAATCGTTTTTGCCTTATTTCTCTTAAACCTAGAAACATGAGTAAGCGACACAATTGATGTAGGACTTTCTTTAGTAGAAGAAACCTCACTTGAAGAATCCACATCACTAGATACTTTATTACTTTTAAAAATTGCTTCACATCTCACATGCCAATTATAAATAGACATCCTATAGTCTTTCAAAATATTCATCATATTACAAGCAACTTTCTTATCCTCATAAATATCACCAAAATGAAAATAAGCATACTCCAATTTGTATCTTAGGTCAAGTACAGTAGCAATCAACAATTGATTAACATTTTCTATTTTTCCCCTAACTAGTCAATTTTTTTCTTCATGTTAATAGCCATATCACTCAAAGGACAATCACCATTTTTACTCCATTTTTCCAATTCGGTTACAATTGAACATAGTTCATGAAGATAAACATTAGAGCTCACATGCAATGAAGTACTAACTTCAAAGTTACTTCAAAAAAGCCTTTAAAAAACTTCACAAAAACAGAAGTATTTTCCCAATTAGAAGTTCTAGGAGGTCCATCTCTTCTTCCACCATCATATTCCTGAAAATAATTGAAACACAGTACATCATCCTCCTCCAACCTTTCAAAAACTTTTTGGAATTTTAAAGCGCCTTCCAATAATATCAAATATGTGAAATTCCACATAGTTGGTATATCTAAAAACACAAGGCATTTACAATTATTTTTTTTCTTGACTCGCACACTCTTTAAATGTTGTTCTCTAGCAGGAGAAGATTTAACATATTTTACTGCATTGCAAATACTAATCGATGCATATTCTTCCTTCAATCCCTCACATACAATCAAATTAGCAATATGCACACTACACCTCAAATGCAAATATTTTCCATCCACAACAAACCTATCACTACTCCTACCAATCATCTTCCTCTTAAGATAAAAAATAACCGTTCCATTTGCACTTGCATTGTCAACCGTGATTGTAAATACTTTCTCAATACTCCATAAGCGCAAACAAGTCTCAATAGCTTTAGAAATGGTCTCATCTTAATGATTATCAATCACACAAAAATTCAAAATCTGTTTATAAAACTTCCAATTAGAATAAAAAGTGTATTGTGAGAGACATATAGTCAACGTTTTGAATGGAACATCAAGTATCAGTAGTAAGAGAAACTTGTTAACTTTGGAGTATTTTTCTAAATTACAATTGTTTAGTCCAAATACAATAAACGGGGATGGACCCAGCACCTGGTGAGGGGGAACGGCCGCCCGTGCTGGATCCGCCAGAATCTTCAATACCACCAGGTCACTATTGCAGTGTTTCCATTCCATGTTGCAAAGAACAGAGAAGACGGGAAGAAGGAGACCTCAGGTGGGCTTTTCTTTTTGCCCATTTGTTTTGGGTTGAGAGAGTTGGGATTTTTTTTAAAAAAAAAAATAGGCCCAATAAAATGAAATAATATTAACCCAGCTCCAAAGTCCAAAGTAGATAAAACAAAAACATGCTCCATCAATGTTTTAAGCTCAAAATTACAAATTTAAACTATTAAAACCCCACAATTTAAAATAAAATAATAAAATACAGATAAAAAACTGAAGAATAAATTGAATTAACGAAAAAATGAGAGCTTACTTGGAGTTAGAACGCAGAGTTGAAGGTCCGAGGCTGGCCATTTGTGGAAGATCAAAAAATGAGTATTTTTGGGATTGACAGTTTATGGAATTCAGACTCAACTTCAGCCTTCAAAACCATTTATATTCTCAATTTCTCTCACAAATTTTGGGTTTGATTTGTTTACAAAAACAGAACCACCTGCAGCAAAATATAGTGTGTGTGCGTGAGAAGAGAGGGACCTGGTTCTATTGGGATAGAGATTCATGAGCATATTTATGTGAATAATATCTAATGTAATGACACTAATGTTGATCTATGGTTAATTTGAAACCTCGAAGTTTTGATTATAACAAACAAGTTGGTCTTATTTACTAACGAGTTGAATTCAAGTGATTATAGTCTTTCAACGTGCACAAAGGAAAATTGATTAATGGCCGTCAAAAGATCAAAAGCTATCATTACAAATCGAACTCTTGAAAAAAGTCAAGATCGAAACCACATTCAAGAAATTTCGAGCCAAACTTTGGAGCAAGATCAAATACTTGTCTTCTTATCTAAAAATGTGAAGGTACTAATACCTTGATATATGACATGAATGACAATAGCTCAAAACCATTCATTGCATTAAAAACAACTTGGTGCATTAAAAAGCAATTCGAATACGATGATTTAATCAAGTGAAAAATGACTTTTAAAAGTAACTTTTGGACTTTTAAAATATTTTTATCTTGAAAAGTTAGTGAAAATGCTCTTCAAAATACCATATTTTTCAAACTCTCAAAGTAAAACAAACAATGTCAAAACGAGGACCACCAAACTGCCGGGGCGATTGACCGGCTGGAGTGGCGATCGACCGGTTGACCCAAAGGTCGACGGGCCAAAACGGCAGTCAACCGGAACTCACCAATGGTCCAAAATTTGACTGTTTTGATTTTTTTTTATTTTTCCTATACAAACATTTATATTGGTCATTTGGGAATTGACAGTCGACCAAACCGATCATTCAGTTTGACAGAAAATTTGGCATTTTTCACTTCTATAAATTCCAACTTAACAACTTTTGAGCATTCATTAAGAAGAGAATATTTCATTTGTAAATTCATTTGAATTGTGGGTCGTGTTGAGGTTCCAGAAAACTCAACGTTGTAAAATGATCGATGCTCCTTGTTTGTAAGTCATTGAAAGCCTTATAAAGGGTTAGATTGCACCATAAGTTAATCAATATAGTCCGAAAAGGCCTTGCTCATGACAGAAATCTTATGAACGGGGGACGTAGATTGTGCTTGTGATCAAACCTCCATAACTACATCATTTGCATATTCTTCCCCTTTTACTTACCTCTTTATATTGCTCAAAATGCTCGTACTTAATTATTTTTGTATTTGTGTATATTTATGGAATTGATATAATTGCTAGTATATTATTTAAGACTTGAAATTATTTTAGAAAAGATTCTAAGAACCAATTCACCTCCCCCCTCTTGGTTACCTATTCTTGGGATTTCAATTGATATTAGAGCAATGTACTCATTTTCAAACAATCTTGAGTAACGGCTAACCTAATGTTTCAAAATCATGATGAGCATTCCACAAATCAACCTCCCTTCTTTGATGGCTCACACTATTATTATTGGAAGGTTAGGATGATGATTTACATTCAATCAATTGATTATAATATTTGGGAAGTTGTCGAGTATGGCCCTTATAAGCCTACCAAGACCACTAAGATAGATGGTCAACCCGATCAAACTATCCCCAAACCTAGAGTAGAGTACGATGAAGAAGACAAAAGAAAATTATCCTTAAATACCAAAGCTAAGAATGTACTCTATTGTGCATTAGATAAAAATGGATTTAACTGCATTAGTACTTGTGAATCTGCATATGATATTTAGCATGCACTTGAAGTTACTCATGTTGGCACTAATAAAGTTAAAGAAACAAAAATTAATATGTTAGTCAAGGAATTTGAAAATTTCTTTACGAAATAAGATGAATCTATTGCTGATATGATTACTCGTGTTACCGATAGTGTAAATGGTCTAAAACGATTCGATCACAAATTTACTAATGGTGGACTTGTGAGCAAAATGCTTAGGTGGCTCTCAGAGGAATGGAACCCTTTAAGGATGTTGATAGAGAACACCAATGATGTGAATATATATCCTTTGAAAGAACTCTATGGAACATTGATGACCCACAAACTAAACAATGCCAAAATCAAGAAGAAGACGGGGAAGAGTAAAGAGGAATCAAATAAGGCTCATAAGCGACAAATTGCTCTAAAGTCGACACTTGATGAAGGAACAACAAGTAGTAACATGAGCAATGAAAAGCTCGATGACTTGATCATTCTTGCCAAAAAATGGAGAGGCTTTAGAAACAATCGAAGATTTCAAAAGAAGGAAGAAAAAAGTGAAGAAAGAGACAAGAAAATCATTTGTTATGATTGTGACAAACCCGTTCACAAGAGAACTGAGTGCCCGAACAAAAAGGAGAACATGGAAAAAAGGTACTTCAAGCTACGTGGGATGAAAGCGATGATGATGATGATGGAAACAATAGCCAACATGTACTTCATGACAATCAATGATGAGGTATCAAGGAAGAAGAAGAGTAAGTGGTTCTTGGACAGTGGGCGCTCAAAGCACATGACCGGAGATAGAACACTACTATCAAACTTCAAAGAAAATGATGGAGGTCACGTGACATTCGGAGATAATGCAAAAAGAAAAATAATTGGAAACGGAGATATCAATAATCATTCCTCTCCTAAAATTGAAAAAGTGTTATTAGTAGATAAATTCAAACATAATTTATTTAGCGTTAGTCAATTATGTGATAAAGGTTACAATATTAAATTCGATTCTTCCAAATGTATAATTAAAGATGCTATATCAAAAGAGGTGATATTTATAGGAAGTCATAGTAAAGATGTTTATGTCATAAATATCGAATTTGAAAATTATGAAAAATGTTTTTTGAGTTTGAAAGAAGATACTTGGTTGTGGTATATGAGATTAGATCATGTTAGCATGGATCTTCTCCTAAAAATTTCCAAAGATTGTTTTGTCAAAAGATTGCCAAACTTAAAATTTGAGAAATATAGAGTTTGTGATGCTTGTCAATTTAGAAAATAAGTAAAAAAGTTCTTTTAAACCTAAAGCTTATACTTCAACTACAAAATCATTACAACTTCTTCACATGAATCATTTTGGACCATCTAGTTTCTACACTTATTAGAGGTTCTAAACGATGATATTTTACTGCTCTTTGGATAAACTACTATCTAAATTGTGTTATATTTTATTTTGTAGGTAAAACTTAATGTTTGATGAAGAATTGGAAAAAAGAATGCAAATATAGCGGAAAAGGGCTCAATTGTATCAAATACAAAGTTCGAGGACTGAAATGCAAATAGTCAAAAGTTACATCGAAGATTTGAGAGTGTTAGACATCAATTGGATAAGGAAAGAATCCAAATGGATGAAATATAGTCCAAGTATTATCACATATCAATTTCTAGCCAAAAAAGTTTACGGTTTGGATTTTTAGGCTCACATTGAGACACAATTTTGGCATTGCACCCTTTCGAATTGGAAAATTTTTCTATACGAATTGTAACCCTCCGAGTTAGCTTTCCAATACACTTTGAATTACTTCAATCGGATATCTACAATAAGTTTAGAATGCGGCAAAATCAACACATAGACAATATGTATTAGAAATAATATCTATGGCATGTACAATCATGTGTGATAAATCCTATGATTCAATGCATGTTTTTCAAATGAATTCGGACTAAGAATATGATCGGGTCGTGTTAAACATATGTTTAATATATCTTTGAAAATAATATTGAATAAAAGTGGATTATCGATTGTCTTGAATGCATGAATTTACTATATTACGAATTAAGAATTGAATTAAATGGCAATAGGTGAATTCACAATTCTAATACAAACATTCACACATTAGATAAATATCACTTTTATTTGTTTTCTTAGAATAGAAATTAGTATAAATAACAAAACACAATTATTTTGTGTTGCTACGCCCCTGTTTGAGCCATATTAAAATTTCAATTATCATTCTTCTACTCATTTTCAATCACATATTCTTCAATAAAATAATATTTTCCATCATATCAATAACTTTTTCTTCTTTTTCAACCACACATTCTTCATCAATCTACTATTCCAGAATACATTCTTCCAAAATAATGTGGCTCAAACGCACTCGTACATTTCGAATTTGATAAAATTTATTGAACTACAAATTAGACCTTATTCCTCGTGGGAACGATACTCTTAACTTACAAATCTTAGTACTTGTACAATGATCTCGTACGTTTGCGGATTTCATATGAACAAGTTTTTGGCACCGTTGTCGGGGAATAAGGGATTTAATTTTTGTTTAGTAGTTTATATTAAATTCGATTTTTATTTTATTTGTTTGTTTATTGTTTTTGGTTACCCACCCTAATCTATCTTATTTGATATTCTATCAATGTGTCGTTCAGCAATGCATCTAAGATTCTGACGCGGTATGGTAAAAAGAATTTTGCAATGAATCATCTCGACATGGACGATGAGGAAGAAGATATCTATTGTGAATTATGCTCTAGGTTACAAAGAATCAAGTTTGAGGGTGTGATAAGTGTAGTTTCTACTCTTATTCGAGGTCCTAAACGATGATATTTTACTATTCTTTGGATAAAATACTACCTAAATTGTGTTATGTTTCATTTTGTAGGTAAAACTCATTGATGAAGAATTGGAAAAAAAAATGCAAAGATAGGTAAAAAAAAGCTCAATTGTATCAAATACAAAATTCGAGGATTGAAATGTAAATACTTAAAAGTTACGTCGAACCTCACAATGAAGATTTGAGAGTGTTAGACATCAATTAGATATGGAAATAAGCTAAAGGGATGAAATACAGTTCACGTATTATCACATATCAATTTCCAGTCGAAAAGTTTATGCTTCAGATTTTTAGGCTCATATTGAGACCCAATTTTGGCATAGCAACCTTTTGAATTGAAAACATGGTACTTCTATAAGAGTTGTAGCTCTGAGTTAGCTTTCCAATACACTTTAAATCACCTCAATCTAATATTGGGAGAGAAAATTATGACAAAAATATTGAGATCTGTTTAGCTACCTGAAATTAGGCGAGGTGCACACCCTCGCCTCAAGGAGAGATACGCGCCCCAGACCAAAATATCATCGCCTAAGGCTGCCCAAACCCCCCAATGTGCACGCCCTAGGTTGTACTAGGTGCGTGCCTTAAGGTTAAAATGAAAAAATCCGGTATTCCTTATTTTTATTTTGGTAACAATTCAATGCAATCTTTTTGGCATCCTTTAAATACTAAACTCGGCCAGAACGTGGGAGACCTCTATTGAACTTAAATTTCATCATATTCTACATATTTTGGGAGCGAAGAATGAGGCACAATCATCAACCAAAGGCAAATTACACAAGTTTATTGAAGAATATTCATCATTTTTCAAGATTCAAGCCAAGAAATTGGATTGCTCCACTTTCTTCATTATTTCTCAATCTTGGTGATGTCTTTTCATTATTTTGTGTATAGTTTAATAATTAAGATGGTTGGCTAAGTTATTCATTGTATTAGATGAACGATGAACTCTATTATTTGTTTATTTTAATTCAAGACTATTAGTTTAGTACTTCTTGATTTTTCTTGATTGGTTTTGCATTCCCATTGAACTATTTGATTGCTTGATCACCAATTAGATAATAAGTTGCTTGGTGTAGTGTAGGAATACTCACAAAAAGTCTAGAATACGATAAAATCAACACATGAACAGTAGGTATTAGGAATAATATCTATGGCATGTGCAATCATGTGTGACAAATCTCGTAATTCAATGCATAATTTTCATATGAATTCGGACTAGGAATATGATCGAGTCATGTTAAACATAGGTTTAATATATCTTAGAAAATAATGTTGAATAAAAGTGGATTATTAATTGTCTTGAATACATGAATTTACTAGATTACGAATTAAGAATTAAATTAAATGGTAATAGGGGATTCACAATTCCAATACAAACATGTACACATTAGATAAACATCATATTTATTTGTTTTCTTAGAGTATATATTAGTATAAACAACAAAACACAATTATTTTTTGTTGCTACATTTCGAATTTGATAAAATCTATTGAACTACAAATTAGACCTTATTCCTCATGGAAACGATACTTTTAACTCACAAATCTTATTACTTGTACAACGATATCGTATGCCTGCGGGTTTCACACGAACAGTGGTAAACATTATGCCTTTGTCATTGTTGATGATTTTTCTAAATTTACTTGGGTCATATTTTTGAGTCTAAAAGAATAAGTTTTAAAGGCTTTTAAGCATTTTTGTAAGAAAGTCCAAAACGAAAAGGGTTATCACATTACATCCACTAGAAGTGACCATGGTGGAGAATTTGATAATGTTTTTTTTTGATAATTTTTGCAACGAAAATGAATATGAACATAATTTCTCAGCTCCTAGAACTCCTCAACAAAATGGTGTAGTAGAAAGGAAGAATCGTACATTGCAAGAAATGGTTAGAACCATGCTTAACGAAAATAATTTACCAAAACACTTTTGGGCCGAAGCCATTAATACCGTTTGCTACATTATGAATAGAGTTTTGGTTAGTCGTAAAAAAACTAAAACTCCTTAAGAGCTTTGGAAAAATAGAATTCTCAATATTAGTTACTTTAAAGTTTTCTGTTGCAAATGTTTTGTATTGAATGCAAAAGAAAATTTGGGAAAGTTCGACTCAAAATCCGATATTGGTGTTTTTCGAGGACATTCATCGAATAACAAAGCTTATAGAGTTTTTAACAAAAGAACTCTAGTCGTTGAATAATCCATACATGTCACATTTGATGAGATTAACTCACTTGATCGTGAGAAAGATATTGATGATGTAGGTTTGGAACCTCCATTTGAACAAATGAATATTCAAGACCAAAACAAGGGAATGCCTAATGAAAAAACAAAGGAGCCCAACGTTCAAGAAAGTGAAGAAAAATCAACCAAATCTCAAAGTGATCTCCCGCTACCAAAGGAATGGAAGTTTGTTCCATCTCATCCAAATGAATTAATAATAAGCGATCTATCCAAAGGTATTACCACTAGAACCTCTCTTAGAAATCATCTTCGTAGTTATGCATTCATTTCGTAAATGGAACTAAAATTTTTAAAGAAGTCAAGTTTGATGAATTTTGGATACTAGCAATGTAAGAAGAACTAAATCAATTTGAAAGAAATCATGTTTGTGATTTAGTTGCTAGACCAAATAATCAAATCGTAATTGGTACAAAATAGATTTTATGGGATAATTGTACGTAACAAGGCTAGATTGGTGGCCCAAAGTTATAATAAAGAAGAAGACATCGATTATGAAGAAACATTTGTACCAATTGCTATATTAGAATCCATTCGCATGCTTCTTGTTTTTGCTTGTCATAAAAATTTCACTATTTATCAAATGGATGTTAAAAGTGCCTTCCTAAATGATTTTATTCAAGAAGAAGTTTTTGTTGAACAACCTTCCGATTTTAAAGATCATAAATATCCGAACCATATTTTTAAACTTAGAAAAACTCTTTACGGTCTAAAAAACAAGCATTAAGAACTTGGTACGAACGATTGAGCAAATTTCTACTCTCAAATGGATTCTCGATTGGAAAAGCGGATACTACATTTTTTTGTTAAAACTCATAAGGAAGACACACGTATTGTTCAAATTTATGTGGATGACATTATTTTTTATGCAACTAATATTTGTTTTTGTGAAGAATTTTCAAAACATATGAATATGGAATTTGAAATGAGTATGACGGGAGAACTTAAGTTCTTTCTTGGACTTCAAGTTAAACAAACATGTAATGGAATATTCATAAGTCTAAATAAGTACATATTAGACATGCTAAAGAAGTTCGAAATGGATACCTAAAGCTTATAAACACTCCGATGAGCACATCGGTAAAACTTGACAAAGATATCAAGGCACTCCCGTTGATGTCACAAAATATCGAGGTATGTTTGGATCCCTTCTTTATTTAACTGTTGTAGACCGGATATTATGTTTAGTGTATTTTTATGTGCTAGATTTCAATCAAATCTTAAAGATTCCCAACTTAAAGCCGTGAAAAGAATATTTAGATATCTTAGTGGGACTCGATCATTAGGACTTTGGTACCCTAAAAGAACTCACATTGACCTACTTGGCTATTTGGATGCCGATTGGGCCGTATGTCAAATTGATTTAAAAAGCATTGGCGGGGCATGTCACTTTCTATGTTTCGTACTTGTATCATGGTTTAGCAAGAAACAAAACTTTGTGAAATGAAACTGAATATATCTCGGTCGCAAGCTATTGTGCACAAGTGCTATGGATGAAACAATCTCTTAATGATTATCACTTATCTTACGATCATATTCCTATTATGTGCGATAATACTAAAGCCATCAAATTGTCCAAAAATCTCGTTTTGGACTCTCGAACTAAGAATATTGAAATTAGACATCATTTTTTAGAGATCATGTTCAAAAGGGCGACATCACGCTGGAATTTATTAACACGAAAAACCAATTGACCGACATCTTTACCAAACCTCTTGCACACGATCGGTTATCTCTCATTAGAAGAGGTTTAGGCATTACTGATGAATTTGAAGTACATGATTAAAATAATATGCCCTTACATGTACATCACGAGTCTTTATTTTCCAAGATCTTCATATAATTTTCTTTCAATTCTTGCTAGACTTGATATTTTCTCCCAAAATATTATGAATGGCCTCTTGTTCTTCAATGATATTGTGATATGGATGTGTATTAAGAGGTTAGAGAGAGATCTAAGAGGCTAGGAAGAGATTCCAAAAAAATTGTTAAGAGATGTGATAGCCCAAAAATAACTAAACAAGAGAGTGGTGAATTGGTTATTAAAACTTTTTTGAAAAATAAATGCAAGTTTAAGCAAATTTAGTATGAATAAGTCAAACAAAACAAATATGAAAGAAAAAAGTAAAAGGGAAAAGACTGTGTAAATTATGTAATTGTGAAGGTTTGATCCCAACAATGATCTACATCCTCTGTTACCAAGCTCTCTGTTACAAGCAAGGCCTTTTCACTATGTTTGATTGACTTATAGTGCAATCCAGACTCTTATAATGCTTTCGATAACTTACAAATAAGGAGCACTGATCCTTATATAATTTTGAGCTTTATGGGGACGTCAATATGACCCTACAAATTTAAGGAATTGATTTTATAATTAGAAATTTCTCTCTTAAAAAATGATATAATCAAATTAAGTATCAAGAGAGTAATAGGAAAACTAATAATAGATAGCGATAAATGAAACTCAAGTCTTAGGTGAGAAAAAAACTTTGATGAGTAGAGTGATTTTCAAAAGTTAATTCAATCAAAAGTTTTTTAGGGTAAATGATTTTATAAAGATAAACAAGATGTGTAATCATTATAATTTAGCTCAAGAATGTCTCACTTTAATGCTCTCAAAAGTGTTATATTGAATGCAAATTGAAAAGATATTTGTAGAAGTCAAAACGTAAAAAATTCTAACCAACCATATGACCCATCTAGACGTCCGCATACTGAACTAGACAACCAAACTAGGCGTTGTACGTCAAAATTTAGAGCGGTTAAAAAATTGATCATTGGGCGAACCAAACGTCTGCTAGGACCATCCGGACGTCTGCTTGGACAGTGTTTTCCCGGATTTTTCTTTTTTTTTTTTATTGTTTTGAAAAATGTATGCTTTTGAATGACGTTTTCACTTTAATTTTCAATTTAATTGACACTTGTAAAAAGTTGAAATTCTTACCTTTTGAAAACTAACTTTAATGGAAGATTTTTTTTTTTATGAAGAAATTTTTCTCGTGCATAAAATATTCATCTTTTGAGTTTTTAATGATTTATTGCTAAGGAATAAAGATTTTACCTTTATATGAATCCAAAATATCTGCGTCTAATATCTTCGATGTTTGACTGTTGAAGTTCTTGTCTTCAATTGATTTGACATGAGTGTTCATCTTCTATCTCAATTTTCATCGATCGTCAATTGAGAATCTTTTGGTAGCGATCTTTTTTGTCTCCAACTGATTAACTTCACAAAAATAGCTGTGAAGACTCGAATTCAATTTGTTAGAAATAAAAACAATTTGTTTGTTATCATCAAAACATGAAGTCAACCATAGATTGACAATTTCCTCCTTTTTTAGTTTGACAAACAAAAGATGATTTACAAGAAGTTAATGAGGAGAAAAAAACATTAGATATCACATATGGTTCGTACATTCCCACTACGTTTTATATATGTATTCCCCATATCTTATACAATTCAATCATGCATATCATCTTATAGGTATTTTCCCCATTTTGGCATAAGAAAAGAGCACGCAAGTGGGGATCCAAGCAATGCAAGATTAAGAAGACAACCATAGGCACAAGTGATATCAAGTAAATTCCATCGAAAATAACACAAGATGTCCAAAACATAAAAGCAACTGTTATCCATAATTAAATAAACTAGATGAAATAAACATAAAACTGTATCCAAAATACATTGAAAATGATATATATGGCTCTGGAGGAGGCAGTGGAGGAAAGCGGGCATAGAAGTGAGCGTAGAAACATTCTGCTGAGCTTGTATTGCCGTATGTTACGCTTGAATGACGTCTTGTTGGGCTTGTATGGCAACCTGTTAAACTTGTAATTTGTGAAATATTTTGCCAAGGCCGTCAACAGAGGATGTAAGGGAATCAATGCAGTCATTTAGAAGGTTATAGTGATTCTCAGTAAATGTAAAACCATCGGTCCAAAAAGTGAGGAACACTAGAGCCTGGAATGTCATCAGGAGGACTCACAACTTGTGGTACATCATCATCGCCCTCGAAAGGTAGAGTCGAAAGACACGAGGTGGGGTGTAACCCTTTTGTGTGAGCTACCCATTGGCCATGTTCTTTTGCTATCTTCATTTGTTTTAGAGTTTGAATATTGATGGTGTCGGTAGGGTGAAGTTTAAAAAATGTCTCATCATTTAGAGGAATAATGAAATGTTTAAAAAATTTCGTGAGAAGCAAGCCATAAGGTAGCTTTAACATGACGAGTGGAATGGACAAGTTTAATGAAACCTAATGCAATGGTTGGAAGTCTAATTTCTACCGGTGAATGAAATCAAGAATGAAAATATCAAAATTATTCACTTCATCCCGATGGCCCCTTCAAGAAAGAATGACATGTGCAATGATGTTTTGTAAAACTTTAATTGATTTGCACTAAGTTTTGTGATATTCTCAATATTCTTCACGGTGACTCGACGACACGTCTCGGTAGAATTATATCCTTCCAAAACGAGTGGGTTTGTTGAAGAAAAATATGATTTTCACACATCTCAAACTCGAGAATATTACAGATAAGAGCTTTGTTGATGGCAATACGAATATTTATAAGTAAACAAGAAATTTCAACCGAACGAGGAGTGATAATAATGTTTTTATAAAAAAATTTAATGAGACGTGGATATGCATGTTCTTTTCAAAAAAAAAATCCTCTATAAAATGCGGATACTTCAATAGAAAATCGGCAAAATCAATATTTTTACCTATTAAAATAAGAGGTTTGTCAAAAAGGTTGGCGGCACCTCGGGTTCCATGTCAAATTCTTTGTCGGATGAAGGTGGATGAGATCGTCTCACGGTACTCTTAAGTCGTTTGCCCACTCTTTTAGACCCCATCATTGTAAAAAAAATCGGTGAAATGAAGAGAAAATAGAATTATGGTTTGGATTTGGATTTGGATTTGGGAAGAAGATGAAATGTTGATGAAAACTTGAGAGATGAGATGTAGAAGTGATGGGTTTTGTGAATTTGGAGAGTATTTGATGTTTTGATGTGTGAAATGAAGATTTTAGAGATGATTTAGGAAGATGAATGAGAGAAATGGTGAAAAAATGAGTGCAACAGAGGTCTATTACGCAATTTAAAATCTAAAATCACATTGAACTGGATGTCCGGATTGACAAAGACTATTTTAGGCAAAATCGTCTGGTAAACCGAACGAGGTGTTCGGACAGTCCGTTTGACTTATCCAAATCTTTTTTAAAGTTTAAAATAAATAATGCCAAAAATGTATGAACACAAAGTATGAAATTAACTTAGTTATGCACTTTGAATTTGTCAATAATTCCTAAACATCTTCGAATATGTGAGAATAAATCAAGGGCTAGAGGTTTAGTAAAGATATCAGCCAATCGATTTTCCGTGTTCACAAATTCTGACACAATATCTCCTTTTTGTTCATGATCTCCCTTAAAGTAATGTATAATTTCAATATACTTCGTTCGAGAGTGCTAGATAAGATTTTTAGACAAGTGTTATGGCACTTTGTTATCACACATGATGGCTATATAAGAAGGACATGTGATAATCATTAGAGTTTACTTCATCCATAATACATGTACACAACAATTAGCGGCCGACATATATTCGAGACAGGGCAACGGAATTTTGTTTCTTACTAAACCATGACACAAGTGCAAAGCCTAGAAAATGACAAGTTCCGTTAGTACTTTTGAAATCAATTATACAATCGGCCCAATCGACATCTGAATAACTAAGTAGATCAATGTGTGTGCCATTTGGATACCAAAGCCCTAAGGTTCCAGTGCCACTAAGATGTCTAAAAATTCTTTTTACGACACTAAGGTGAGATTTTTTAGGATTTGATTGAAATCTAGTGCATAAACACACACTAAACATAATATCGGGTCTATTTGCAGTAAGTAAATAAGGGATTTGATCATAACTCGATATTTTGTGACATCAACAGAAGCATCTTGTCATCTTTGTCCAATTTTATGGATGTACTCATAGGTTCATTGGCTTCAAGTCATCCATTTCAAACATCTTGAACATGTCCAATATATACTTATTTTGATTGATGAATATTCCATCACTAGTTTGCTTAATTTGGAGACCAATGAAGAATTTAAGTTCTCCCATCATACTCATTTCAATTCCATGCTCATGCATTTTGAAGATTTTTCACAAAGAGAGATGTTAGTTTTACCAAATATAATGTTATCAACAAAAAATTGAATAATAATCATATGAATTTTATGAGTTTTGATGAAAAAAGTGGTGTCTGTTTTTCCTATTGAAAAATCATTTGAAAGTAGAATTTTGATCAATCTTTCATACCAAGCTCTAGGAGCTTGTCTTAAATCGTAAAGAATCTTTAAAAGTTTAAAAACATTATTTGGATACTCGTGACCTTTAAAAACTTCTTAAATAAAGCCATTTAGAAATGTACTTTTGACTTGACATCTATTTGATAAAGAATAAATCATTTATGACAAGCAAATGTAAGAACCATGCGAATGGATTCAAATTTACCAACCGGTGCAAAAGTTTCCTCTAAATCGACACCTTATTCTTGATTGTAACCTTGAGACACTAATCTAACCTTTTTAAGCACTATTATTCTATCTTAATCTTGTTTATTTCTAAAATCCCATTTTGTGCCCAAGACGGTTTAATTATTTGGTCTAGCAACTAAATTTCAAACATGATTTTTTTCAAATTGATTTAGTTCTTCTTGCATAACTAGAATCCAAAATTCATCAAACTCGACTTCCTTAAAATTCTTAGGTTTAATTTGAGAAATGAAAGTATAACTATTTAGAAGGTTTCTAGTAGAAGCTCTAGTAGTAATACCTTTGGATGGATCACCAATAATTAGTTCTTTTGGATGGATCATTTTGTTCTTCGGTAGGTTCTCCTTCACTTTGTTGAATGTTTGCTGCCTCCTTGTGTTTATCTTTTGGATCTTCATTATTTTGGTCTTGAATAATCATTTGTTCGAAAGAAATTTCCAACCCTACATCATTAGCAATACGTTTCTCAAGATCAAGAGGGTTAGTTTCATCAAAAGTAATATGCATGGATTCTTCAATGACTAGAGTTCTTTTGTTAAAGACTTTATAAGTTTTGCTAGTCGATAAATATCTTTGAAAAATTTCAATATCGGGTTTTAAATCAAATTTTCTTTTGTGCTCAAAATAAAGGATTTACAACCAAAAATTTTGAAATAACCGATATTTGGAATTCTATTTTTCCAAAGTTCATAGGAAGTTTTAGTTTTCTTTCGACTAACTAAAACTCTATTAACAATATAGCAAGCGATGTTAGGGCTTCGGCTCAAAAATATTTTGGCATGCTATTTTCATTAAGCATTATCCTAGTTATTTCTTGCAATGTACGATTCTTCCTTTTTACTACACCATTTTGTTGAGGAGTTCTAGAAACCGAAAAATTATGTTCATATCCATTTTCATTGCAAAGATTATCAAAAACGATATTATCAAATTTTCCACCATGATCACTCCTAATAGTTATAATGGACCGTCTTTTTTTCATTTTGAACCTTTTTGCAAAAACGTTTAAATGTATTTAAAACTTAATCTTAGAGATTTAGGAATAGAACCCAAGTGAATATAGAGAAGTCATCAACAATGACGAAAGCATAACATTTTCCATCCAAGTTAGCGGTTCTAGAAAGTCCAAAAAGATCTGTATGGAGTAGTTGAAGTAGTTTTGTAGTCGAAAAATATAATTTATGTTTAAATGGGCTTTTCACTTATTTACCAAATTGACATGCATCACAAATTTTATCTTTATCAAACTTTAAATTTGGTAAATTTTTGACAAAATAATTTTTGCAGATTTTTAAAAGAAGATCCATGTTAACATGACATAATCTTTTATGCCCAACAAAGTATCCTCCTTTAAACTTGATAAACATTTTTCATCATTTTCAATTTTGATATTTATGATATAAGATTTTTGCATCGACTTCTTATAAAACATTACATATTTTGATGTAGCATCCTTCATAAGACATTGAGAAAAATCGAATTTAATATGATAACTTTTATCACATAATTGACTAATATTACCAATATTTCCAATTTCAGTAATTTTCCTTGTACATTGTCTTCAAATGTGACATGACTTCCATCATTCTTTTTGAAATTTAATAGTAACATTCTATCTTTGGTCATGTGTTTTGAGCATCCACTATTCAAGAATCAATTGCTTGATCGTCTTCTTTGGTACCTCCAAAAATAATTTAATTTTTGATCTTTGGTACCCATATAAGTTTGGGTCATTGTTAGTTATTTTTGGTGGATTCTCGAATCCACTTGTTCTTACTTTCAATGTGTAACATCTTTTTGGTTAGACAATTATAAATAATATGTCCATATTTGTTGAGAAAGCTACATGTAATTTTGAAGGAGGTGTGTTTAGGGCTTTGACAAATCGATTTTTGAAAGATTTTTGTTTCAAGAATAGTTTATATCCAATTCCTCCCTTATAAAAAACACACTTTTGATCACCAAGTATTAAATCAAAATTCTTCTTACCTTGAGTAAATTTACAAATAATTTTAGTTAAGTCTTTAATTGTTTTTTTTCAAAGAGGAATTTTCTTTAATTGATAAATCATAATCAATATTTTCCTTATAAGTTTCTAAAATTGTCTTCATTTCATTTTTCAATAAGTTATATTTCTTTTTGGAAATGAAGTGATTTCTTCAAGTTTTTCAAATTCCTCAAGAATTTCATAATACAAGGTAGATAAATCATCATATGAACATTTTTCAATAGAATTTATCTCATCTTCAATTGCCATGAAGCACGTGTTAGTTATTTCTTCTCGACTACCATTTCAATCGCGATCATCATCATCGCTTTCATCCCATGTTGTTTGGAGTGCATTTTTTTATACTCCTTTTTTAGTTTAGGCACTCGGTTCTCTTGTGATCAAGCTTGTCACAATCATAGCAAATGATTTTCTAGCTTCTATCTACACTATTTTCTTCTTTCTTTTGGAATCTCTGATTATTTCGAAAACCTTTCCATTTTTTGATGAGAATGACTAGATCATCGAGGTCTTTATCACTTATATTTTCACTTGTAGTTGCTTATTCAATTGTTGATTTAAGAGCAATTTGACGCTTAGGAAACTCATATGATTCCTCTTTACTTTTCCTTGTTTTCTCCTTAATTTCGGTATTATTGAACTCATATGTCATCAATGTTCCATAAAATTCTTCCAATGATATGAGTTGATATTTTTGGTATTCTCTATCAACATCCTTAATGAACACCGATCTTCCAATAGTGACATAAGCATTTTACTTACAAGTTTACAAATTTGCGATCAAAGCCTTTGATACCATTAACAATATCGGTAAATCAAGTAATCATGTCAACAATATGTTCATCTTGTTTCATGAAGAAGTTTTCAAATTCTTTAACCAAGAGATTAATTTTGGTTTCCATTATTTTACTAGTGCCAATATACTCACTTCTAATGCATACCAAATGTCATATGCGGAATCATACGTGCTAATATGATTAAATTCGTTTCTATTTAAGACACAATAAAGTAGATTTTTCACTCTAGAATTCAAGGATAATTTTCTTTTATCATCTTCGTCATACTTCTCTCTAGGTTTTGCAATGTTTTGATCAAGTTTGCCATCAACTTTAATAATTTTGGTAGGCACGCATAAGGACCATATTTAATAACTTCCCAAATATTGTATTCTATCGATTGAATGTAAATAATCATCCTAACTTTGTAATAATTATAATGCGTGTCACCAAAGAAAGGAGGACGATTTGTAGAATACATCTTAAGATTTTGAAAATCGTGGTTAGCCAATACTCAAGATTATGAAATCTTTTTTAAAAAATGAGCACCTTACTGTGATACCAATTGATAGCTCAAGAATAACTAACTAAGAGGAGGGTAAATTGGTTATTAAAATTTTTCGAAAAATTAATGCAAGATTAAGCAAATTTAGGATGAATAAGTCAAACAAAACAAAAATGCACAAATATGAAAGCAAAAAGTATAAGGGAAGAGAGTGTGCAAACGATATAATTGTAGAGATTCAATCCTAAAAATGATTTACATCCTTCATTACAATTTGAGATTTTTTTCTTCATAAATGACATGATCAAATTAAGTATCGAGAGATAAGTTAGCTAACACTTTAATAGATAGTAATAAATGAAGCTCAAGTCTTAGGTGAGAAAAAAATTTGATGGGTAGAATGATATTTAAAAGTTTTTCAAGATAAATGATTTGATAAAAATAAACAAGATGTGTAATCAATATAATTTAACTCATGAATGTCTCACTTTAATGCTCTCAAAAGTGTATATTGAATTCAAAGTGAAATAGTATTTATAGCAGTCAAAACGTCAAAAAATCTGATCAACCGGGCTACCCATTAGATGTCCACACACTGAACTGGACAACCAAACTAGCTATTGTGTGTCAGAAATCAGAATAGTTAAAAAATCGATCGTTGGGAGAACAGAACGTTCGCTATGACCATTTAGACGTCCTCTTGTATAGTATTTTCTTGAATTTTTCTTTCTTTATATATTTTTTGATTGTTTTGAAAATTTTAGGTTTTTAAATGACATTTTTACTTTATTTTTCAATGTAAGCGACACTTGCAAAAAATTTAAATATCAAGTTGAAATTCTTACATTTTGAAAAAAACTTTTATGCAAGCGTTTTTATGAAAAATAAAATTCAGCATATAAAAAATTCATGGATAATTGGCGCAAAACGTCCCTACCTTTGAAGATTTTTGTGGAAAACGTCCCTACCTTTCGTTTTTGGTGCAGAACGTCCCTAACTTTCACATTCTTTGCATTTTTATCAATTTTTAACATAAAATGACAATTATGCCCTCCTATATAAATAAAACAAAAAAAAAAGAAAATTAAGAAAAATTGTAATATGCTCCTAATTTTTTTTAAATGCAAATCAGTCTAAAAAAATAGCGACTTTTTGCATTTTTTTTCAGCCCAAATGCGTCCAAATTCTGGTAGCCTTCGGCCACCCAAGCCCTCGGACGTTGTCACCGGTCAACAGCCATCCAATTCCTCATTCAATTACCACCCAACCACTCCCAATTTCATCAACGTTGTTCGAGCTATAGAAAGATATTGTCAAGTTCTTAAACATAAGAGCATATACATCAGATTTTTCTCTACTAGTCCTGAATGGGATAATGAAAAAGATAAGCTGCTGCCAGTTAGCCATGTAATAAGGATTGCCACTACTTCTAAGCATCTTCAACATGAGAATAGTGAAATCCATGAAACTACACCAAATGATGTCATTAACATGACAGCCTTCCGTAGAGCCAAAGGATACATGGAGCAGTTTGAGCATATTCAGAAAATTATTGAAGAAAAATAGAAAATATAGGTGTATGAGTCACAAGACCACCTGATTTACAGCAAAGTTGTGGCACCCACTAAGCAAGAAGATAGACACTATCTTGATATATGGTGTGATCATATTTTTGGAGGAGATGCTAGTGGAACAAGAAGATAAAAAATGAGCTGTGTAAACAATTTTGGCGTTATCCAAATCATAAGTGCGAATGCTATAACAATGAAGAAGATGGCTAACCAATTTTACTAGATCCAGAGGAATTTTCGGATGAGTGGTTTGAGTCTCATATGGAAAAGTAGAGGACCCCCTTTATCACTACTTTATCAGAATCACTTCGATAAAAAAAACTGTGGGGTTTCACCTCAATAATTTTTCATATTAAGACAAAGAACTTTAGGCCACAGTAAAATTCTCATTATCTTACACAGTAACACAACAATAATGAAGGACAGTTGGAGAACTTTTTGAGTCTATAAATGGAAGAGTAATTCTCAGAAGAAAGCATCTCATCCTTAAGCAAAAACTTATTTCTCTCTTTTTCAAATCTTGTAGCCATTTCAATCTCTCTCTTTCATTTGAAGCTTGTAATAAGGTAATCTCTATGGAGTTCTAATCTCTTTAGAGAAAGTACCAAGAGTGTAGCCAAAGTATGTATGTATACTCTCATGTAAGAGATATTAGTATGATGTGCTTATGAACTCAAAGTTGTTTGAAGACACTATCTTTTTATCCTTATTATATTCTCAAAAGCTCTTATCTTACTTATACTCCAACGGTGAAAACATTGAGGGTTAGTACAAGTATCTTGTTGCCGTGTGTAGGCGTTTTAGACATTGTTAGAGAAAGCCATGAGAACCCTGTTACCATTCAAGGTGATGTTTTGACTAGGAGTTGAAAGGAAAACTGCGATTCCGTGTGATCCATTGTAAGATATGCAAAAGAGTCAGAGAGAAAATCAATAAGAGTGCGAAAGTCGTGTTGGATCATAACCCACTTTCTTAAACTCAAACAACACTGATCACTTATATCTGAGTATACTAACATATGGGAGCGATCGAGGGAAATCTTGTTGATATTAATCTGCATTTACCTTCTGCTTCAATACTGTAAGATCTTTCTTATTTATATCAGTTACTTGTATTAATATTTGCACTCCTACTATTTATTACATTTTAGTTAATTGTATTCGAAAATTAGAAATTAACTGTGAAAGAAAAAGAGAAAAAATTAAACCATTTTATACTGTGCTTGATTATTTTCTGAAAAATAATAGAGATATATACTTGTGCCTATAAAAGAAAATATAATTAGAATTAATAGAGACATTAATAACTTAGAAAATAAAATTAAAACATTAAACGACTGTTTTGATAAAAGATATATAGATAAATACGAGCATAATTGACTTTTTCATTTATTAGGAGAAATAAACCAAAGTTATCATATATTGGGAATATAGAACATTGACTTGACTAAAGAATAGAAGAATGACATTTCTGTCTTTTTATCAGAAAGTGTAATCCAGAGTGTAAACCAACAAATACGTGTAGCGTGATCGTTTTGAATAATTCTGCTTTGCCAGAACTATTCACTTACAGAAAATTTACAGAAAAGTTAATTCCCTAAAATACTCTCTCATGTAGAATTTGCAACTAAAGCCACTATAAGAATATAGAAGCTTCAATTAAGTCCCCAAATATTTATGAACCAAGAATCTTTGATAGATTTAACTCCATAAATTATAAAAGACTTTATCGATCTAAGAACTACAACATACAGTGTATTAAATTACCAAAGAGAATATCTAAAAGAATTCTTTTTAGAATATTTAGATCCAAGATTAAAATATAAAGATGCTTACATAGATAACCAAGCAATAAAAATCGAAAAAGATATACAAAAAAGAATTTTCAATCTAGAAAGAATGATTGACGAACTAAATATAATTATTGAAGAAAAGACTTTAACAAGAGAATCAATTTTATACATTTTATTGTGACCTCTTAAATACTTATGAAAGACCTCTTAAATACCTACGAAACTATTAATTTGATAGAAAGTCTAAAAAATTCCGCTCCGCGCACTCTAGTGCAAATGGTATCAGAGCTATTTACGAATCTAAGATAATGATGAATATAATAGATGAAGAAAATATAATTGAAGAATTTCTAAAAAAGTTGAAAAGTTTTGAAGATGTACACAAAATTTAGAGTGGATGAAGAAACTAGAAAACAAAAAGAATATAATGAAGGAGTAATAATAATAGAAAATTTAAGGATATGTGATATGTGTGAGCTTGAAAGATACACATGTACATTCAAAGAGATATACTATATATTAAATCAAGGAGATTATCAAGAAAATAAACATGTACTAAGGTCATATTTTACTAAGTTACTAAAAGAATACGAAAAACTATTACCTCTTGGAGAAGAAGAATGTGTAACTAAAGCTGTTAGTATAGCATACAAAGAAATTAATCATCAGAGCTTCTTAACCAAGCATAGTGGATGTTGGAGTACAGAAAAATTTAAATCAATTACAGTTCTAAAGAAGACAATAGAAGATAAGTTAGAAAAAAGAAATTTCTGAAACATATTCTGAAAATCCATTAGAAAAATGGAACACAGATAAGAAAAAGGCAAAGATAGAACTGACTAATCCAAACACTATAGTAAGGGTTAAACCAATAAAATATAGTGTGGAAGACCAAAAAGAGTTTAAGGACCATATAAAAGAACTATTGGAGGCTAAATTGATTAGGCTTAGTAAAAGCCCACATAGCAGTTCAGACTTTATGGTTAGAAAACATAGTAAGATAAAAAGAGGAAACGTCAGGATGATGATAAACTATAAGAAGCTAAATGAGGTCACTAAGTTTGATGGATATTACTTGCCTAATAAGGACACCCTTATTAAAGGACACCCTTATTAAACAAGTACATAATAAGAAGATATTTTCAAAATTCGATTGTAAGTTAAGATTTTGGCAAATTGTACTTACATAGGAAAGTAAACCACTAACTGTATTTAGTGCACACAGTCCTTTAGGACAATATGAATGGAATGTGATGCCATTTAGGTTGAAAAATGCACCGCAGATATTTCAAAGAAGAATGTATGAGGTAATTAAACCAATTCCACATTTCTGCATTGCTTATGTAGATTATTTACTTATTCATTCAAATAATATAAATGAATATATTGCACTTCTTGAGAAATTTTGTTATGTTATCAAAAAACATGGTATTACACTTTCTCAAAAGAAATTTGAGATAGCTAAAACAAAGATATATTTTTTACGATTATGCATAAAAGAAGGAGAATTGTAACTGCAATCTCATATTGGAGAAAAATCTCAAGAATTTCCTGAAGAAATCAAATATAGATAACAATTACAAAGTTTTTTTGGTTTATTAAATTATGGTGAAGGTTTCATTGAGAATTGTGCAAAGTTAAAAAACTATTTTCTTCCAAAATTAAGAAAGAATGTAATATGGTCTTGGGAAGAACAAGATTGTGAAAATATAAGGAAGGTAAAAAAGGAATTAAAAGTTTTGCCTAAACTTATAATTCCACAAGAAGAATATTTGTTTATCCTTGAACTGATGCTTCAAATAATTAATGGGGACCAGTATTAAAGGTTAAAAAGAATCATAAAGAGTTTAAATGTGAAAAGAGTTGTTATTGTCCTGAGATACTTGTAGGTTACACACCATGGACATTCAAAGAAGTTGAAACAAGATAGAGTTCAACATGAAAGAACTCATTGCTGTAAAGCGAGGAGTACAAAATATGAAAATTATTTATTACCAAAGAAGTTCTTAATTAGAACTAATAATAATCAAGTTAAAGCATTCTTGAAAAATAATGTTGATACATCTATTGCCAACAGATATATTATTAGAATTCAAATTTAGTTATCTTATTTCAAATTTGATATTGAACATATAAAATGGAATGCTAACTGTTTTCCCGATTATCTTAGTAGGAATGGAGTTAGAACAATTGAGGATGAAAATCCAAATACTTGAGATAAAAGTTTCCTATTTGGAAGCACAAATTCAAAATATACAAGATAGTCTTCGAGGCAAAACAAATATAGCCTTTGAGGCAGAAGTAACTTGTATCAAGTCTAGTATCCTTTCACAAGGACTTATGCATACTAGCACTCTTCCTAAGGATAAAAGGAAAGAAAAGAAGGCAATAGGAACCACTTCATAGGGAATACTCAAACCTGTTACTAGTAAAGAAGATATGAAAATTTCCACCAGAGAAAATACTAAAGATATCAAGAATAGCGAAGATAGCTCGTTATCGAGCCAAAATTTACCTAAGCTAACTATTGCAAATATCGATTCAAAAGATATTGTCAAAATATGCCATGGAGTGAATCTTCCTAAAAATCTAACTATGAAAAAATGATATTCTTTATTTTTATTTTTAATATATTATCCGACTGGTATTATGAAATAGGAAAGTAGATGAAAACTCTCAACTATGAAAAATACAACAAGATAAATTTTATCCAGGAGCACCAGCCAACTGGGTAAGAAATTGTCTTAAAGTAGGAAACATACTATGTATATATCTTAGCAAAGACCTCATAGAGATATCTCAACTGCCGGCCGATGTCAGGAAAGCAGTAAAGAGATATACTGAAGTTGTCAAAAGTACAAATATATACATCAGATTCCACTCAGCAGCTATGGAATGGGATTCTGTCCTGGAATATATGCAGTCATCGTTCTATGTTATCAAAATGGAACTTACAAACCAACATTTTTTACTAACTAATCAAAAAGTTGTTAAAAATGGCTATCAAGATATCATAAATATGATGCCTTACAGGAGAGCAAAAGGGTACAAAGAGATATTTAAACATATAACTCAGTTAGTTATTGAGAAATAAAAGATATGAGTCTATCCCTCAGAAGAACATATAATCTATTCCAATGCGAGGATCGCCACAAAGGAAGAAGATATGTGTCTTCTTGACCATTTATCATCCAAAATAATCTCAAACTAAGTATATGGATTAGAAGATATGGCCAAAGAATTGTGCTAAATGCTTTGGGACTATAGTGATCACCATTGTGAACATTGTGCTGTTGAAGATATGAGCCAAGTATTAGTTGACGGTGGAGAATTCCTCGTGGAATTCTTTGATTCGAGAATGGAAAAGCGATGGAGCCAAGATAGTGATCCTCTATCAATACTTTAATAAATCACTTTATTAAAGAAAAAATGTGGTCACTAGAAGACAGAAAATAATGGAGATGTGTCATAATCTAGCTCAAGAGATAATGCCACACTACCCAACAAAAGGATAGTGGCAAACACCCGTGAAGATAAGATTCCTTTTATATAACAGTGATCCAACAAATGATAGGGGGAGGATAGCTGTAAAGATAAGATTCTCAAGAGAAACGACCCCTATAAAAGGAGAATCAAGGGGAGGAAGAGAGGCATCTGAAAAATCTTGACATCTCGAAATTCCTCATCTTGAAACAACTATTCATTTAATCTTTTGTAATATGTATACACCACTTGTATTTAGAAAAACTATTATCTAGTTTTGAAGATAGTAAAGCTTGTAATAATGTAATCACTTATGGAGTTCTAAACTTCATAAGGTGAGTACCAAATGTATGTAAATATAGTATGCAGAAATGTACTATTTCAATTTATGAATATTAATATGAACTTTGTTATGTTCAACAAATCTTTCATAAAAGGATTTCATTAAGTTTCTCATGATTCCTCGGCAGTACAAATAAAGATTTTAAAATATTTTCAAAACATTGTTTTTGAATAGATGTTAACCATGCCAAAGTACCTGTCTTTGATGAATATTTTAGGGGAAAATGACAGTTTTCTAACAAAATTGTAGCACCTTTTGTGTAAGTTTATCTTTTAAAATTTTGTTATAAGTAAGAATTTAATTCTGAAAAGAGTTTGAATAGAGGTGAAAACAGACACTCTGAATAATGTGAGATAGCGTATGTGGCAATACGGCTAGTTCTCTAGAGTGAGAAATACAACGTTAATTGAAAAGCCTTTTTGCGGAAGCAGTTATGGACCCAAATGATTTAAAAACATTTTAAATATTCACCTGATTCAGAAGATTGATTAAGTACATACAAAACAACTATAAGAACATACTGGAGGGAAAGCCTAGTTATTTCCATTGATTAGTAAGTTATTTACATGTTTTTATACGCTTATGTTTTGATTATTATTAATTTATATGAACACTTCACAAACATCCACATCCAATGATAATTGTCTTAAATTATGTTTAAACGAAATAGATATTTCGTTCTTATTAAATATAATTGAAAAATCTGAAGATATACTTCCTATTGGTCAAGAAAAACTTGAAAAAAATATATTTTAATATAAATTATGATTGTAAACATAACATATAATTTAATCCTATAGAAACTTATAAAGAAATAAAAAAGATCAAAGACGTCACAACTAAATTTGAAGATATAGAAGAAGTTTTAGAATGAATTATTTATGGATATATAACTAAAAAAGACCAATCTAGAGCATTTGAAAAATTAACAAAATATAGAGAATATTTAGAACAAGTTAAAATGTTTAAAAAGATATCGTGTGAAAAGTGATCCTAATTAATTTGACTCATGAACCATGAGGAAAGAGAAGATTTTGAAAGATTTAGAAGAATACAATATAATATTATTGAGTTAAGATCTAGAGAAATTAGAATACTCCTTGAAGAACTTAGAAAAGAAGAAAATCAAGAAAATTGGGATAAAATAGTAACAACTATAAGATATCATCAATTTGAGCAACAACAATACTTGATTTGGTTACAAGAAAATACTGAACTAAGATTTCCAGGATTAGTTTTAAGAACTTAAGATCCAAACGGAAGAATTGTAAGATATAATCCTTAATAAACTAACATCTAAAAGTTATAGGATCTATTCTGCAATTTATTCATTAAGGGCAAAATAGTATTTTTAATAGGAGCTATTTTATATTATTAAAATCCCTATGAGTATCTGGCAAAAATCTGGCAAATCTCTTCTGGTAATGTAGCATGACTTTGCCCTTGCTTGACTCTCTCATCATAATGAGAATTTGGGAAAAATGTATTTTATAATAGTAAATCTTTTTTGAAAAATGTATTGTTAAACAATTATAAAAAGTTGTGGATTTACGTATAATATTACTTTATTAAGAGTAATCAATGTAGCCCTATTATGATTACAATCCCAATCAATGTGACTCTAAATAATAGACTAAATGAAATGTGAAATTATTTCACATATAATTTAATGTCACATTAATGTTATTTAGACTGGAGTTGTAATCATAATGGAATTAAATATCATTACTTTTTTTTTTTATCAAAACGTGATAGAGAAAAATAAATTATAATTTTAATCGGGGGCCAAACTGAGGCTTAACCATGGAAGAAAAAAAAAAAGAAAAAAAAAAGAAAGAAGAAGTCATCTTTATAAATAGGGATCCATTTTTTCAAAAATATATTTTTTTAAAACTTATTTTCAACCACACTTTTTTATAAAATAATTTTGTATGTAAATTCAAATTTTTTTCTAATTGTTTTAACTACATATTCTTTAGCCCCTGCTTGGTTTGGATTAAAATCTCAAATCAATATTAACAATTAATTTTAACCACATATTTTATGAGATCCACGACTTTTTAACCATATATTACATCAATTTTTATCAAAATTTATTAAAAAATTAATTTTGATATCCACTAAATAGGGCCTTAAAAATTACTATTTTAAAATTTTTTTTTTTTTGTTGACGTAGAAACATACAGCCACTATTCGTAAGTGCGCACAAGGTAAACCCGATTTATGTGTAGTAGCCCGCAAACCACACAGGAGAGATAAACCGCACTAAGCAAGTCCGTTACGACGGGCTCGATCGAGGAAGTATTGGGTGGGGATTCGAACTCGTAACTTTTGGTCTCTGCGTTCACCTGCTCCACCAATTTGACTATCCCAAAAGGATCATTTTTTTTTTTAATCTTAAATCATGTCGTTAATAGTCAACTTTTTGCAATAATAAAACCAAAAAGCCTCAAGTACAGGTTGTAAGTTTTTTGAAATTGGCTAGGATTTCAAAATTGTCTCACATGGGGGTGGACCCTATGTGATTGAAAAATTGCAAAAATTCCCCTACCCCTCTCCCCTATTGCCTGGTCTTAGTGAGACAAAAAATCTGTACTCATAGCATCATCACCCATAATAAAAAGAACGTTTTTACAAATGTTTTCAAAAGCAAAAATTCTATTGGTACAGAATATTGTTCCACAGAAGAAAACCGAAAAGAGACATTAGGTGGGCCCCATGTTAATTTTATATTAAAAAAATAAACCACCCACCCCTGTTTGTATTTTGCCTGTATTGTTTTTGTACGTGTAGTTAAGTTCTTTCGAAAGTAGCATGTTTGTTTTCATAAAGTTCAATCAATCATTACAAGAAACAAAATGTATATATGTATGGCTGGTTCATGCATCGTATTTGGGATACTAACTTCCAAAACACGCGTCAATATCTTATATGTGCTTTGCCGTCTTCATATTCTGGCCTTAAATCGATTTTCCCCAAACTGAAAAATCAGTGTGAGAGAGAGAGAGAGAGACTGAAGATGACTTTGGGACTGATTAATGCGAATCCAGTGGTCCATGCCAAGAAGGAACGCGTCGTTCGCACTGAAGATTCTCACGCCGATGACGCCGTTGATCCTCTTGAAATCTACGATATCCTCTATTCGATTTTCATTTTGCTTATTTTTGCTTCTCCTCATTTTTTTTAATAAAAAATTTCAATTATATTGAGGTAAATTAGCTTGAATCGAATTGGATGTGCGATCTTTGACGATAACTCGATACATTTTGTAAGAGATATAAGAGATCCGGAGCATCCTTATTCGCTAGAGCAGCTAAGTGTGCTTTCTGAGGAGTCCATTACTGTTGATGAGAAGCTCGGCCGCATTCTGTGAGTATTAATATAACTATGAGACTCCTAACTACTATTACCATTTGTTTTCGTTATTACAGATATTTATGTATACTAGGTTTAAGCAACGTGCAATGCACGTTTGCTTAGTTATATATAATTTTTTTGGTTCATTAAATAATTAATGATATAATGTTTATGTAATTGATAAATAATTACACATTGTGATATATTAATTTTAACTTGAATATTGTTAAATTCTAAATTAAAATGTATAAGTTTGTGTTTCGTACTATTATATTATATTAAATTTCGTATTTAATCATGAACTTTTATACATAATAAAATAATAGATAACATTATAATACAAAACTAAATAAATAAATATTTTTTCTTCATTGAGTTCAATGTGCCTTACCAAATAAACTATTAGCATTTTTAAATTGATAATATCCACATCCATTTTTTTTAGTTTCATTTTTTCCTAGTGACTAAAATGTAGTAGTACAAAATATTTTGTATTTTCCATTCATTTATTAATAATGTTCTAAAAGGCGTAATGCGTTGCGAGATGTCGATATTGAGAATCAAGAATCTCAAGTTTATGCGTGTCAATACGAAGGATAAACGTCATAATACGTTTCGTATTTTTAATATTATTTTAATTATTTTTAAGACATTAAATATATTTTTATTTTAAAAAATATTTTTTTTTCTATATTATAAAAAAAAAAAGAGATATTTTTTACTATATCATAAAATATCTAATATTTAAAAATAATACTTACTAAACATTTAATATAATACTATAATATTGCCAAATAGTGTTAGGAGAATTTTAATTTTTTTTATTAATTAAGGAACTAAACATGAGCATTAATCATAGGATTTATACGAAAAGTTTGCGGATTTGATAATTCCGATATCTGAAAATGGAGATGAAGAATTTTGATTCACAATCGAGAATGATTCCGACATGAAGTTTGTGGAAATTCAACTGCGGTCGAACCGAATGCAATAAATACATACAAATAATTTAAAGTAAATCTATCTTTACTAATTAGATTCATTATATATCCTACAATTAGTCCCAACACTAAAATTAAAAATAAATATATTAAAATAGTTTACTTTGTTAAATTAAAATATTTTAAACTTATAGAAAATAATATCTAACATTAATATATTAATAATCAATTGCAATTTAAATTAAATTTGAAAATTAAATAAATGAAAGTGAATATTACAATTTAATTAGTTGTAATTCAAAATCAAATTAGTCAATTAGACATACATTTTAAAATGGATTTTGATGAGTATTTTAACATTTTTTTTTTGTCACTATCCCACATTGGAAATTTATAAAACTATTGGAGTTAAGAACATATATAAAATGCACAATCCCACATTGAAAGTTTATGAAACATTTGGAGAGAAGTGTATCTATAAAATGAGCATGACATCCAATACTTGTACATGGGCTTTAGAATTGTAAATTTTGAAGCCCAATTATGGAGTTAAATGATTTTTAAATTTAAAAAATTCCGTTAGTTTTTCCGTTAAATCAAGAAATTCCGTTAGTTTTTCCGTTAAACCAACAAATTCCGTTAAATACACACTTTTTATATATAGAAGATGTAGTGAATGACAATTTCATTTTAAGTAGCCAAATTAATTTAACTGTTTCTGGATTCATCAGTACATCCAGGGATGTAGCCAGGTTCTTAATCTTGGAGGGGGAAAATACGGGGGTGGAGGGGGGCGGAGCCCCCGAAATTTTTTTTTAACTAAGAAAATTGAAAATGACGATTTTGAGTACCAAAATAGTACTGAAATTCAATGTTCGATTCAATCACTACTGACTATTCTACTACTTAATTCTTAAATTCAAATATTCAATAACTAACACAATTACACAAACTAACAGAAACTACTCTACTTAATTCTTAAATTCAAATATTCGAGAACAAGTAAACATGCATTATGTATAAACAAGGTTGAGAATTGAGTTTTAATTAGTTGAGTTTGAGAATTGGGAACTTAGGTTTTGGATTGGATTTGGGCTATTGATTTATTTAAATAACTATTGGATATTTTGTTTAGATCTAAGATTTTTGTATAGTTGAATTTTAAAATGTAAGTTATTTACTCAATGTTTATTAACGGGAAAAAAAATTAAAAATTTCAAAATTTTGGGGCGAGTCAAAATCTTGGGGGGGCGAAACTGAAAAATACATTATAAATTAACTAGAAATAGTGTACCGCGGACAAAGTTAGGGGGGGGCGGGAGGGGACCGCCCCCCCTAGCTCCATCTCTGAGTACATCTAGATTTTCATTTTGATTGCTGGCCTGATTTTATTAACTTTAATTCTAGCGAGATTTTTTTTTTTTGGTCTCAATTTAACTCATTGGGTTAACTCCAGAGCAATAATTTGCTGAAGACTTTTTTTTTTACATATTGATTTATAGGATTACTTTTACACCAACAATACAGCACTGCAGCATGGTGACAGTAATTGGTCTTTGCCTAAGAGAGAAATTGAAGGACCATTTTCCTCCGCATTTTAAGGTTGGGTTTTCTATCTGTATTAGCGACAGAGAATTTCTTGTGCAATTTCACCACGTGTCTCGTAGTTCCTTGAACAGTTGACCATCAAATAATTGGAGTTAAATTGCTTATAGACTTTAATGTGTCTGCCCGATTAAAATTGTAGGAAAAATCAAAGTAACGAATAAAATTAAACTATTCTAGATGCATGCTTGCAAAAGTGGTATTATATCAGTTCTACTTTTTCTGGATTACCAGAATACTAATTCATCTTATTCAGTTACAACCAGCTACGCTTTGTAATTATGTTGTAAAAGAAAATTTGCTATCGCCATCCCCACTAGATTTCACACTCATTTTGGTTATGTAAAAAGACATTTCTCACGGAACAATTGGAGTTTCTTCCTTTTGTATTAGCGTATTGATCAAGTTTGCTGGCAATTAACTTCCAAAATGTTGGGAGTGAATCTCATTTGGGAGTTCTGCTCAAAAGCATCGACTTTTTCCCTTGTTTGCTCTTATTTCCTTTATTGATTTGCTCGTTTTTTTTTTTGGTGTGCGCGGTGATTGAATAGTAGAGATTATCTTGTAACTAATGGTATACACAATTGGTTGGTCTTGAGAGCTATATTATATGATACACCACACTCCTCTTTGTCAACTAGGTATCAAGAATATTCTATAATTTATGCCATAACATGTGCCTGACATGTGATAGTCATGTTTAAAGAGAATTAGCCCCGACAACCATTATTTCATAATGTTAGAAAATTGAAAAGGAATAATCAAATCATATACTTTATTCAAATCCTTTTCACATAAAAACCCTAGATCCATCTCCATATTGAAGTCCGAAAATGAACATAATCATAAAACATATATGAATCCATGATAATTAGATTGTTAGCCTGAAAGGATCACGATCTTCCAATTTGATTTGTGAACTTCACTTCAATCTTGATTTCTATGGATGGGGATGTAGAAACCTTGAAGAACACACTCAAATGGGGACCATAACCCATATATTCATAAGATAATGACCATTCATCATCTTTCATTTGTTTTAAATCGGCCCCTCAACAATTTAAAATAAACTTCCGGTCTCTACACTTTAATTCCACGAAATTCAATACCCATTAGTCAAACTTTATCCTTAGTGGATCACTTTAATGACTAATTTACTTTAGATAATAGCACACACATTTCAATATGTTACATGTGGCCCCAAATTGCTAAAATATTCCAACAATCTCCCATTGGGCCATATGTGCAACCTTTCAAATGTGCACAACCTTTATGAGCTCAAAATTTTGCTATTATTATAATTACGGGTATTTCAAACAATCTCGTCCATCAGTCATATCGATGTAGGATCAAAGCGATTTTCGTCACATTTAACGTGACTAAATCCATCAATGGTCACGTACACCCATATAACCAAATGACATAGATCAATCGTGGAGTGTAGCATGAAAATTACATGTTATGTGACCCAAACATGTCTATTTCCAACTGGTCCAACCTTATTTCTTAAGTGAGATCGGTATTGAACATAATAACAGAGTATAATAAACTGAAAACTTTATTTCTGTACAGAACAATATCCAAATACACAAATGTGTCCAAAACATAAAGCAATGAAAATACAAACTCCCACTAAAACTTGATATCCTCATGATATATAACACCCATATGAGCAATGTGCTCATGAAAGACTTTTGGTGTCAATCCCTTAGTAAGCGGATCCGCAATCATGGAGTTTGTCCCAATATGCTCTATGGAAATCTGTCCACTCTGTACTATTTCCTTCACAACCAGGAACTTGATGTCAATGTGTTTTGACTTAGATGAACTCCTGTTGTTATTAGAATATAGAACTGCTGAGTTATTGTCACAATATAACTTTAGTGGCCTTTCTACGCCATTCAAAATACGCAGCCCAGTGACAAAATTTCGTAGCCATATTCCATGATTAGATGCCTCATAGCATGCTACAAATTTTGCTGCCATAGTAGAAGAAGCTATGAGTGTCTGCTTAGCACTCCTCCAGGAAATAGCTCCTCCAGCTAACAGATAAATATAGCCTGATGTGGATCTCCTACTGTCTTGGCATCCAACAAAATCAGAATCGGAGTATCCTATGATCTCTAACTGATCCGATCTGATATAGGTGAGCATGTAATCCTTTGTTCTCTTCAAATATCTCATAACCCTTTTAGCTGCTATCCAATGATCCATTCCAGGGTTGCTTAAATATCTGCCTAGCATTCCAACAATGAATGCTATATCTGGACGTGTACAAACTTGAGCATACATAAGACTCCCAACAGCTGATGCATAGGGAATCTTCTGCATTTCCTTAACTTCAAGGTCATTTTGCGGGCATTGTTTGAGACTAAATTTGTCTCCCTTAGCGACAGGGGTATCACCTGATTTACAGTCCTGCATGCCAAACCTTTTAAGTACTTTATCGATATAGCCCTTTTGTGACAATCTAAGAATACCTCGAGAGCGATCCCGATATATCTGAATCCCTAATACAAAAGAGGCATCACCAAGATCTTTCATCTCAAAGTTCCTTGATAGAAATCTCTTGGTTTCATGCAACATGCCTATATCATTAGTGGCAAGCAGTATGTCATCAACATACAAAATCAGGAAAATATGCTTACTCCCACTGAACTTGTGATACACACAATCATCAATGAGCTGGGCAGGGACACGGTCAGTTCAGTCGCTATGGGGCGAGAATGTGCTAATAGAGTGGTTGATGCCATTGACGATCTCATTTCTAAAGCACACATTGAGTCCTTTGTTCGTTCCTTTCGGGTGGGTGATTCTATGTTTCTCCTGCAACGATGTTCCAACTCAAAAGGCAGATATATTTCTATTCAGGAAATCCACAGAGGCTGGCGAAGGAGAGCCATTATTATTCCGGAGGGAAGAAAGGGAGATGGGTGGCGTGGATTTGGGGTGGAGTTACGCCGACTTTGCATCCCTATGGTCAGGAATGATGTGTTTGGGTCTAACCGCGTTCCGGCAAAACAGCAGACGAGTTCAGCCACTCTCAACGGTGGAGCCGGCATGTTGAAGGGAAGAGTTTCATATGCTGCGGCGGTCTCTTCCACCGCTAAATTGGCCGGAGCTGGAAAAGGAAAGGAGGCGGAAATCAAGCGGGGAAATAAGCCGAAGATCGAGCAAGATTCCCAGGCAAATATAGAAAATTTGTCTCTTAATATGGGAAATTTTGATCCTGCCGGCGTGGGAACAGATCTGGGGACGGTACAATTAAGTCTGAATATCCAAATTGTACGTGGGCTGGATGGGGGATGGGGGATTAAACATGCTCAGATTGTTGGACCCATGAAAGGCCCAGATCTGATTCCGTATGGGCCCAAAGCTGGAAATGATTTAAAGCCCACCAGCAGGTTTTTTCAGAAGCCCAGTAAGTCTAAAGTGGTATGGAGGCCTAAAATTGGTTCCAAGCCCAAATCGATAACTAATAAAATGGGCCCATCTCAGACGGCTTCGAAGAAGGGGCCAATTTTTCAACAGCCCCACGCTCTAACGACGACAGAGAACTCTAATCCCACCCCACTGACGCCGGCGACAACTTCCGATGACGGTGTGTCAGCCGTAGTTCCACGTCCCGGCGAGGTAGTCACACGCACGTGGGGTTCTTCATCGGACTGGGTACTGGAGCTACGCGATGGGCGAAGACTGTCCATCCCTGTTTCGCTCCTCCGTCCATACTTGGGGGAGCCGCAGGAGTCGACTGTAAACCCAGGTAAAATGGGGGAGTTGGTGGGTCCAGGGGGTGATTCTGGAGCTTCAGAAGGGTTTAGTGGTGATGAAGGGGACGACGAGGGTGATTCTGTGGTGGGGGTGAATTCGGAATTGTCTATGGGTGATGGTGTAGCAGCGGGGTTGGAGGGGGAGGATGAAATTCTGGAGGTGATCCCTTTGGCTTCAGAAGTCCCTATTGATGGCGGTGAGCTAGTTGGGGCTGAAACGGCCGAGCTGGGAAGGGTAATCAGTAAGTCTCAGCCGTCGGATTGGGTGTTGGGCAAATATCATCATTTTGGAGAATTTGTTGGGGCTTCTTACGAGGGATATGAGGAGGAAGTTCTTGCTCTTCTGAAATCCATAGACTCTCGCCGCATTAACACGGGAAGTGTGGGGGAAGTATCGGATAAGGCTGGCAGATCAGGGAAGAAGGGGAGCAGAGAGTTAAAAGCTCTTATTAGTACTATCAATTATGACGGTGGGGTGGCACGTAGTAGAGGTTGCAGCAGGGAGAGGGTATTGATGTTAACCCAATGAATGTAAAAATTCTCTCTTGGAATGTTCGTGGGCTCAATGATAGGGACAAGCGGCTCCAGGTTAGAAGTTATATTAAGCAATGGGGAGCTGATATTATATGCCTTCAGGAGACTAAGATTGAACTGGTTTCCAGAAGACTGGTTCGCAGTTTGTGGGGCATTCATCATGTGGATTGGATGTTTCTTGGCTCTGTTGGAGCTTCTGGGGGTATACTCTTGATGTGGGATCGGAGGGTGGTGGAAAAAATTGATGAAGCTGTGGGAGATTTCTCAGTTTCTTGCAGATTCAGGGGAGTCAATGATCAGTTCGAATGGGCATTTTCTGGGGTTTATGGACCACAGACTGACAGGGAGAGGTCATTGATGTGGGATGAGTTGGCTGGTTTGGTTACTTGGTGGGGCATCCCATGGTGCGTTGGAGGGGACTTTAATGTCATTCGATTTCCCACAGAGAGGTTGGGGGGGGAAGTGCTTACTTCAGCTATGCAGGACTTTTCGGATTTCATTTCTCACTTTGGGCTTCTGGATATTCCCTTGGAGGGGGGCAGCTTCACCTGGTCCAATAATCGGTTGAATGAATCCATGTCCCGTATAGATAGATTTTTGTTCTCAACTGATTGGGAAGATCATTTTCCAGCTATACATCAAAAGCGGCTTCCAAGACTTTTGTCAGATCACTATCCTATTATGCTGGAGTGTGGAGATTGTTCTAGGGGTAAGAGACCCTTTCGTTTTGAAAATATGTGGTTGAAATCTGATGGCTTTGTGGATATGGTGAAAGGGTGGTGGGAGTCTTATCAGTTTGAGGGCACCCCTAGCTTCATTCTGGCTAGAAAAATGAGAGCCCTCAAGCTAGATCTGAAAAAATGGAATGTGGAGGTTTTTGGTAATATTCAAAATAGGAGGAGGCAAGCTATGTCTGAACTGAATGTGCTAGATGGGGAAGCGGAATTACGTCCATTGTCTAGCGAAGAGAGAGATCAGAAAGTTAAGCTTCTGGAGGAACTTGAAAGGTCTCTTCTACAAGAGGAGATCAGTTGGCACCAGAAATCACGAGCCCTTTGGTTACAAGAAGGTGATAGAAATACTAAGTTCTTTCATCGCATAGCTAACTCGCATCGCAGGTACAACTCCATTTCTTCTCTAATGATTAATGGAGTATTGAGTACTGATCAAGAGGCAATTTCAACGGGAATCATTCAGTTTTATCAAGATTTATACCAGGAAGGAGGGTCTAGGAGACCTTTGCTGGATGGCCTCGAGTTTGCTAAGATCTCTATTGAGGATTCGGTTTGGTTAGGGAGACCCTTTGAGGAAGAGGAAGTGCTGGGAGTTGTTCAAGGGTTCAAAGGAGATAAAGCTCCGGGTCCAGATGGTTTCTCTATGGCTTTCTTTCAAGTCTGTTGGGCGGTTGTGCAATCGGATATTATGGATGTGTTGAGGACTTTTCATGCGTCTGGATCTTTTGAAAGAAGTCTTAATGCCACATTCCTAGCCCTTATTCCTAAAAAGGTGGGGGCGGTAGAGGTGAAGGATTTCCGTCCTATTAGTCTTGTGAGTGGGTTATACAAGATTTTGGCGAAAATTTTGGCTAACCGGTTGAGACTGGTGTTGCCAAAGATAATTTCACCATCCCAGAACGCTTTTGTCCAGGGGAGACAGATTTTGGACTCGGTTCTTATTGCTAGTGAATGCTTGGATAGTAGATTAAAGAAAGGGGAGCCTGGTGTTTTATGTAAACTCGATGTGGAAAAAGCTTATGATCATGTTAATTGGGAGTTTCTTCTATATTTGCTTCGGAGATGCGGATTCTCGCAGTTGTGGATTTCGTGGATTCGTTTTTGCATTTCTACGGTTCGGTTTTCTATCCTTATCAATGGTAGCCCAAGTGGTTTTTTTGCGAGTTCGAGGGGCCTAAGACAGGGGGACCCATTATCCCCCCCTACTTTTTGTTATTGTTATGGAGGCTCTCAGTCGAATTATGGACCGGGTTGTACATGGAGGTCTTTTTTCGGGATTCATGGTGGGTTCCCCCCACGATCAACGAGTTTGGATCTCTCATTTGCTTTTTGCGGATGATACTTTGATTTTTTGTGATGCTGATCCGATCAAATTGGAGCATTTGAGATCTGTTTTTCTGTGGTTTGAGGCGGTCTCTGGGCTGAAGATTAATTTGGGTAAGTCTGAGATGGTTCCTGTGGGCGAGGTCCCCAACTTGGAGGTCTTAGCTCAAATTTTGGGTTGCCAAACTACGCATCTTCCTATGAAATATCTGGGATTGCCTTTGGGTGCGACCTTTAAAGCCAAATCAATTTGGAATCCGATTATTGAGCGGATGGAAAAGCGCCTTGCAGGATGGAAACGCCTCTATTTATCTAAAGGGGGGAAGGTGACCTTAATTAAAAGCACTCTCTCTAGTTTACCCACATATTTCTTATCGCTCTTCCCTATTCCAGCTGGGGTGGCACACCGCTTAGAGAAGATCCAGAGGCACTTTCTTTGGTCTGGCATGGGGAAGGAGAATAAATTTCCCTTAGTCTCGTGGTCTCAGATTTGCGAACCTATTCAATATGGAGGGTTGGGGGTAAAGGATCTCCAACGTTTTAATAGGGCTCTTTTAAGCAAGTGGTTGTGGCGTTTTGGTATGGAGAGGGATGCTCTTTGGCGTCAAGTAGTGGCTGCAAAATATGGTAGTAACTGGGGGGGTTGGTGTACCAAGGAAATGAGGGAGTCTCATGGGGTGTGTCTTTGGAGATTTATTCACCAAGGTTGGGCTTCGTTCTCGGAACATTTGTTTTACTTGGTGGGGGATGGATCTCGGGTGAAATTCTGGCAGGATAGGTGGTGTGGTGGTATGCCTTTAAAGGAGGCTTTTCCGGAGCTGTTCTCTATTGCTCTTGACAGAAATGCATCGGTCGCCGCTCTCATGACTCACACTAATGGTATGCTTCACTGGAATGTGCTCTTCACTCGAAGTGTGCAGGACTGGGAGTTGGAGTCTATCTCTTCTTTTATGGACCTCCTCTACTCAACTAAGGTGCAAGGTAGTGGGGACGATTTGATTAGCTGGGGTTCTCCGGTTTCTATGGCTTTTACTGTTAAGAGTTGCTACCGCTACTTGAGTTCCCCTTATCCTAGAACTTTCCCTTGGAAGTGTGTGTGGAAATCCAAGGTCCCTCCTCGAGTGGCATTTTTCTCGTGGACTGCAGTATTGGGGAAGATCTTGACTATTGACAACCTTCGCAAACGTGGTCTTATTTTGTTTGATTGGTGCTGCTTATGTAGGGAGAGTGGGGAGAGTCCTGACCATATTCTTCTGCACTGTAAGCTTGCTCGGGAATTGTGGGATATGGTGTTTGCCTTGTTTGGGACCCAATGGGTTATGCCAAGAACAGTTTTTGATCTTCTCTCATGTTGGCGGGGGTCATGTGATAGTAGTAGTAGGAGGTCATTGGTGTGGAGGGTTATTCCCCACTGTGTATTTTGGTGTGTTTGGAGGGAAAGAAATGCTCGACAATTTGAGGATACTATAACCTCCATTATGGAGTTGAAGAGCAGTTTCTTTCTTTTATTGTTTGAATGGGTTAAGGGCTTTGGTATTCCTTCCATCAGCTCTCTTGTAGAGTTGTTGGATCATTGTAATTTTTGAGTACTGGGTCCTTTTGTATACTTCTAGTATACTAGGACTTTTTTTAATAAATATTCTTTACTTATCAAAAAAAAAAAAAAACATCATTCATCTCGAAACCAAATGAGAGAATTACTTGATGAAATTTGTGGTACCATTGACGGGAAGCTTGCTTGAGCCCATAAATGGAATTCTTTAATTTGCAAATCATATTCTTCGGGTCTCCGACACAAAGTTTTCTGGTTGCACCATATAAATCGTCTCATCAATGTCACCATTTAGAAACGCCGTCTTAACATCCATTTGATGCAACTCAAGATCAAAGTGCGCAACAAGTGCCATAATTGTCCTGAAAGAGTCTTTCGTTGAAACTGGAGAGAAAGTCTCTTTGTAGTCAATACATTCCTTTTGAGTAAAGCCTTTAGCTACAAGACGAGCCTTATATCTTTCCACATTACCATTCGAATCCCTTTTGGTTTTAAATATCCATTTGCAACCAATGAGTTTCGCACCTTCTGGTAATGGGACAAGATCCCAAATTTTATTGTCTTGCATAGACTTATACTCATCATTCATGGCATCAATCCACTTTTGAGAGTTTGAACCCTGCATGGCTTGACGGAAGTTGATTGGATCATCTTCCATCAATCCATTATTTTCCTCATGTTCATGGAGAAATACTATAAAATCATCCGAAATAGCATTTTTCCTTTCTCTCGTGGATCTCCTTAAAGGTATTGGTTCTTGAGGTTGTTGAGTTTGAACTTCTGGAATAACTACCTCATTTTGGATGGGAGGTTCTTCAACATTGTCTTGTTGAGGTTCTGGATATACTTCTTGATCAATGACAGGTATAGGAACTTGTACATTGTCAAAAGTAATAGTATCATCAACTTCTTCCTCAAAGACAATGTCTCTAACCTTATTTCTTCCCCCAAACTCAATATCCTCAAAAAATGTTATAGTTCCCGTTTCAAAAATTAACTTAGTTGTGGGATCATAAAATTTATAGCCCATTGATCGCTCAGAATAACCAATAAAGTAGCTGCTTACTGTTTTGGAGTCCAATTCCTTTTCATATGGCCTAGCCTCAGCTGGACATCCCCAAATGTGAAAATGCTTTAGACTAGGCTTTTTACCTATCCAAAGTTCATAAGGAGTTTTAGCAGCAGCCTTAGTTGGTACTCTGTTCAGAATATAAGCTGCAGTCTTTAATGCTTCTCTCTAGAGTGATTTTGGTAAAGTAGAATGACTAATCATACTCCTTACCATATCCTTAAGAGTTCTGTTTCGTCTTTTAGCTACACCATTCATGCTAGGCGTCCCGGCATGGTGTATTGTGGGCAGGGGCGGAGCCAGCTCGTCGAAGTAGGGGGGTTCCAGAGTTGAAGGGATGGGGGTTTTCGGGGTTCGGGGGCAGCGCCCCCGAAATTTTTTTTTGAAACATTATCAGTTAAAATGAAAGAAATTGATACTTTGTTGTAGAGAAAAGAAACAAAGAAACATAAATTAATGTACATTAGTTGAATAGTTAAAATATGGTAATGCTTTCATGGAGACATGTCGGTAATCGACAATTATTTTTTGGGTGCTTACAATTTTAATGGTTCAAACTTCAAAATTAGATGTTAAGATTTAAGCATATATGCATAATGCATTTTAATTTTTATAACAGAGGAATCTAAAATTTTAGTATTCTCGTTCAATTAATAAGATGTAAATGGGTTTAAAATATTGTCTTCCCCTACAATAAAGTCTCACACAGATACCCTAACACTTAGAGAACCTGAATTTCAGTATTCCAAGAAAAATGCACAATATGAAATTTATGAAAGGCTTTTTCAAATACAAAAATAAAAATAAAAAAAACAATTAAAAAAGATCAAAAAATTTTTTTTTTGGGGGGTGGGGGGGTCCGGGTCCCCCCCAGGACCCCCCTCCCCTCCGCCCCTGATTGTGGGACGATTCCACATTCCTCTAGGTATTTAGCAAATGGTCCTGGACATTGTTCACCTGAACCGTCATTTCTGTCGTAGTACTCACCACCACGGTCATACCTAACGCTTTTTATCCTTTTGTTGAGTTGGTTCTCAACCTCAGTTTTAAACACTTTGAACATGTCCAGCGACTCAGACTTTTCATGAATAAGATATAGGTACCCATAACGTGAGTAATCGTCTATGAATGATATAAAATATTGTTGACCATTCCACGAAGCCGTAGGGAATGGACCACAAATATCTGTGTGTATCAATTCTAAGACATCTGAAGTTCTGTTAGCACCTAATCCTTTTGTTTTGGTCTGTTTTCCCTTGATACATTCAATACATACATCAAAATCTGTGAAGTCAAGGGAGTCCAAAATACCATCTGACACAAGCCGTTCAACTCTAGATTTAGAGATGTGACCTAAGCGCTTGTGCCATAATTTTGCTGAATTTTCTTTATTTAATTTGCGTTTAGTACTACGTGTTTCCACATGCAAGTTTTCATTATATGATGCAACAGTATCAAGCAAGTATAGGTTATCAAATGTAGATAATAAACCAGTACCAATAATATTAAAATTTAAAGAAAGACTAAACTGATTGTTTCCAAATGAACAACAATAACCAAATTTGTCCAACAAAGAAACAGAAACCAAATTCCGTCTAAAAGACGGTACAACTTTAGTGTCTTTCAAATCCAAATAATGACCAGTTCCCAACAATAACCTAAAAATGCCTATTGCATCAACTTCCACCGACTTGCCATCGCCAACATAGATGTATCTTTCACCATCATTTGACTTTCGGTAGCTCGGCATCCCTGCATAGAAATACTTATATGAGTAGTAGCACCAGAATCTAACCACCAAGTATTTCTAGGTACTGAAGCTAAATTAACCTCAGAACAGACCAAAGTAAGATTTGTACCTTTCTTTGCACGCCATGCGAGATATTTGGTACAATTCTTCTTCACATGTCCAGTACTTTTGCAAAAGAAACATCACTCTTTGTTGTCCTCTTGCTGTTTCTTTTGTACGGGACCCTTAGGAGCAGCTTGAAATTCCTTCTTTCTTTTCTTGCCCTTATCTTTAGAAGTGCTTGCCAAGTGAACATTTTCAGTTCTATCTTGCTTCAACTTTTCTTCCTCTTGCACACAATATGAAATGAGCTCATTTAGAGACCATTTCTCCTTTTGGCAGTTATAACTGACCTTAAATTGACTGAACTGTGCAGGAAGCGATATCAATATCAAATGTACGAGCAAGTCATCAGACAGCTCGAGCTTTAGTGCCTTTAGTTTTGAAGCAATGTGAGACATCTCCATGATGTACTCCCTTATGTTTCCTTTACCTTTATACTTTATTGAAATCAAGCTTTGCAAAAGCATGCTTGTTTCAGCCTTATCGTTTTTCGCAAAACGTTTCTCTATTTCGGTAAGGAAATCCTTAGCATTAGTCACTTCTTCAAATACTGCGCCTCGAAAGGCTTCCGGAATGTCACGCTTAATGATCATCAGACTCATGCGATTAGAGCGTTCCCACTTTTCAAAGTTCCTCTTTTCATCGGATGAACTTTCATCCGTCAGAGGAGTGGGTTGCTCAATTTGAAGCGCAAGGTCTAGATCCATGCAGCCGAGAACAATTAATACGCTCTCTTTCCAATCCTTGAAGTTTGTCCCATTGAGCTTGGGAATATAGTTGATATTAGCAGATATGGTAGTAGCAGATGAATTAGCTGTAGAGAGAAAATGGAAGAATTATGCTCACATCAATATTAAGATTCAACAATCAATTAATCAAATCATGGTAAATCCCATCTCAAGATACCTAGCACATCATTAATATCAAGTCTTTGGACAGTAATATTAACTGTAAGTGGTACTCTTGGTGTAGTGATCAAACATTGACAATAAACCCTGTCAAATAATAAACCCATCTTTGGATTGATTTATTATTCACATGGAAACCTTATAATTGTCACATGTTTACCACCACAAGTGTATATCAAATTCGGTCAAATATTAACCTTCCTTTGGGTCGGTCAATATCCGCATGAACAATCATACACACGATTCCTTCTAATATTCTAAGTTAATTAATTTTCTCAAAAGAGGTTGCTTTGGCAACGTATTGCTTCAATCAATTCACTTTTGAATATTATAAACTCAATTGAGTCATTTATACCATAATTTGATAAGTAGAATACTTAATTTTATTCATTATGAAACTTTAAGGGCCTAAGGGTTAATAATTCAATACTTTAGGGGTCGAAATTAATTAATTCAAAACTTTATGGGTCAAAAATTAATTATTGAAAGCTTTAGAGACCCAAAAATCAATATTTTAAAACTTTAGGGGCTAAATGTTAATAATTGGAAAGTTTAGGATTTAAAAAATCAATTATGCGGAACTTTAGGGACCAAACTAAACCAATTATGAACATTCAGGGACTTAATAATTAAATTCAGAACTTAAATGGCCCAAATTAATTAATTTCAGAACTTCGGGGGCTAAATTATTAAAACCCATAACCTTAAGGCCCAATTAGGATTAACTTTAAACTTTACGGACTGATTTATAAAATTTAACCCTAATTTTAAATTGCAAGCAGGGGCTTTAAGAACTCTAATTTGCAACTCATGCCCCCCCCCCAAAACTTCTATAACTCAAAAAAACCTTCAAATTAATTCCCAAATTAATGTCCCTTTCATCTCCCCTAACCGAAAACTTAATGGCCATTTATGAAATTCTTCCCTGGCGGCGCCGTCCGGCGCCGCCAGCCCCGGTGAGGAGGGGGGGAGACATCCCCCTCACGCCCAGCAGCCGCCGGCGCTGCTGTAACAGCAGCCCACCGGCTGCAAATCCGGCTGCAATAACAGCCGGACCACCCAAATTTTTTTCTTTTTTTAAAACTGAAATTCCTTTAAAAATTAACAGATAAAAAAAAAACCCAATCTCAAACATCCGGATTTTCAAGAAAATCATAGATCCTTATTATTTCATGCTATATCCATAGAATAAATTCAATAAATCATATTATAACATGCTCAAATTCTAAATCCAAAGCATAATATGAACGAATTTGATAACATAACATGAAAATCAAATAACAATATTATAACATGCTCAAATTCTAGATGTATAACATAAAATGTTAGAATTCCATAATATAACATGCTATAATTCCTGATAACATAGTGATCCAATAATTCATAGAATTCAAAATCTTAAAATTCCATTTCTCATGATTTCAATTATGGATGGGTCTGATATTACTTGTTAGAAAATTGAAAAGGAATAATCAAATCATATACTTTATTCAAATCATTTTCACATAAAAACCATAGATCCATCTCCATATTGAAATCCGAAAATGAACATAATCATAAAACATACCTGAATCCATGATAATTAGATTGTTAGCCTGAAAGGATCACGATCTTCCAATTTGATTTGTGAACTTCACTTCAATCTTGATTTCTATGGATGAGGATGTAGAAACCTTGAAGAACACACTCAAATGGGGACCAGAACCCATATATTCATAAGATAATGACCATTCATCATCTTTCATTTGTTTTAAATCGGCCCCTCAACAATTTAAAACAAACTTCCGGTCTCTACACTTTAATTCCATGAAATTCAATACCCATTAGTCAAACTTTATCCTTAGTGGATCACTTTAATGACTAATTTACTTTAGATAATAGCACACACATTTCAATATGTTACATGTGGCCCCAAATTACTAAAATATTCCAACACAGAACTCTGTAATTATCATACTTATTCTCAACCACATATTTACCCATTAAGCACTTTTTTGGACTCCATTAAAATTAAATTTTGGGGAAAATATATTTTGAAATAATGAATTTTTATTATTATTATTTTTAAGAATATGTGGTTAAAAAATAAGGAAAAACTTGGATTTACGTGTAATATTAATTTATTGAAGAATGTGGTTGAAAAGAAGAGAGAAAAAAATATGTTAAAATTTTAATGGAGCCCAAACATGAGCTAAAATATTTTGTACATAAACTTAAAACTTTTCCACTTTTTAACCACACATCCTTCAAAAAATGACTATTCAAAACTCCATTTTCTCAAAATAATGACCCACCCTCGAATGATGGCTTAATGCAAGAATATTGGTGTGAGTCATGCCTTCACGTAGCTATATGTTTCATTCCTCTTAGGATATTCGGATGTGCCTGCTTCCCTTATCTTAGACTTATAATTCATACAAACTTTATCTCTGTTCTTCGAAATGCGTGTTCATCAAGTGTATGTAAAGGTAGAAATAATATAGGTGTCTCCACCCTTCGGCCAGAGTATGTATCACAAGAAATATGGTTTATATGAATCATGATTCCCATATTAGTTCACATTCGTTCTAATACCAAGAAAGAATAAGATATTTTCTACATTGACAAAAATGGAAAGTTTGCAGCTAGTTTTCGTGGGTATGTTTATTAAGCCCTTATTTGGCCTCCATTTTAATGAGGATATGGGAAAAATATATTTTTGAATAGTAAATTTTTGGAGAATGTATGGGTAAAAAAGTAAGAAATAGTTTTGGGTTTACTTGTAATATTATTTTATTGAAGAATGGATGGTTGAAAATGAAGAAAGAGAAAAATGCATTAAATTAAAATGGTGTCCAAACAGAGGCTAGTTGTAATAGAAAGATTTAGATTATTATATGTTTGGCATAAGGTGCGGCAAGCAGTAGTTTATTGTATTCTGTTGTGGAGTACACTTCTGCACTATTACAATGTGCATACTACTAGCCTCAAAGGCGTCCACATTGCAAGTTATAGGAAAGCTTATCTTGTTCGTCAGCAAGATGTGGCAGATCATCAGAAAAAGGCAGGCTTACTGGAGCCCCTTTCCATCCCAAATAGATCAGTCGTGGACTACATTGGTGGATTGCTAAGAGTTGGAAACTTTGACACTCATCATCGGAGTTGACTGTTTATCTAAAGATGCAACTTTCACCACAGCGTCCAAGTATGTATCAGCCAAAGAGACAACTCAACTCTTTTTCAAACATATTATCAAATACTGGGGACTGCCTATTGTCAGTGACCGGGATTCTTGATTTATTGGCATATTTTGAATCGAGTTGTTCAAACTTCTTGGTTCAACTTTAAGCATTAATTCTAGTTTTCACCCACAATCAGACGGACATAAGGAGCGCTTCAATTCTATGCTGGAAGACTATTTTCGGCACTTTATCTCTGTTTTGCATGAAATTTGGGTGAAACTTTCAGATGTGGCTCGGATGTGTTTCAATGCTCAAAAGAGCTCTTCTCCCAATAAGAGTCATTTTGAATTTACTACTGGCCGCAACCGTTATTCCCCCATACTGCAGATACCGATCAGAAACAGTACTAAAAGTTTGCAGATTTGAAGCGACCGGTGTTTAAATTGAAAAGATCAGAAAAGAAGGTTGTTGAAAAGATTCTTGGCTACCAAACTACTCGAGCTTCTAGGAAATATCTTCAAGAGTACTTAGTCAAATGGAGCGGATGCAACAGCGAGAATAATACTCAATGGCTCCGAGGACGTCGCTAAAACAAATGAGAGAGAATGTCACGGGCTGCAGCTTTGTTTAAGCCCCGTGATCCTATCGCAGCCGTAGTTTGCCCAACTTCAGCCGCACATTGTAAATAATTTATTTAAATAGATAGAAATTAGAAAATTTTAGTATGATTCTTCGGCATAAAGACGTCTACTCCATTCAGTTGTGTTTTTGTTTCGAAGTCTATTATAGGGGGTATTAGTTTTTCAAACATTTTCAAGCTTTCTAGTGTTTGCTAGCCCTCTGCACTAGCTATTGTAATTTCTTGCTTTAGTCTATTGTAATATTCAGCTTTCAAGTAATCAATGATCGAGTTTATTTCAATGCATTTCAATCTCATGTTGTAAGCTTTCTTTAAATTGTGATCAAATTTACTTTCGTCCCGAAACGACCGAGAGAAGGCGGAAGGTAGTCTAGCAGAGCAGACTACTGTTGCACGGTATTCCTTTCTGTGCTAAGAAAAGGTAACCCGTGAAACCAAGCCCACTCCCATAGGCTCATTCCTTTTTAAGCATGTTACTGAATTATTCACCCACTCAATGATAATGCTCCAACATTGATCTGAACACTATAGCTTTGATGCCAACTTAACGTAAGATATTCCCACCTCTTTGTCCAATAGCTAAGCTTATAACACAAATACAATTCTCCATAATCACCCAAAATCAAGCCCGAGAATCCACCCTAGGCTCTTTGGGCTCATTTCGTTTCAAGCATGATCTCGTATCATCGAGAAAAGGACATAATATTAAATGATTCCAGTTGCATCTTAACTCCATATCTCATCGTTATCAAGATGTCTTTTGTTAGAAAATTTCTTTAGAAGAATACCATGAACATAATATCTCATAATCATTTGTGTGCAAAACAGCAAAATAAGAGATACAAGTCAATTCTGAGATGTTTTGCGTTCAGATTTTGGAATTTGACATAAGGAAGTCGGAAATAAATGGTACAATAGAACTTCGATAAACGAATGTTCAATAAATTAATAATCTCTTAAATAATAAAATTATTCGATCCCGACTCACGCTAATGTACTAAATTAATAATCACGCTAAATGCATAAGATAATGATTTGTTGTGAGATCCTTTAAGGCTTAATGAATATATAAAATGATAACTATTTAAATTCATAAAAATTCATTATCGTGATGGATGTTCATTTTTATATTCTCATAATGCTTTCCTTATCTCACCAGTCAATATAGATTTTTTAACTCCTTTCAAATGAGACGCTATGGTAGAAAAAGGTATGAAATTTGGAATGTTTGGGAGTCTTAAGTTAAAATTAATGTTTGTAGAAATTATGTTCTACACGAAATAACTTGAACAATTAATCTTTCAAAATAATAACTTTAAAGTTAATGCATGTACATTAATGTTTCCTCTTATATGTATGTATGTGTGTGCCTTTTTGTGTTTGAATTTCACCACATTCAATGTTTTTTTTAAAAAAAAAATATAAAAAATAAAAATCCCTACATGTATTTTGATAAAATATAATACAAGTTACAAAAATATAAAATGCTCTATAAATTAATAAATAATCATTTAACGATAAATTAATAATTATTCATTTATGAAATAACCCCTCTAAAATAATAATTTTTCTCGGTCCCAACATTATTATTTTATATATGTTTTACTGTTAAAATGAAATAAGAGAAACAATTCCACCTTATTTGCTTTTCATATTTTTCCCTGGTAAATTTCAAACAAGTATACCGAAGCATCTATATATGGCATTTCTTTTCTTCCTTTGTATTTTTTAAGACAAAAAAATGAAAATAAATCTTGTATTCTTGCATCTTTTCCACCTATATCACAAGGCCAAAGGATTCTAACATGACCAAATTCAAAATGAGCATAGTAGTAGTAAGTAGTACATGCTTGCCAGAAGTATCATACAGTTCAATGTATGTTTGGATTTTGCATGTATCTAAATGAATATGTTTGTTTACGAATGTGGTTTTACAGGTAGATATAAAAGTGGCTTCTGGATCTCATGCAAATGAAGAATCAGGTGAAAATCTTATATTATTTATTTTTATCAGAGATGATTCTCAATTATATATATATATGGGACAGAATTGAACATTGATCAATAAAGAAGTATCTGAAAAAACCAAGATCATATCTTGGATGTAACTAGCCATCCTACGGAAGTTATGATTTAGATTAATCATATGGATGAGCTCCAATTTGGCAAACTAAATCATGGTTTGATAGATAATCATCTTAAATAACAGTTGGTGCAATGTGTCCCCAAGGAAGAAGATGAAGAAAAAGAAAAAGAATGAAGCACCTATAGAAAAGAATACAAAAATTAACACGGACAGAGACATGCACAAATATGTATTATTATTTACTACACACCAATTGTATTGTTGGCTAACCATCTTTGTTTCAATTCATAATGCCATAGAGGGCTTAGCCTAAAATACTCATAATTAAAATGCTGGATATATATCTTTTATTGATTGATTGTCTGCAAGTTTATCTTGGGCTACACCTGCTCAAGTATGTAGATAAATAACTACTTCCTGTAATGTAGAACCCATGAATGTAAATTCACGGGCAAGCAAAAAGAAGCAGATACCAAGGTTATTGTTTGTCCATGTTTTTTCGGCTTTAACTCAACTCTAACCTAACTCAGAACATTCGTTGTTTGTATTTGGTGCAGTTAATAAGCAGTTAAATGATAAAGAAAGAGTTTCTGCAGCTCTAGAGAACCCGCATCTTCGCCAACTTGTAGACGAGTGCCTTTACTCTAGTGAACTTTAAGCAACTGCACTCTTTACTGCCAAATAAATTGTACTGTTCTCCATGTTTGCAACACTATGGGTTGTTTCATGTTTGTGTGGTGGATTTTATTACATTGGACAAATAGGAAGTTTTGTCTGTATTCCCATCATCTTCACTTGGGCGTGTCAACTTGTGCCCGGCATGCTTTAGGCCCAACACATTCCCAGCCTTTCTCAGTTTAGTATAGTCAGTGCCAGGTTGGCATATACCTAAAAATAAATAAAAAAAGAATCTATGCAATTTTATTGAAAAAGAAATTTTATGGTGCAATAGGGAAAAATTCATAATTGCCATATTTAAATGATACAGTGCCAAGTTGGTATATGTCTAAAAAAATTTACAAAATAATCTACTCAAATGTATTTAAAAAGAAATTCTATGGTGAGGTTATAAGGAAAAAATTCATAATTATCATACTTAAATAATACAATGCCAGGTTGGCATATATATGAAAAAAATGAAAAAGAATCTATGCAAATGTATTGGAAAAAAAAAAAAAATTTATGGTGCAGGTTAAAAGTTAAATTAGGTGTGTCGGGCTAGGCCCAACATGTCCGCATTATCTAGGATTTAAATTGTTGTCATGCTTTAATTTACCCTATATAATGTAGAAGATCATTAGGGATAGCAAAAAATCCGTTAAACTCGATATTCTTGAAGTCCCATCCTGAATGGATGGCAAAAATTTCATTCAACCCGATACTAGTAAGGCCTCACCCCATTTGTGGCGTAATTAACCGCCTAACAAGGTAAACGGGGCGGGGATCATTGCCTCGGAGCGGGTATGAGACTAGTACGAGAAACATAGTCTCCATCCTGCTACTTGCCGCGTTTAAAGTTGATTTCAATTTTGCGTTTTTTAAAAACAAAAATAAAAGATTTATCATCATTTTTTAAAAAAAGAATACGAGTTGTTCTTAATAAATTGAAAAAAATTAATATTTATTAACTAAAGACATTAAGGGTGTGGTTGAGCCACATTATTTTAGAAAAATATATTCTGAAACAGAAGATTGATGGAGAATGTGTGGTTAAAAAAAATGAAATGTTATTGATGTGGTGGAAAATATTATTTTATTGAAAAATATGTAGTTGAATATGAATAGAAAAATGAAAATGAAAATTTTAATTTGACTCAAACAGGGGCTAAAAAATAAAAGTAAAAAATAAAATAAATTAAAAAACAAATAACCCTGCCCCACTCCGTCCCCTTTTAACTAGCTATGGTGACAAGGCAAGGTAACAAAAATAGTTGATGAGACGGGAATGGGAATAGCCGCCCCACCCCACCCCAAATCGGCCTCGGTCCCGTCTTGTCCCGTTTTAACCGAATACGGGGACCGGTCAAGGTAACAAAAATACCTGATGGGACGGTGATGAGAATAGCTTGCATGTCCCATACTCGTTCTATTGTCATCCATAAAGATCATTTGGTTCGAGTTCGTCAATTTAGCCCCTATTTGGATTCCATTTTTTGAAAAATAATTTTTTTTTCAAAATTCAATTTCAATCACACGGTCCCTCATAAAAATAATATTACATGTAAATTCAAAATTTTTTCTTATTTTTTATCCAACCAAACATTTAAAAAAAATCACTGCTCCAAAATACATATTTTTTTCCAAAATTACATTTTAATGGAACCCAAACAAGGGCTTATTGTCGCTTGATGGGATATATCGGACTTCCCAACTACAAAACTCCGAGAAGCTTAATAAATTTGTTAGCGTAATTATAGTGTAATTATAGCATAATTATAGAGATTCCTCTTTCCTTATTTAAAATTCTAAATCTGTATATATATGTACTTTCTCCTTTGTAATAATACATTGAAAATAATTCTCTCCAAACTACATGGTAGCAGAGACGTAAATTTTTTTCTTTTTCGAACCTGTGGTTGCCCGCTTGTGTCGACAGCTCCATCCTGTGTTTCCAGCGCCGCCTGTGATTGATGATTGGTTCTTTGTGGGCGATTGCACTGTCTGTTGGAGCTAGTGACTTCGACAATTCCTCGATTTGGGCTTCCGGTAGAGGCTTTCCTTGAGTTGGGCTTTCGGTAGAGGCGCTGGACCTTATTGTGCAGTTTGGGGCTCGGGTCCACAATTCCAGGTTGCGTTTCGACAGTGAGAACATATTCCGACATTTTTTGAAGGTACTGCTCGCACTGTGCACCTCAATCAATTTGGGTTTCTTGAAATCAGGGCTGCATCTGTGAGTATATTAAGTTTTAGTCCCTTTGGGTGTGATTTGTTTGGTGGGCTCAGAGATTTATTAAGCAACTCTCGGCATGTGCGTTTGGTATGACTCGGCTCATGACAGTAATAACATACAACTCCCATTTCATCCCAAATATGAATGTCCCGACTACCTGTACCACTGCTTTTTGTATGACCTCGACGACTGATAAGAGCACTAGAAGACTGAACTGAAGAAGCAACAGAGGCACTAGTATTCGTGCGAAGTACTCGAGTAAAGGTATCTTGCAGAGGAGAAATCTCAGCACTTGAGAGAATATGAGATTTAGTAGTGTCGAACTGAGAATGAAGACCAGCGAGAAAACGCATCATAGTCATTTGCTCCCGCTGAGCTTGCTGAACTTCCACATCTGGGCTAAAAGGTGACAAGACATTTAGTTTTTCATATATCTTCTTAAAATTCATAAAATAAGTCTGAAGAGACTAATCATGTTGTTCAGCACGGTAAAAACCTTTACAGATTTCATAAATCCGTGACACATTTCCTTTCCCGGAGTACATAAATTCTAAATACTCCATCAATTCCTTAACATACTCACAGTGATTGATCAAACTGATTATCTCAGTGCCAATGGAATTCCGAATTTGTAAGAATAATCGGGCATCAAACTTTGTTTAGTCTTGAGCTTCAATTATTTGTGGTTTTCTTTGGACTATTGTGTGAGGAATTCGTTAATTTGGATATTGTATTTTTTTTAATGGCCGACGAACAAAAGAGTTTGGTTGTAACTGATGTCATTCCAGTCATGTCTAAAATCACGAAACATAAATTGGTTGGTCCGAATTATTTAGATTGGTGTAAGACAGTTTGAATTTACTTGCGGAGTACTCTATGACCAGCCATCTTACAAAAGATCTGCCAACGAATCATACTAGCCAAACTTGGCTACAAGATGATGCCCAATTATTTTTACAAATTCAGAATTCCATTGGCACTGAGATAATCAGTTTGATCAATCACTGTGAGTATGTTAAGGAATTGATGGAGTATTTAGAATTTATGTACTCCGGGAAAGGAAATGTGTCACGGATTTATGAAGTCTGTAAGGATTTTTACCATGCTGAACAACATGACCAGTCTCTTCAGACTTATTTTATGAATTTTAAGAAGATATATGAAGAACTAAATGTCTTGTTACCCTTTAGCCCAGATGTGAAGGTTCAGCAAGCTCAGCGGGAGCAAATGACTATGATGAGTTTTCTCGCTGGTCTTCATTCTCAGTTCGACACTACTAAATCTCAGATTCTCTCTAGTGCTGAGATTTCTTCTCTGCAACAGACCTTTACTCTAGTACTTCGCACGGATACTAGTGCCTCTGTTGCTTCTTCAGTTTAGTCTTCTAGTGCTCTTATCAGTCGCTGATGTCATACAAAAAGTAGTGGTACAGGTAGTCGAGACATTCGTATTCGGGATGACATGGGAGTTGTATGTTATTACTGTCATGAGCCGGGTCATACCAAACGCACGTGCCGAGAGTTGCCTAATAAATCTCTGAAGCCACACGCAGCTCATGTTGTAGCTACTACTACTAAACCCATCTCATCCTCTGAGTAGACCATAACAATTTCTACAGATAAATTTGCTCAATTCACTCAGTACCAGGAAGCATTAAAGAATTTGTCTCACCCTATCTCTGCCATTGCTGAGACAGGTAAACTTGATACATGTCTCCTTTCACCTTCCTCAAAATGGGTCATTGATTTTGGTGTCATAGATCATATGACAAGTAATCCTAGTATATTCTCCACTTTTTCAGTCTCACATGTCTCATTCCAATTACTTTAACTGATGGGTCTACGTCTTCTGTTCTGGGTTCTAGCACTGTTAATCCAACTCCACTACTTTATTTATCTTCCGTTTTAAGTTTGCCACAGTTTTCTTTCAATTTAATGTCTGTGAGAAAACTTACTCGGACCCTAAACTATTGCATTTCATTTTTTCTCGATTATTGTCTTTTTCAGGATCTTATGACAAAGAAAATTATTGGTAAAGGACATGAATCGTGTGGTCTCTATTTTCTGGATACCCAGGTGTCTAAACCCATTGTATGCTCAAGTGTCTTAACTCCATTTGAAGCACATTGTCGATTGGGCCATCCATCTTTATCTTTGTTGAAGAAATTATACCCTTAGTTTCAGAGTTTGTCATATTTAGACTGTGAGTCGTGTCAGTTCGCAAAACATCATCGATTGTCCTCAGTTCTTAGAGTCAATAAGAGAGCTAGTCGTCTTTTTCAGCTAGTTCATTCAGATGTTTGGAGTCCTTGTCCTGTAGAGTCCAAAACTGGTTTTCGATATTTTTTTATTTTTGTCGATGATTTCTCTCGTGTGACTTGACTTTATTTAATGAAAAGTCGTTCTGAATTATTCTCTCATTTAAGTGCATTTTGTTCTGAAATTAAAACGCAATTTAATGTTTTTGTACAAACGTTACGAAGTGATAATGCCAAAGAATATTTTTCCAATACTTATCAAACTTACATGCTTCAGAATGGTATTTTACCCCAATCCCCATGTGTTGACACGCCCTCTCAGAATGGTGCATGCGAAAGGAAAAATAGACACCTTCTTGAGACAGCAATGGCACTCTTGTTCATGTTCGAAAGCAGTTTTGGGCTGATGCGGTCTCTACAACCTGTTTTCTAATTAATCGAATGCCTTCATATGTTCTTCATGGTGGGATGCCTTATAGTGTCCTTTTCCTTACCAAACCGTTATTTTCTACTGAGCCTAAAATATTTGGTAGTACTTGTTTTGCTCGTGATGTTCGTCCCCAAGTTACTAAATTGGATCCAAAATCCTTAAAATGTGTCTTTCTGGGTTACTCTTGTCTCCTAAAAGGGTATCGATGCTACTGTCCTAGTCTTAACAAGTATATTGTGTTTGCTGATGTTACATTTTTGGAACATATACCTTTCTTTCCCGTTTCTTCTAGTTCTTTCAGTAAGGGGGAGAATGATGATCTATTAGTTTATCATGTCATTTCTCGACCAACTTATATTACTTCTCTACATCTTGTTCCAACTCTACTGCTGCCACCACCCATTCACTAGGTCTATTCCAGAAGACGTCACCCTCTTGATGCATGTTTTGCGCCTATCTCTTCTTCGACATCGGATCCAAGGCCTAGTGATCTTCTCTACCTATTGTTTTCCGCAAAGGTAAACGTCAGTGTACTTATCCTATTTCTTCTTTTGTTTTGTATGATCACTTGTCTTCTTCTTCTTGTTCTTTTATTATTTCTCTAGACTCTTTGACACTTCCGAAAACTGTTCATGAAGCCTTTTTCCCATCCTAGTTGGCATGAAGCTATGATAGATGAAATGAATGCTTTATATGCTAATGGTACTTGGGATTTAGTAGACTTACCTACAGAAGAAAAGGCTATTGGATGTAAGTGGGTGTTTGCAGTCAAGGTCAACTCCGATGGTTCCGTGGCTAGGCTTAAAGCTCATCTTGTGGCTAAGGGTTATGCTCAGACTTATTGTGTGGATTATTCTAACACTTTCTCTCTTGTAGCCAAATGATCATCTATTTACTTATTTATTTCTTTGGCAGCTACTCATAATTGGTGCTTACATCAATTAGACATCAAAAATGCCTTTTTACGTGGTGATCTTTCGGATGAGGTTTATATGGAGCAACCTCCAGGGTTTGTTGCTCAGGTGGAACATCGGAAAGTGTGTCATCTTCGAAAGTCATTATATGGTATGAAACAGAGTCCACGTGCCTGGTTTGGAAAATTTAGTCAGGTAGTGGAAAAGTTCGGAATGTAAAAGAGCAAGTCTGATCACCCAGTCTTCTACAACCAATCTGAATCCGACATTATTCTCCTTGTCGTGTACATTGATGATAATGTTATTATTGGCAGTAATACTTTGGGGATTTAATCTCTAAATTCATTTCTTCACACCCAGTTCATACGAAAGATTTAGGATTGTTGTAGTCTTGGGAATTGAGGTGACAAGAAGCAAGAAAGGTATCTTCTTATCTCAGAGAAAATATGTGCTTGACCTATTAACTGAGACATGAAAGTTGGGTGCTAAGCCAAGCAGTGCTCCAATGCTTCCTAATTTGCAACTTACCAAAGATGGTGACTTATTTGAAGATCCTGAGAAGTATAGAATACTGGTTGGGAAATTGAACTATCTTGTAATAACTCGTCCTAATATTGCTTATTCTCTTAGTATTGTAAGTCAATACATGTCTTCCCCAACAGTGAACCATTGGGCAGCTTTAGAACAGATCCTATATTATTTGAAGGGAACTTCTGGATGTGGGATATTGTACAAAAATTATGGACATACTTGCTTCAAATGTTTCTCAGATGCAGATTGGGCAGGTTCCAAAATTGATCGAAGATCCACTACTGGCTACTGTGTTTTTGTTGAAGGAAATTTGATTTCATGGAAAAGTAAGAAGCAAAATGTTGTCCCGATCCAGTGCAGAATCAGAATATAGAGTTATGACACAATCTGTGTGTAAGATCATGTGGATATATCAACTCTTAACTGAAGTTGGTCTTAAAACTTCAACACCAGCAAAGTTATGGTGTGACAATCAAGTTGCTCTTCATATTGCGTCTAATCCCGTGTTTTATGAACGTACTAAACATATTGAGATTGACTGTCATTTCATTCGTGAAAAAATACAGCAAAATTTAGTCTTTATAGGATATGTGAAGACTGAAGAACAGCTAGGAGATATTTTCACAAAGGCTCTAAATGGGACTCGGGTTATTATATTTGTAACAAGTTGTGCATGATTAATATCACGCTCCAGCTTGAGGGGGAGTGTTAGCGTAATTATAGCGTAATATAGCATAATTATAGAGATTCCTCTTTCCTTAGTTAGAATTCTAAATCTGTATATATATGTACTCTTTCCTTTGTAATAATACATTGAAAATAGTTCTCTCCAAATTACAAAATTGAAAAGACAATTGGTGCCATAATTTCATGTGAATGATGCCCAACTATCATCCTCTAGCCATTTTAACATAATGGGCTACCTTTTGCTTGAAGATTTGCAACACAGTTGCTCTGTATATAGGCAAAAAATATCTAAAGAGCTATGGTTAAAATAATATTCCTAACATACCTATTTCCAGAAAATCAGATATATAAATTATGTAATATTAAGCATTTACTCAATTATTTACATCTGTATTTTTCGGTATCATAATACATTAGGAGAAGTACATAAATAAAAAACTATAAGAATATAAATTCAAATTTAACAAATTTGTAAAAAAGAATTCTAACCAATTAGGTGTTAAATTATAATAACAATAATAACAAAATATATTATACCTCTCCTCAATAACTTCCGTGTATCTATCACCTACCTATCCATTTCTCTTTGATTCACAAATCTGTCATTACCATATCCATCCTATTTCTCCATTCGTCGCCACCATAGTTGATCTGTTATCCACCTCGGCAACCAATATATGCCCTATCTCTTCCAAAATCCTTGTAGCAGCTAGATTATCACACATTATCTACAAAATACTTTTCCGTCTCTTTTGAAGCAACAAGTGCTTGGTTCTGATTCTCATGCCATCAACTCGACATTGATGATTTTTTTCTCTTATTCAGAAGAAGGTGATGACTTCTATGTTACGACAAAGATAGGGTATATGTGGATTCTACCTCAAATCAATTTCTTCTTTACTAATTATCAAAGTGATTGTTACCAATTTGTGTAAACTGTTATTGTTTATGACCATGACTATGTAAGCAATTATTATATGTGACAAGACCTTATTATCTGTGACTATATTTGTCTTCATTATGATTGTCTGTAACCAAGTCGGTCTTAATTGTGATGGTATGTGACCAAGTCACTGTTAATTTGGTCACATACAGTCACAATCAAGACAAATTCAGCTACGGACGGTTACAATAAAGATAGATTTGATGACAATGAACACAAACTTGGTCACAAAGGGTCACAATGTGTGATTAGCTATTGTTGGCATAGGGAGGAAGAGGCAAAGAGAAGCAAATGAGGTCGTGGGGGAAGAAAATGTCCATAAACAATAAAAATGAAATGATGAGAGAGAGAGAGAGAGAGAGAGAGAGAGAGATGGTTACAACGAGAGATAAATTGTAAACAAGAAATCAGTCATTTTTCTACTTTTATCTGCATCCAATTTCTCCTATTTTTCCAGTCTTTCAGCAGTCTATTCAGTCATCGTGGCATATTGATTAACACCAATACTTCCTTCACTGTGTATCATTTCCAAAACCATTATTACCTCTTTCAAAAACTCCACCTATTTCTCCTTTAACTCGCTTTTCATCCTGATTCCATTTCCACCTGTATCTAAAATGTTGGAACACATTATGTAAATAGCTTATCCACATTGCTTGCTTATCAGATAAGATGTATATTAGAATAAGCATATCAGCTGATACTGGGAATATTTCATAAGTAGGAACACGTATCAGCACACTCTACTCGTGAGGATTTGCACATTGTTAGATTCTTTCTGTTGTAGTTTGTTAGGCAATCCTTTTACTCTTTTACCCCTTTTCTTCCTTCTATATATTTGTACCATTGCTGATGATAATGACAAGGTGTTACTGATTCAATTGAATCTATCAGTTCGTCATCTTCAATTCATTCATATTATCTCCCTTTCTATAAATACATTCACCAACAAAATCTTACATGGTGTCAGAGCAATGACAACTATTGCTGAGATGAATTCGGCCACCAATGAAAACTCTACTGCTTCCCAGACTCCTGACCTTTCCGACCATTATAAGTTGGAGAACTCAGACAACCCAGGAGCTGTTTCTGGTGACAGAATTATTAACTATAGAAAATTATTCGACCTGGTCAAAAGCACTCCGACGAGCCATCAGAGCCAAAAACAAACTTGGTTTTATAAATGGAACATTGTCTAAACCTGAACCAGGCGTGCTCTATCGATTCTTGGGAGAGATATAATGACATGGTTGTGTCATGGATCCAAAATGCCATATCTCCTTCTCTCAGATCCAGTGTTGCTTTCATGGACGAGGCAAGTGAGGTATGGGCAGAGCTCAAGGATCGGTTTACCCAACAAAATGGACCTAGGATATATGAATTAAAGAAGGCATTGGCAGATGTGGAACAAGAAGGAGATCCTGTGAGTATTTAATATGGAAAATTGAAAACTATTTGGGATGAATTATCAGTTTATGATCCTATTCCAGAGTACGGTTGTGGGCAATTAAAGGTGCTGGTAGACAGATACCAACGTGATTGTGTGATTAAGTTCCTAATGGGGCTGAATGAAACCTATGATAACACAAGGGCTCAAGTAATGATGCTTGATCCTCTTCCACCAGTCAACAAAGTGTTTTCCTATATACAGTAACAGGAAAGGCAGAAACAAATCACCACTACTACTGTGAGCAATGAATCAATTGCAATGGCCACCAGAAAAGGCTATGATAGCAGATTCACTAACTATGGAAAATCGAATTTCACTGGCAAAAAGGATAGACTATATTGTTCACATTGCAAAATCCCAGGTCATAGCCTGGATAAATGTTTTAAGGTTGGAAACACAGAGCCTCCTGTCTGTACACACTGCAATATGATAGGGCATACTATGGAGAAATACTTTAAGTTACATAGTTATCCTCCAAACCATAAATTATACAAAGGGCAGAGGAGAGATGGGAATTTTGCAAACCAGTCAAGTGTGATGGAGGAAGACAATGAGAGACCAGTCTCTTTAACTAAGGGAGAATATCAGGAATTCATGGCTTTGCTTCGATCTAAGGATAATCCACAGACCAGCCATCTTGTCAATCATGTGAAGACTATCGACCACTCAAAAATTAATCCACAAACTGATTTATCTGGTAACACTACTTGTTTATTTATTGTACCCACATCCTCCCAGAATTCTGCTGGTATACCATGGATCATTGATATTGGCGCAACAGATCATATGATCTGTGATACCACTCTTTTTACCTCCACCAAAGCGAGAGCCACTCTCTCAAATAAATTACCCACTAGAGAAGGGGTTCCAGCTACATACTCTGGAGAGGTCCAAGTTACAGATTCTATACTCTTGAAGGACGTATTATATGTCCCTAACTTTCACTTCAACCTGCTATCTGTCAAAAAACTAACACAGCAAATTCCTTGTTGCTTGATATTCATGTCTAATACTTGCTTTGTGCAGGACCTTTTGTCTTGGAGGACGATTGGGAAGGGTGAAACCTGGAATGGACTATATCGACTCAAGCTGCATAAAGTCCCATCCACAGCTTTAGTATCCAACCTATCAACTCTTAACCTTAGATAACATTTTTCAGCTACTTTTATTTCTGAATCTGATGTTCAGCCACACCTGTGGCATTATCGATTAGGACATCTTTCTGATTCCAGATTGAAACTTATTACTGATGCTTCCATTGTTTCTCATTTCAAGAATGATAATAAATTTCCTTGCATTGTCTGTCCATTGGTAAAACAACACAAGAGTCCTTTCCCTATAAGTTCACATAAAACTAAGCAGATTTTTGATAAAATCCATTGTGATATCTGGGGGCCTTGCCCCACAACTACCCACGATGGATCTAAATACTTCCTTTCAGTGGTAGATGATTTTTCAAGAGCTACTTGGGTATATTTACTTAAAGAAAATATGATGTTTTTCATTCAATTAAGGCCTTTATTCAAATGGTGGAAAATCAGTTTCAAACTTCAATTAAAACATTGAGGAGTGACAATGGACCTGAGTTTAAGTTGACTGAATTTTATAATAAAAAATGGATTATCCACCACAAAAGTTGTGTTGAGACTCCTCAACAAAATGGCATAGTTGAAAGGAAACATCAACATTTATTGAATGTTGCACGAGCCTTGAAATTCCATTCAGGATTACTACTATTTTACTGGAATGAATTTATTCTCACTGCCACATATCTGATTAATAGAGTTCCCACGCCATTATTACAAAACAAATCACCTTTTGAATCTTGTTTAAATGTGCACCTGGATATTCTCACCTTAGAATTTTTGGGTGTCTTTGTTTTGCTTCCACTTTGACACATGGAAGAACAAAATTCGACCCTAGAGGTCGCAAATGTATTTTCTTGGGATATCCTTTTGGGGTGAAGGGATACAAAGTAATGGATCTACAGACAAAAACCATATTTATATCTAGAAATGTTACATTTCATGAAGCTCATTTCCCTTACAATACATCTGAAGAACTTGCTGAAAATACTGACTTTGTATTTCACCAAACCACTCCCTGACATTTCCAATTACACTCATGAACCAACATCTGATGAAACACCTAATTTATCCAGTCCCAATACCTGATCAAACCATTTCTAATGACCCTAGAATTACTAATGATGATCCTCAAACATCACCTATCATTAGAAAATCTACAAGAACCAAGAAAGCACCCCAATACTTGCAAGATTTTCACTGCAACCAGGCTGCATCCAGACAACAATCCCAATCTTCCATCAAGGTAAGGTCTCCAGTCCCTGCAGGTAAGGCTTTTCCACTATCTAATACAATTTCCTACCATAAGTTATCACCTCAGTTCAAGGCTTTTTCAACCTCCATTTGTACTCATTTTGAACCTAACACTTATCAAGCTGTGATTGATCTTAATTGGTGCAAAGCAATGAATTCCGAGATAGAGGCCCTTGAGTTAAATAAAACTTGGACCCTCACTGATTTCCCACCAGGAAAAATAGCAATTGGGTGTATCTGGGTGTACAAACTAAAGTACAATTTGGATGGGAGCATAGAAAGGCACAAGGCAAGACTTGTGGCCAACAGATACAACCAAAGGGAAGGAATAGATTACAATGAAACTTTTTCACCTGTTGCAAAGCTTGTAACAGTCAGATGTTTGCTGGGAATAGCTGCGGTAAAAAATTGGCACTTGAAACAATTTGATGTAAATAATGCGTTCTTACATGGAACTCTACACGAAGAGGTTTACATGCAAAAACCTCCAGTATACACAAGAGGGACCTCCAGCCAAGTTTGCAAGCTGTTGCGAAGCATCTATGGCCTGAAACAAGCCTCAAGATAGTGGTATTCCACATTTTCAGCAGCACTTATAGAGTTTGGGTTCTCTCAATCAAAGGCTGATTACAACATTTTCACCATGGTCACAAATCACTCTTTTACATCCTTACTCGTTTATGTAGATGACATTGTAGTGGCTGGATCCAATTTAGAGCAGATAAACACAATTCAGAAGTTCCTTAGTAGCAAGTTTAAAATTAGAGCACTAGGCGACTTAAAGTATTTTCTAGGACTAAAAGTTGCAAGGTCCAGCAAGGGAATTGTGATATCCTAACGCAAGTATACCTTGGATTTATTGGCGGATGTAGGGATGCTTGGAGCAAAGCCAGTAAAGTTACCCATGGATCAGAACCTAAAGCTGGGAAAGAACACAGGAAAGGCCCTGCCTGATGCCACACTATACAGAAAATTGATCGGAAAATTGATGTATTTATCACTGACTAGACCTGATATATGTTATACCATTCAGAACCTCAGCCAATACATGGAAATGCCTACTTACACACATCTTGCTGCAGTTCACAAGGTAATCAAGTACCTAAAGCTTGCTCCAGGACAAGGTATTCTACTTTCGTCTTCATCTTCATTGATTATTCGAGCTTTTTGTGACTCTGATTGGGTAGCCTGCCCTGATTCTCGAAGATCAGTAACTGGTTATTGTATTTTCCTTGGTGATTCTTTGATCTCACGGAAGTCCAAGAAACAAACCGTAGTGTCTCGTTCATCTGCTGAAGCGGAGTATAGATCGATGGCTAGCACTTGCTGTGAAATTACATGGTTGAAATATATCCTAAAGGATCTTCAAGTTCATCATTCACAACCTATAACCTTACACTGTGACAATCAGGCTGCATTGCACATTGCCTCCAACCCGGTATTCCATGAGAGGACTAAGCATATAGAATTGGACTGCCACTTGATCAGAGACCAAATCGAATCAGGATGCATTTCTACATCTTATATTCACACCCAATCACACCTCGCAGACATGTTCACCAAAGCATTTTCTTTTGTCACCTTGAGGGCTCACCTGTCCAAGATGGGAATAGAAAACATCTATTCTCCATTTTGAGGAGGGCTGTTGGAACACATTATGTAAATAGCTTATCCACATTGCTTGTTTATCAGATAAGATGTATATTAGAATAAGCATATCAGCTGATACTGGGAATATTTCATAAGTAGGAACACGTATCAGCACACTCTACTCGTGAGGATTTGCACATTGTTAGATTCTTTCTGTTGTAGTTTGTTAGGCAATCCTTTTACTCTTTTACCCATTTTCTTCCTTCTATATATTTGTACCATTGCTGATGATAATGACAAGGTGAATTTACTGATTCAATTGAATCTATCAGTTCGTCATCTTCAATTCATTCATATTATCTCCCTTTCTATAAGTACATTCACCAACAAAATCTTACATAAAACTCCATTTCTTACCCCTTGTGCGTCATTTTCATCTCGTCATAGTCCACCTTTGACTCTATATTACCAAATCATCGGACATGGTGTAGGGAGGAACTTGATGATGGAAGTGTCGAAAGAGAAGAGTCTTAAGAGTAAAGAGGATATAGACATACTACACAGAAAAGAAGAATGAAAATATGTATGTCTTTGTATATGTATAGAGAGATAGAGTTTCATTTGTAATGTTGAGATAAAGTTTTTTTTTTTTGTATTTGTAGAGTGTTTTCTGCAACACAACAATGTACTGGGTAGTGGACGTGGAAGTACAAGGTGGATGTGACGAAGTTGAGGGATGATAACCCTTAGGAATATATGTATATATAAACATGTATATATGTATATTATATATAATTAAGAGTTAATTAAGACTTGATTAATGAAGAAAATTTATTATGACCTGAATTTTGAAATTGAAACGTTAGATGCGGGGTTTAAGGTGATTTTCTTTAATACATTTCCTTGAATTATTCGGAGCACATTATAGGTTTGGCAAGACTCACTGGCTCTGTATTATGTAACCACATGTTGTTTAGAGTAACCCATTATTAGTGTCAGGGCCTGGGCTGGAATCAAATTCTTCAATCTTGAAATCTCTTCATGGTCATATTTCAAATGACTTTTTCCCTAAACTAATTCAAAAAACTTTCATTGTCGAAAAAGGTCTTCACTAGCTCCACGCTATCTTTTGTTATTTGGGTAAACAAACGTTACCTTTTGATTAGTCTTTTGATCCACACAGTACTTTACAACCTGTAGATATGTTTCCTTATCATTTTCTCTATATTTAATATAAAAAAAACTTTCTCCTCATCTTTGTTGATCCCAAAGGAATAAAGGAGGATTCCAAAACTGGATTAGGAGACATAGATTCCAAAGCTTTGAGGGTGCTTTCACTATGCGGTTCCTCTTTTAGTTAGCGAGTGTTCATTAAAAGAAAATGCTTTCTTAAGTAAGCTCTAGGTGAGTTTGTATTGAGATGTAAAACAGTCGGTAATAAGGCGACAATTCTTTTGAAATAGGATTTCGTCTGTTTGTAGGATCATCGAGATGAAATGAAATGGGGGTAGGTCGCTTATGTCTTGATAAGTAATATGTTCTCTCGTCCTCGGTTGCAGGCTAGGTTTTTCACTCAGAGTCTTCACATTAATCTATTTTCTTTCATTTGCTAGACTTCTCATATCAGGCACTCAGGCATACAAGACTAGATTGCTTAGGAAAGCCTTTTCTTTAGAAATAACTGCCCATTTCTCGAAGGAATTTCCGTTAAACTTTCACATGATCGTACCATAATTTATAGAGAATTTTTTTTATTATTCATGGAAGAACTAGGCTTATCTATGCACCATTTAGCTTAGCATGAATGCTTCGTTGTTGTGCCATTGCATAATGAAAATGAACCTTTCATCATCTACCTTTCTTCAGGAAGGCATACAAGGTAAGGAAGAATTTTCATAGAATAGATTAGTAAAGACCTTACTCTATTTTTTCTTAAAAAAAGAAAGATAGGCAGAAGCTTACTCTTCTATAAGTATAAGGGAGGCAAGGAAAATCTCAAACTATAACAACCTTTCTTATATGTAGTTTCAAACTTGGGTAAAGATTTCCTTTTTTTCTTTTTTTTTATAGATGATCCAGACCTAGTTTCATGGGATGCCTTTCTTCTTAGCACAGAAAGGGACACCGTGCGGCAGTAGTATGCTCAGCTAGACTACTTTTAGCCTTTTCTCGATCGTTTCGGGATGAAAGGAAATTTGATTACACTTTTAAGAAAGCTTGCAACATAAAATTGAAATGCATTGAATTTAAATTGATGATTGATTGCTTGAAACCTGGAAATTACAATGGCTAGTGCACGAGGGGAACACTAGAAAGCTTGAAAAATATTTGAAAGACTAATACCCCCTATAATAGCATTTGGAACAAAAACCCAAGTGACGGGAGTGTTAGCCCAAGATTGACTAACCAAGAAGGGGGTGAATTGATTATTTGAAACTTTTTCAACTCTTAGTCTCAAAACTATTCAACAAACAAGATACAAAAACTAAGTGTAATACAACAAGTAAATATGCAAATATGATAACTTAATTCAAGTATGATATAGCACAATGTAAATAGAAATTTAAAGTAAAGTGCAATAATGTTAGCAAACCAATTTAATGGGGTTCGATCCAATGCAATGATCTACGTCCCCGTTACCAAGCTCTTCGTCACGAGTAAGGCCAAATGCACTAAAGTAAATGGTAACTTACAAACAAAGAGTACCGATCCTTTTACAATGTTGAGCTTTCCGGGACCTCAACATGACACACACTATCGAGCTTTAGGGGACCTCGATATGACCCACACAGTGACTTACAACAAGGCACACCAAACCTTATACAATGTTGATCTTTAAGGGACTGTACCGACCCACAATTTAAATGAATTTTACAATTCAATATTCTCTTCTTATCGAATGATAAAATCAAAGTTGAGTACAAGAAGGGAAGAGACAAACACTTCAATATATAGCAAATGAATAAGCTCAAGTGTTGATATTGTAAACTTTAATAAAAGATAGATGATGAAATAGTTTATATTGTTATTAAAGTTTTCAACAAATGATCTCTCTTAACAAAATAACACAAGTTAAGTATGATGAGAGATTTACACTTCAATATAAGTGTTGGTAAAGAAAACTTTTATCAAGAGTTTGAAAATAGATGACATTGAAAAGTTTCTTTGTAAGATTGAATTCTTAATGAAATGAATAAAACTAGTTTGGATCAATCAAGAAATTCTTTGTAAATGATATTGAATATAAAAATCAATTAAGCTCAATGGTTTTCAATAAATAACTATCTCAATTTTCTCTCTAAAGTTGTGCAAATTGAATGCAAAGAGAGTGCATTTATAGATGAAAATCTGTCAAGTTTCTGTCGTACCGGACGACTCTTATCGGACGTTCGATAAAAACTCAACAATCATTTTAGCCGTTACTTTTTGTTAGAAAATAAGAACGTTGAAATTTGACCGTTGTGGCCAAAAAACGATTTTAGCGGAAGTCCAGTAAAAACGTACCGGACATCCGGTACTGTCAACCGTTGATTTTTTTTTTTGGAAAATGTTTTGAATGAAAATATGATATAAGTCCAAACATCATTTTGAAAATCAATTTTACTTTTGATCAAAACATTTTATGCAAGTGGTAGTGAAAATAATTTTTCGTGCACAAAATGATTTTTGAGCTCATCACGAATCATTGCCAAGTATTGAAATGTTTTACCTTTACATATAAAAGTCTAAGTACTTTATTTTGAATATCTTCACATGCATGCTTGATCATACTTTGACTTTTGTCTCGATTCTTGTTGAGGCATCTTTTTGCGAGTTAGACATCTTTTTTGCGAGTTTATTCAATATGATTCTTCATAGCCTCGTTTGATCAATTTTGTTTCCACGTTCAGCGTTGTATGCAAATTACTTGGCCTCAAACTTCGTGTTTTCAATTTTATTCTTGTGCAATAATCACTATAGACACTCGAAGTCAATTTGTTAGAAATAAACATAATTTATTTGTAATAATCAAAACGAGACGTCAACCATAGGTCAATAGGGAGTAGACGTTTAAATGTCGAAGGATCATACTAAAATTTCCTAATTTCTAGCTATTTTACAATTTAAATAAACTATTACAACGGAAAGAAAATTACAACTCAAACTCGAACTAATATTTATAATGCGCAGCCGAAGTTTGGCAAACTGCGGCTGCGGGTCAAGGGGCTTAAGTAAAGTTGCGGTCCTTGACACCTAGCCTAGGAGGATAATTCAGTAAAGGGCTAAGAAGACTAAAGCATGGTATATGAAGTAGAATACATGACATAGAAAAACCTGTTCAAGAGATCTCATTCGGTATGAGACCGGAGGAAAGTTAAATGGCAATTGGTAGCTAAAAGACGTGCCTTAGAATTCATTGGGTTTTGGGGAATTTTAGATAAGGATTGATGCTAACTCTAAAGAAGAAGAATTAGAGGTGTAACTAGGCTATAAATATTCTTTTACCAAAATTCCATTAAGGACAAGCAAAGAGAACCACATATCTTGTTGAGGTAGTAGAAGATGAATAGATCTACGACAAGCTTTCTCAATAAAGAAAGTAAAGCGGATAGCTACCTACAGAAGTTCGGGGATGTATGATCTAATCCTAATCCTATACCCGCAGCAAGGGGTAACTTCCCGTTGTTGAGGGAATTGAACTTCAAGCAGTAAGGATCGAAGTAAAGTCTGTTGCTTGTTCTCTTCCTAAGAGTCAACTCCTCGCTAGTTGTCTAGTAATCTCTAGGGTATGTTTAATTTTCCAAAGTAATAGTAGAAAATCGCTTTCAAGCCATACCTCTTAGGTAGCCTCCCATAAACACATGAATGGAAGACTCTCAGCTCCTTCCTACGACTTAAGTATTTTTCCTTAGTAGGCACATCATACTCATGGTACTGCTAATACAAAAGCCCATACTATTGAGTCCTCACTTTTCTTTGACCTCGAGATCCTGCTTTAGAGTCTGTGTCGATTGATGCGCTGCTAAGAAGGCAAATTTCCCTAAAATCGATACAATTGTCCTTGGGAGAAATTGCCCACATCACTCTTTGAATACCTTTAGAGGTCCCTCATGCAATCTTTATGACAGTAGGATCAGACAAAAATGACAGAAAGATTCTCCTTTTCATAAAGGTCCCTTATTTTCCTTGTTCATTGAGTGCCTGGTCTTGTGCTCGCTCATGTCGAGACTTTAAAGATCTTAGATCCGGTGGAGATTGGTTGGGAAGAATGATGCCAACTAAATAGGGGGACCTCTTGATTGACTTCTATGTTGAGATCAGTTCCTTCTATCAGTAGGTATGCTTTCCGAAAACATTGACTCCATTATTCATTCCTGTATCCACTACCCTTCCTTATTATTATTCCATAGAGTGGCTATTGGTCCTCACTGCCTAGTTGTCTGAAGCCCAACTTGCCAAATACATTACCTCATTTATTTCATAAACAACATGGTAAGTAAAAACCCACATTAATAAACCACGACCAAGTAAGATTTTTATCCCCAACGATAAGCAAACGAGCTACACAAGAAGACGAAGGTCTGAAACAAGTAGTTCAAATTCAACCCTACTAGCATAGCCAATGAGTATAGCTGAGGGGGAGAAGCAAACAGATTCAAAAATCAGATGAGCTTTTATGGAAATAGCGGCTGCTTTTTTTCCAGCACTTGAGTTCTTTCTGTCGATGCATGACCATTTATCTAGCCTCTTAGTGAGGTGCAATGCCTTTTTCTATGATTCTTTTTGTTAGGTGCAAATTATACCGCAAGCGCACGATGTCAAGTTTTATAAAAGGATAAGTTAAGATGTCGAAGCCAGATGGACATATAATTAATTTTTTTTCCTAATTACTATAATCAAAATAGCCCTTACTTTATCTAGACGATCGAATTAATATGTTCAATGTATTTAACTAAATGTAAAGCGAAAGTGAGACTAAATCAACGATCGAATATAAATTCTTAAGGATTAAAACAATATGAGAAGAGCATGGGGTTTTGATTCTTCGAGTTTATAAACAAGAACCCTAATATATTTCTCCCATATCTCTCTCTCTCTCTTTCTCTCGAGTGCCGAGTGAAAATCATTCCTAAATTCCCATTCATATTCCAAATCAAAATCTTGGAATTCAGAAGTTCTAAGGTTCTTTGTAAAAACACTTCAAATGATTTAAACTTTCTATCAAAACATATAAAATATTGGTTGTGTTATTCTACAATCAATTCAAAATTCTCTCTCTCAAGTGTTGGCGAGGGAGTCTGGCCCCTTTTTTTTTAACAAAAAATTCCAGTTAAAATACAAATTCAAAATTTTAAAATTCACTATAGATACCGGGATGGCCAAAATTGAAAGCCCAAGATTGGCTAACCAAGAAGGGGGTGAATTGGTTATTAAAATTTTTTTCGTTAATTACTTAAGGTTTTAAACTAATAAACACACAAATGATAGAGAATCAAACTAAGCACAAGTAAGCACGTAAATGAAATAATATAAACTTGTACAAAGTAAAACATTAAGTAAAAGGGTTAGAGAGTGCAAACGATGTAATATGGAGGTTCGATCCAACGCAATGATCTACGTCACCCATTACCAAGCTCTCTTGCACGAGCATGGCTTTTTTCACTATGTTGATTGACTTGTGGTACAATCTAACCTTTTACAGTGCTTTCGGTGACTTACAACCAAGGAGCATCAATCCTTTTACAATGTTAAGCTTTCCGAAACCTCAACACAACCCATAAATCAAATTGAATTTACAAGAGAAATCTTCTCTTCTTATTGAATAATAGATTCAAAATTGAGAACAAGAAGAGAGGAGGCAAACACTTCAATAGATGGCAACGAGTATAACTCAAAGTGTTTAGGTTGAAAAACTTTTAACGAAATAAGAATTTTCACTAAGTTTAATCACTCAAAAGTTTTTCTAGAATTTAATGCTTTTGATCTTCTATGGATAGAAAATAAAGTTGTTGGAATCAATAAAAGTCTCACTTTAATACTCAATAAAAGTTATTGCAGATGAAAAGTGAATGATGTATTAATAGCACATAAACCAGCCAAATTTCTGTCCATCCGGACAAGGCATCTGGACGTCCAGATCATGTAAATAACTAGCCGTTTGAAAATGTCAGAACGGTAAAAAAAGTGACCGTTGGAGGTCATCCGGACGTCCAGATGGTCATTTTGCCCCCGGACGTTTTCTTACGTGATTTTTCATTTGATGCAAGTTCTTGAAGTACTTTTTCATGTATTATTTTCAAGGTAAGTGACTTGATAAAGATTTTATACAATCATTTGATTTTGAAAATAATTTTTCTTATGCATAAAAATTCACTTTGAGCTCTTAGTAATTCATTTGCTGAGTATTGAATCATTTTACCTTTACATGAATGTGAAAAGTCTAAGTACTATGTTTTGAACATCTTGACGTGCATCGCTTGACCATACTTCGACTTTTATCTCGGTTCTCGTTGATGCTACTTTTTGCGAGTTTTTCAATATCGTTCTTCATAGTCTCGATTGATCGAATTTGTTTCCACATCAATCTTTGTACGCAAATTACTTGACCTCGAACTTTGTGTCATTGATTCTATGCAATAATCACTATAGACACTTGAAATCAATTTGTTAGAAATAAAAACAATTTGTTTGTGATAATCAAAATGAGATGTCAACCATAGGTCAACAATTTTCCACTTTTTGACTATGTCAAACAAGAGATAATTTGCAATATAAGTATCGAACAAATTATTGTATGTTCCTCTTGTCAATGTGCGTAATGATAACAAGCCGTATATTTTTACTTGTTCCTCTATCGACATGCCACATTTTTGTCGTACATAAGTTGATAATTATGCATAATTATCAACTTATCTTCCCCCTTTTGGCATAAGCAAAAAGAGATAATTTAAAAAGGCAAGTAATCAACTTAATTAATTCAAAAGATAACATAATAGTCGAACCATAGGAGTTCACATACATAAAATAAACAACATGCAAAAGGAACTAAATGTACTAAGATGCCAGAGGAGGCGGTGGCGGCGGGAAGCGAGCATCGAAGGCAACAAAGAAGGAATCCCGTCGATCCTAGAGGGCGGTCTGCTGTGCCTAAAGCTGGAGTAGCAAACTTCCGAAGCTATCGACGGTGGCAACGAAAGAGTCGATGCGCCCGTTGAGGATGTTGAATTGCTCTTCCATGAATGAGCGGTCAACGGAAGAATGAGATGTACTAGATCCAGGAATATCAGAAGGAGGGATAGGAGCATCTTCAAGGTCGCCTTCTGATTCATCCTTGAAAGGTAGAGTCAAGGGGCCAGAGGTAGTGTTAAATCCCTTAGTTATACCCACCCATTGCCCTTTATCCTTTTGAGGGTTTGAAAGTAAATAGCATCGGCATCGCATTTTTTAATAAATGTTTCACCCTCAAGTGGAATGTCAAAATGTTGAAATATTTTCATTAGAAGCATCCTGTATGGTAGTGCTTTAGTGTGGCGTGATGCATGCACAAGGTTCATAATGCCTATAGCGATAGTGGGAAAATCCGGTTTTCGCCTAACCAAAATGGAGTCTAAAAGAAAGAGATCGAAGTTACTCACTTCGTCTCGGTGACCTTTTCGTGGAAGAATAACATTGGCAATAATGTTTTGCAAAATTTTACAAGGAAGACCTAATTGGTTTTTTGGTAATATTCTCTAGGTTCTTCCCAGTGACCGGACAATAGGCCTCTGACGGATTATAGTCGTCGAGTGTAGGAAGTGCTTTGTGAACAAAAAATTGTAGGTCACACGGTTGGAGCTCGAGAAGCTCACGAATGAGTGCTTCCGTGATTTTGATGCGAATATTTTTAAGAAAACATGTAATTGTGTCGGAACGTGGTTTAAAATGCATATTCATGTAAAAATCTTTCATAAAATCAGGTTTATGAAATGGGGATGAAGAAATAGAAAGATTTTAAATTGGGTTCTTGTGAGAAATTTGGAGATTTGTAGTATAAAACTTGTGGATTTTGAAATAAAGGGGGAAATGGATTGAATTTTGATGGTTTTTGAGAGATTTCGAGTAAGTGTATGGAGAGAGTTCATGAAAAGGGGATGAAGAAATGGGAAGAAGAAGAGAAAAAGACGACCTTATAGGTCTTAGATCCGACGATCCGCACGTCCGGATCGTCATCCAGACATTTGGATGAGAGAGCTTAAAAAAGGTTGTGTCTATCTGGACATCGATGTCCGGACGGTTGGATGAATTGAGGGTTCGTCTAGATGGCCTGATTTTTGAAAATTTTCAAAAGTTCTGTTCAATTTTGCACATCAATTTCATCAATAATACCTAGTCCTCTTTTAATATGTGAGAAGTTGTCTAGAGCGAGAGGTTTAGTGAAGATGTCAGCCAATTGATTTTTCGTATCGACGAATTCAAGCAAAATATCCCCCTTTTGAACATGGTCCCTAAAAAAATAATGTTGTATTTCAATATGCTTAGTTCGAGAGTGCAAAACAGGATTTTTGGGTAAGTTAATGGCACTAGTATTATCACACATAATAGGAACATGATCGTATGATAAGTGATAATCATTTAAAGTTTGCTTCATCTAAAGTACTTGTGCAAAACAACTTGCCGCCGAGATATATTCGACATCGACTGTAGATAATGCTATCGAATTTTGTTTCTTACTAGACCATGATACTAGAGCAAAGCCTAGAAAGTGACAAGCTCCACTAGTACTTTTACGATCAATTTGACATCCTGCACAATCGGCGTTTGAATAGCTAAGTAAGTCATTGTGAGCGTTTTTCAGATACCAAAGTCCTAAGGTTCGAGTCCCACGAAGATATCTAAAAGTTCTTTTCGCAGGTTTAAGATGAGATTCATTAGGATTTGATTGAAAACGAGCATATACACTAAACATAATGTTGGGGCCTACTTGCAGTTAAGTAAAGAAAAGATCCAATCGTACATCGATATTTGGTGACTTCAACGGAGCTTCCTTGATCATCTTTGTCAAGCTTTATGGATGTGCTCAAATGTTTTAAATCACTCATTTCAAACTTCTTCAATATGTCTAATATATACTTACTTTGATTGATGAATATGCCATGACATGATTGCTTAATTTGAAGTTTGAGAAAGAACTTAAATTCTCACATCGTGCTCATTTCAAATTCTTTACTCATGTTTTTCGAAAAATTTTCACATAGACGAATATTTGTTGCTCCAAAAATAATATCATCCACATAAATTTGAGCAATGATCATTGTACGACGGATTTCGTGTATTAAAATACAGAAACCGTTACAAATTATATTTTAGGAAAATACAAATAGATATGAATCTTTTTGTAATTACAAAAACTGCAAAACCTTCTGATTAATGATCTGGATGTTTGAAGACTAGGAGCCACGTGGCTTGAATCTGGACTTCGAGATTTGTTGAGAATTTGTGTCGAGAACTTCACTTGTTCGACACTTGAATTTTGGAGCTTGAATTTGTATTTCAAAGACTTGGACTTGATCTAGATTTGATTTGAAGAAGACTTTGATCTTCTTGAATTTGCTTGATTTGAATAAGATTTTGATCTCCTTCGAGTTTGTCGGATTTGGAGTTGGAGAGAATTCCTTCAGCACTTCGTGATTTTCTCTTGCCTTTTTTCCCCTCTTTTTTCAATATACTCTTGACTCTATTTATAGGGGAAATTCGTGGCCAATTTTTGTAATCGCCCAATTAATTCAATTAAAATTGATTATAATTAAATAATTGTGAATTATTCTTAAAAATAGTAGAATGAGCTTTTAAAATTGTGGGCCTAGTAAGGGCCTAGTAGGTTTTAATTTAATAAATTTTATTGGGTTAATTATTTAAATTAACCCAACCCATTATTTTTTTTATGTCTACAAATACCCCCTCAAGATTTATTAATTTATTATGAAATAAATAAATTAGTAAATCTTGATTTTCGTTGTTTTTGTTTTTTTTTTTACGTAATCGTTGTTCGATTATTTATTTATTTTACACAATTTTTGACTTACTTGATTTATTTATTTATTATTTGATAGATTTTTTTATGTTTCATAGTAAGTTGGGCTCAAGTAAAGCCCGATATTTAATTATTTATATGATAGAATTATGTTATTTGAAAGGCAATAGGTCAAATTCAAGAACAAGAGGTATTATTATTATTATTATTTTGCCGATTTCTCTCTCTTTCCTTTTTTTTTTCTTGGTCTTCTCGTAGAAACCAAGAATTGTTTCTTGGTTTCTGGCAGAAACCAAGAAACATTCTTGCTTGGTTTTTGCGAGAAACCAAGAATACATTATTGTTTTTAAATTTTTTTAAACGTTTCCACGTGCCTCTTTTTTTTCTTCTCTTTTTCTTTCTATCTCTTTACACGTTTTTTTTTTCAATGAATAGTGTATGACACTGTTCACGTGAATAGTGTCGGACACTGTTCACGTGAACAATACCTTTTTTTTAATGTCTCTTCCCCCCTTCCCTTTTTTTTTGTGTTGGTTATAAAAATTGGGGTTAATATTTTCAGGGATTCAACTTTTGGAACATGTCAAAGATTTCGAGGTTCAAGATTTTTCTTGGTGTAGAGTAGGATGTGTAATGCAATTATTTTATGGGTTCAGAAACATTCAAAATTGCCAACTTTTTCATGCACATTGAAGACCAAGGACTGCTACCTTTTACCATTCAATGCACATTGTGCTTGAGACTAAGGACCTTCCTTCGATCGTCCAAGGCATATTGTGTTTGGGACTAAGGACCGTTCCTTCGACCGTCCAAGACACTTTATGTTTGAGACCAAGGACCTTCCTTTGACCATCCAAGGCACTTAGTGTTTAGACCAAAGATCGTTCCTCCGACCGTCCAAGGTACTTTGTGTTTGAGATCATCCATATATTTGGAAGGCCCATGATTTAGAGAACGAGGATTTAGAAGATTTACAGCCCGTTAAACTTTTTTTTTGTGCTGATTTTCTCTTTATTCTTCTCCATTTTTTAGAAATTGCTAGGATGAGCTCTAATAATGGTGCGTATTCGGATATACATGAAATCATCGAGCTTAAAAGCCAAGGCAAAAGTTACCTTCGTTTCAAAGATACTGATGTGAAGTACCATGCTAAGCCCGACAAACGAGGTGAACTTAAACTTAGCATTCATAAGCCAACTACAGATCATTCTCTCGAACCCTTGGAGCTTTTATGAGAGTTGCATCTACCCATTATCAGTGAATGTCACGAGAATTCGGAAGCTGCCTCATCCAATCGCTCCAGCAGTCATTTTCACTCTTTATGTCTCCTGCCTCATCATTCTCAAAGCATGGAGTGCATTTCAAGGGCTGTAATTTGTGAGAGGATTAACAACAAAGAAATTTGATAGGAAAGTGCACTTGTCAGTTGTGGGGAGAGTTCTTTTCTTCCAAACTTTTGGGAGTGGTCTTCATGGATCCAAAAACTTCTGCTCACAAGGAATCTTCGCTAGTTAGCTTATGCAGTCAGCTTCTCTACAAGGGATTATCATCGCCCAAATTCTATCTACAGATCTCTTTGTGAGGTTTGGTGCCCGGAAACCAACACTTTTGTAACCACCTGTGGTTGACATTTCTCTTTGGGACATCTGCGAGATAAGTGGACTTTCGATCATGGGTAATTACCATGAGGAAGTAGTCCTAAGCCTTTCAAAGTTGACAGATCAACTTTCCAAGTCCTGTTTGTACCTCTTCAATGTTTTCGCACTGATTGCGGATGCAAATGAATCTGATTGCCTTAGTCACGAAGAATGGATTAATTTTTGGTTTTGCGGGAATGGTTGTGCCCAGAATCCTCGACAACACAAAAATTACAAGAGTGTTATGAGTTTAAATCCCTTCAAGAGATGTCATCAAAGAGCTTCAAATGAAATACGGAGGCCTGTTGCTGTAGACAAGCCGAGGGATATTCCACGTCGGGATCAGAGTCATTGGGGTGATTTGCCAATATCTTTGTCTATGGAAGAAGAAAAAGAATTAAAGATAGCAGTTTATCTCTCCTTGTGGCTTTGTCGTTTCGTTCTTCTATCATGGTATGAATATGTAAGAGTTGGGACTTTTAAAGTGTCTTCTAAAATGGCAGGTGGGTGCATTTAAAGTCTAGTCCCTCCCATATTAGCGAGCATTTATAGAGGACTCATACGAACATCAAACCATCAGTTAAACCCGGACCTTGGCTCGATTTCACATTCATTTTCTGGACATTTTCTTTATGCTTGGGTTGCAACTTATTTTGTCCGCGGTATTTATGCTAATGTAGACAAAAGTTACACTCGTCCTATAATTCATAGATATGCTGGCTCCTTGAATGCTTTCCAGTCTTGGGAGCAAAATGTTGTTGATTGTCGGGACTTTATTCGTGGAGTGATGGATGCCAATGACTCTTTTTGGAATCCATTTCCCCCATTGTCTCACCCCGATGTACGAGTAGATGACCAACCAAGGTCTATAGACACCCAGAGTTTATGATGAGTATTCGATCTGGATTTGTTTCCTATCGTTGAGGAAACTCTCATTTCATTCTCGAGGCATATAATCCTCACAGGTTTGCGAGGCATATTGGCTTTAGACAAAAACTTCCCGGTTCACCAAGAAAGTTGGATGTCCCTCTCAATGCAGGCGATATGTATCGCGTCTGGCTATTTTTGACTCAAACGATGAGCAGTTCTACATTTCATATTCCAGAGTACATGAAGGATACACATCAAGATGTTGACTTAGAGTATCGATCTTGGTGGAATAATCGAGTGTTGCCGATCTTGACCAAGGTTCAAGTGCACGTTTTGTCTTTTAGTGAGAGTCGTGACTTTGTTCTTAATCCAGTTTCGAACAGGGTTGTTGCTAAATGGGTAAATCTTCCACATATCATTCCTGAAGAGATTTCTCGAAAGAGGGAATTGAACCTTCGAAATGATAGAGTCATTAAGAAGATTAAATTTAAAGTTCCCTCGACAAAGTTTGCTTCCACCTCTGAGCCTGCCGAGAAGATGTCTGAAGTAGTTTTGATTCCAGACCGCAGTAGTCCTGGAGATCGAGCATCCCACACACCGGAAAGACTTTATCGCTGGGAGATGAAAGTTCTGGAGATCAGGTATTTTATTTATTTATTTTTTAACATACCACTTGTATTTGGCCTCATGCAACGAACTTCACTTTCAGACTTCACTTTCCCGAATATATAAGATTAAACGTCCGGTAAAGGCAATGGCGCTTCAAGGTGTCCCAAATCCTTCAAAAGGTGACATTGGAGTTTCTCATATTAACATCAGCCTCCCGAATACACCATTGGATGTCGAATTTTTATATATGTCTCCTAGAACACGGAACGTGGGTAGACCCCCACCTTTTTTTTCTCATTCTTTTCTTTTTCTTTTTTTTTATCTCTACTTTTTTTCGTAGGTTTTTCAAGCATTCCCGAAAGATTGAATTTCGCCATAGATTTGAAATCTTTGCAAGACCAGACTGGCGATAATGATGGAAGAATCGGTGTACTTTAAGGGATAGATGGTACTCATGATTTTCACGATCCACCATTTAAACACCCGAATACTATGAATGAAGGCTTTTCGACGTTCAACATAGATGCTTTCCAAGATGAAGATGAAGTGAATTATAAGACTGCAAGAGCTAACATTTCATAGGTCAATCAAGAAGTTCCAGTCGCTCCACCTTCATTAGCTTTGGTTAACATTCCGCCTTTGGAAACAAATAATCGTCGGGCAGCTCCAATTTGTTCGTTCATGGCTGGTCTCCCGCCTAGGATAACTCAAGAGTCTCCTTACTTGAAGGTTGCTTTACAAGAAGCGATGACCAATTATCTTCAGAAGTGCTTTAAGGACGTCTTGAAGCATGAGTTTTCCAACATCCAATCTTGGTGGGATGAAAATAATTTAATTCTTCAAAACGTAATTACCATCTCATTTCGTGCAGATCCAACACATTTGATGGAATGCATGGATGTGTTTCTTAAAGAAGTCGACATCTATTTATCTTAAAGAAAGCAACACTTGGAGTGTCCAACTGCCGAAGAAAAGACTGAGAAGTTGAAGTTTTTGAACATCTAGTTGGAAGTAGAGGATTCCACTTGTTCTTCATTGGAAGATAAAATTAGTTAGTTAACTTTCGAGCTGTACAGATTTCGTGATGAACTTCAAACCCATTAGGAACAGAAGAGTATGCTTGGAACTACAAAGGCCGCTTTAGAAGAATCACAGACTAGAGATGTTTATAGCATATCATCCATTGATCAGAGAAGGAGGACCCTTGAAGATAGTTTCCTGCAAGTGATCAACGGCGAGTGATTTTGATAAATTTAGGACTTTATGATCTTTTAAGACCATATGAATTTTGATTTTTTTTTATCGTTCTTTATCTTTTTACGATGAACTTTTCCTTATTTCTTGTGCATTTTTTACTGCATTTTTCTTGTGCATTTCTTGTGCATTTTTTACTGAATGAGTTTATTATTTGTGACTGAACTTGAATTTATAATTTATTCAAGCTGCCTACGTACCCAAACAGAATCAAGTAGAACGTAGTTCGTTACAAGAACAAATTTTTTTTTATTTGGGGTGGAGGTATTACAATGAGAAATTTATAAAACAAACAACTTCAAACATAAAAACACTTTAGAAACTTTCCATTGATAGGTTCGATTTGTAGTCCATCTTTGTCTACGATCTTGTATGCTCCGTTAGTGAATGCATGAGTAACAACAAACAGACCATCCCATTTAGGTTGGAACTTGCCCTCTATTTGTCTTGTGATTATGATTGGTCTGCATACGTAAAGTACCAAATTTTCGATTTGAAATGATCTTGGTTGTACCTTCTTGTTGAAAGACTTCGCCATCCAGACTTGATAACACTCCAGGTGCATTTGTGTCTCTAATATCTTCTCATCCAAAGCTTCTAGCTCCTCTAATTGAGGAAGGGCAATTTCCTCTATCGTCAAACCTTATTGGACAGCAATTCGAAGTGACGGGATTTGACACTCAAAAGGAAGTACAGCCTCCACTCCATACACTAAGGCGTAAGGAGTGGCTTGTGTTGGAGTTCGATAAGTAGTTCGATAAGCCCATAATACTTCACCAATTCTTTCATGCCAGTCTATTTTTGATTTGGAGTCAACCTTTTTCAGTAGACTTCATAGAGTCTTGTTGAACACCTCTGCTAACCCATTAGTTGCTACATTGTACATGGATGAGTTGTTCTGTTTGAATCCAGATTTTGAACATAAATCATTTATGTGGCTATTGCAGAAAGGCTTTCCATTGTTAGTGATGATGTATTGTGGGATCTCGTATCGATAAATGATTTGGATACGGATGAAATCCGCAACATTTTCTTTCTTTACTTCTTTCAATGGTATGGCTTCAGCCCACTTAGAGAAGTAGTTAGTTCTTGTAAGGATGTATGAGTGTCCAGCTGAAGACTTTGGAGTTATGGGTCCAATTACATCAAGGCCCCATGCATCAAATGGCCATGAAGCTACTGTCGGATGTAATGGTTCCAGAGGTTGATGGATAAAGTTTGCATGAACTTGGCAAGCTTCGTATTTTTTTCGCATAATCCATATAGTCTTGTACCATGGTCGGTCAGTAGTACCCCATCCTTTTTATTCGAAAATGGAGTTTGGGTCTAGATTGATGAGCACCACAGATTCTGGAGTGGGCCTCTTCCACGACACGTGTTGCTTCATCATTACTTAGGCATCGAAGGAAAACTGCATCGAATGATCGTCGATAAAGCGTTTCCTTATAAAAGACAGCGGGATGCACGTCTCTTGATTTTAGTTTTTTGCCGTGGATTGTTTGATAGCTTTTGATGTTGAAGGAAATCAATTATTGGCTGTCTCTAATCTTCTTTTTCCTCATCTTCGGTTACTTTAACACTGTTGTTTTCTTCCATATCATTGGGTAGTAAGGACGGAAGTACCAATCTCTGAGCATTTGATATGGAGTGGGAAAAATCTTCATCGACCTGGCTAAAACAGCAGCCAAACTAGTTAAAGCATCAACTTCCATATTTTCAGTTCTAGGTACGAATTTGATTTTCAACGAATCAAACTGTTTCATAAGCATTGATGCATATTTATGATATGACTTCAAGTCGGAATTACGGACTTCGTACTCGGCTATAAGTTGGTTGACTATCAATTTAGAATCCCTAAAGACTTCCAGCTGATGAATATCCATATCTATAGCTGTTTCTAAGCCAATGATAAGGGGTTGATATTCCGCCACATTGTTCGAACATTTCTCTGTTAAGGCAAAAGAGTACGGCATGACAAGATCATGGGGAGTGATGAAGATAACTCCTGCTCCTACACCATTATTTCGGGTTGCCCCATCGAAGTATAGCCTCCATTATGGTATGATTTCTATAAATAGAACTTCTTCATCCGGGAGGTCTTCTTGTAGTTTTCATTCCGCTGGAATTGGATGGTCAGTAAGGAAATCTGCCAAAGCTTGTCCTTTGATGGCCTTTTGTGGAATGAACTTGATGTTAAACTCGGACAATAACAGCGCCCATTTTCCAATCCTTCCGGAAAGAATTGGTCTAGACATTATGTACTTTAAAGGATCAAACTTTGAAACAAGATTGATCGTATATGATAGCATATGATGCCTTAACTTCTTAGCTGCAAAGATTAATGCAAGACATATTTTTTAATAGGTGAATACTTCATCTCGGCGCCTACCAGTGTTCGACTCAAGTAGTAGAGTGCATTCTCCCTTCTTTCATCATTGACTTGGACAAGAAGTGCTCCTAGAGAATATTATTGTGCTGCAACATAAAGGGTCAGTGGTTTCCCTGGGACCGGAGCTGCAAGTACTGGTGGATGAGATAAATATTGCTTAATGCTTTGAAAAGCACTTCGACAAGCATCATCCCATTCGAATGGTACATCTTTCTTCACCAATTTGTTCAATAGATGGCAACATCCAGCAAGGTTAGAGATAAATCTACGAATGTATGTAAGTTTTCATTGAAGACTTTTCAATTCATGCACATTTTTTGGTTCTGGCATGTTGATTATGACTTCAATTTTTTATTGATCTATTTTAATGTTCCCGTGTCAGACAATGACGCCAAGAAATTTTCCAAATGTGACACCAAATGCACACTTCAGCGGATTCATCTTTAATTGATGTCGTCGAAGCCTTTCAAAAACATCCTGTAGATCTTGTAGGTGATCATCTCGTTTCTTTGTTTTAACGACAAGGTCATCTACATAACATTCTACGTTCTTATGTAGCATGTCATCAAAGATCCTTTGCATTACCCATGGTAGGTTGCCCTCGCATTTTTCAATCGAAACGGCATAACTTTATAACAATATATGCCCTTAGGGGTACGGCTTCATCTTTCGGATTCATGTGTATTTGGTTGTATCCAGAAAATTCGTCCATAAAAGATAAGACTTCGTACCCGGTAGTTGCATCCACCATCAACTCTATTATTGGAAGTGAAAAGTCATCTTTGGGACATGCTTGATTTAGATCACGAAAGTCAACGCAGACTCGTAATTGTCCATTTTTCTTTTTAACAGGAACAATATTCGCGATCCTAGTTGGGTACTTGACTTCACATATGAATTCAGCTTCAATAAGTTTGTTGACTTCCGTTTCAATTTGAGGAATCACTTCTGGTCAAAATCTTCTTTGAGGCTACTTGATTGGTCGAACTCCATGTCTTACTGCAAGGTGATGCACTGCAACCCTCGGATCTGACCCCGACATTACTTTGTAAGACCACGCAAATACGTCTTTGTATTCTTAAAGCAAATGGATGCATTCTGATTCCTATTTTTGATCGAGGAGGGCACTTACAAACACTGGTTTTGGGTCTTCTTCCCAATTTCAATTATTTCAAGTCATCAACAGTAGCTTGCCCCCTTCTTCAAATGTGTGTGGAGCCGGTTCAGGTTTATCTTTCGTGGTAGAGTTTTCAGACTCAGGGCTTCTTCAAAAGCTATGTGATTAACAGAAACTTCTTCTTTATCCTCGTCATTGCTTAGAGAAGGACATAATTTTTGATGTTTTTGTCTTCTCTTTGACCGTCAAAGCTTTGGACTCGGATCAAAAGTTTTAATGTCAAGTCGAGAAAAGGCCGATTGTCTTTGAAATTACTTATGAGAAGCTTGTGCGTCATCATTAATTTGGGTAGACGAAGAATGAACTCCACTTAACCTTTGGAAGACTGAAGTTTTATCTTTTACATCAACCATTGGGAAGGATTCCCATTTTAACCTTTTAAACGTCGAAACTCTGGCGTTTTTGTTTTCAATTCGATCGAAGACTGAAGGTTTCAGTTGTTCAGGTTTATCTTCTGCAACCTCATAAATTTGAATCATGATTAGGTTCGAGGAAACTTTCTTCACTTTAATCTTTCTCGGTGGATTTGGATCATATCCCAAGCCATACCTAGGTTGCGACATGAGGGCTCCGTCAAAATGAGGCTCTCATTTCCCAAATCCAGCTTTCTCAAACAACTTTTTGACTTCAGGATTATAACACCCTTTGAAAGTCTGTTTTGGTTCATCGGCTCCAGGCTTGTCTTGTTTGGATGAACAAGAAATACTAAGCTTTGATATGTCTGGAATAGATGTCGAAGCTTCAGATGATTTGTGTTCTCCCGGGACTCTTATGAGTTGATGGGGCAAAAACAATTTCGGAATACTAGGTATTGGAAGAGTTAACTCTTTTCTCAATACCTCAATGTCAGTCGATTATGTTTGAGATTTTTTTACCTTTAGAGAATCCTTCAGATGTGAATTTTGATTTACCTTTGACAAGCTGATGAGGTTGAACAGCACTAGATGTATCATCGTCATCTATAGTTCCTTTAATTTTAAATCCGAACATGGTCAATCCAACAGAATTACTCTCTTTATCTTCCACGTAAAATTCAGCATCAGCAAAATGAGATTCTTCTTTGAGGAACGGTTTGGACTCAGCTACTACACACTTGACTTCTCCGTCTCGACTATATTTGAAGCATTGGTGCCAAGTCGAAGTTACTACTCCTATTTCATGCAGCCAAACACGTCCAAGGAGTAACTGATATGATGTTTTAGCATCGATGACGTGGAAGAGAGCCGAAGAAATTAACTCTTCTATTTGCAGCTTCAAACGAATCATGCCAATGGCTCGCTAACCTTTTTAGTTGAATCCTTGAATAATGATCTTACTCTTGCACAGCTCACAAACATTAATTTCAATCTTCTTCATCATTTTGACTGGTATGATGTTCACAGCAGATCCACAATAGATCATTATGTGATTTATCTTGCATTCTCGAATATGACCATTAACATAGATTGGTCTATTGTGTAAACGAGACCCCAATTGTAAATTTTCATCGTCAAATGTGATGGTGGTCATACAGTCTTGTCAGGTTGTAGATCCAATATGTTCTAAGACTTTGCCTTCGTATTCTTCCGGATCTATCAACGCCGAGACGAAGCCATTCGATCATGGAAAGTAAGTTTAAGAGACTCCGCTAAACTTGTATTGGAAGGAATATTATTGAGTCACAAGATAATTTCCCTCTGTCTTGAATTCTCTCTCGATACCTTTCTTGTTTCATCTTTCTCCTCCACATTGATAACATTGGAGGTAAAACATTCATCGTTGAAGAAATCTTTGGGAAAATAATCACCCAAGGTTGGTAATCTAGGAGGAATGCATGAAGCGACTTCTACTCCTGTTGATTTAGTAGACACTTCCAGCCTGGCTTTAGACCTTCTTCTTTGGTTGTTTCTTGGTTTTCGATTCTTGTTACTGGGACTTGTAAGTTGTGAAATCATTCAATGACATCTTTTCGCAAGGGTCCATCCTTCCTAATTTTCTTCTAGTGTTGTTTTTTCATCATGTTGAACTTTCATATCCAATGTTCCTAATTTCAGTACTGTAAGAGATGTAGAAGGTGATATTTTACCTGCTTTGTTTGACGCTCGGTATTTCTCCTTCTTCCTTATGAAGGTAGACCACCATTACCGATCTCATCTTCAGACTCCAAATCAGAATCCCAAACATCCAAGTCATCTGTCATAATTTCGTAGAAGGTTGGATGATTGGGTACACGCGGTCCATCCATTCCTGGGTAGACGTAACTGATAGTAATTTCTTCGTCTACTTCGAACTTTACTGGAATGGCTCATTCTGGAAGTTGTGGTCCAAACTCCTTAGCCAATGACTCACCGGCATCGCATTTATGAGGAAATGTATGTTTCCCTTTTGTAACAGGGATTGGATCAAACAATCCAAATGAAACCATCGAGCAGTCAGCCGTTGGGTTTTCTCCCGTTTCAAGTTTGATCTTATTTTCTTTGTCCAGCTGAACAATAAGATCTTTCAGCACAAAACATTTTTCAACCGGATGACTGACGATTTTGTGAAGTATTTAGGATGATTGACCCTACCAACTTTTTCAGGTCTCTTTGGAGCTGGTAGTTCGATTATCTTCTGTTCGAGAAGTTGATCCAGAATTTCGGGAACTTCAGAATCTGAAAATGGATATTCTTTCTCTTTGAGTTCTTTCAGAGTCACATGACCTTTGCCTTGGACCAGTCTCTTGGTAGGTCTAAACGTTGGCTTTGGCTTTCCTCTTGTGTTTGATTTTGACCCTTGAAAGGCTATCTTTGCAGGGATAGTGGAAATTGTCATTACCTCTTTGGAGTTACCTGCTTTGACTTCCGTCTTTATCTCTTTCTTGGGGTCCCTCTTGTCACGTAGATTACTTGGTAAGTAATTCCCATGCCTTGCAATTTAGAGCTCTAGGTCATGGGCACGTGTCGCTAACTCTTCAAAGGATTGAGGCATATTTGCTTGGAGACTGTAGAGTAATCCCCAATGCATGCCTTGCACACACATGTCAATGGAAGATGCTTCGCTTATTCTTTCCTTGCAATTGAGCACGAGGTTCCTCCAGCGTTCAATGTACTCTACAACAAGCTTTTCTTTGCTCTGCTTTGTTCGAGCAAGTTCCGAAAGGCTGACAGTCCGCCTGGTGCTGTATAAACGTGCTAGGAATTCTCTTTCAAGTTGATCCCAACCATCAATTGACCTAACCTATAAGTCGGTATACCATTCGAATGCAGCACCTTTGAGGGAGCGTACGAACTATTTGCAATAGTGTCATTGAAAGTGCTTGCATTGTTACACGTCTCAATGAAATGAGCAACATATTGTTTCGGGTTGCCTTTCCCATCAAAACACTGGAATTTCGGAGGTTGGTAACCGAGTGGCATCTTTATCTCGTCAATTCGATGGCCATAAGGCTTGGCATACACCAATGAAGATTGCATTGAACTGCCATACTAGGCACTAATGGTATCCGCAATCATATGTTGAAGTTGGTGGGTAGAAAGAGAACCAATAGAGAGTTGAGTAGTATCATGTAAAACATTTTGAACAACTGTTCGATCATGCATATCTTGTTTCTGTTGGCATTCTTGGACTTCTAGATCTTTAGCTTTGGAAGATCTTGGTCTAGATCTTTAGCTTTGGAAGATCTTGGATTTTCTTGATCTTCTTTCGCCAAATTTTGTAGCTTTAGCTTGTGCATGAGTGATGAGTGCAGCAACCTGTGCATCTTTCTCTTCTAGTGACTTGGTAAGTTTTTCAATGGCTAAAGCCATTTATTGGATTCGATCATCTGTTGCAAAATAATCATGCAAGCATACAGTTTCTTGTACAAGTAATAATTGTGATGAATGAGTTATCGTCCCACAGGGAATAAGGATTAATTCTAGTGCAATCGATATATCTAAATTCGAAACAATAACAAGATATGGTGGATTTTTATTTAACTATGCTCTAAAACTACGAAAACAATAAAATTATGGTTTTTAAATCAAATGTGAAAGAGTGTATTGGATTTCCAATTCAACTAAGTGACTCTAGCATTCAATTCTCAACTTGTGATAATTACTTCAATCCTTGTATTCGTGACGACCGATAATTCCCCTTTTATTTATTATTCTTTTCCAAGATATAATAAATCTATATTGACCACGACATGATCATATTCCTAGTCCGCATTCATATTATGAATATACATTAAAATATGTGATTACCACATAAAATCGCACACTTCACAAATATTATTACTAATATTTATTCATCATGTGTTCCACATACAATGTTCTACCTATCGTGAGTTTTTCAACACTACGAATAAGGAACTTATTGCCCTAATGGTGCGCAAACATTAAAACAATATGAAAAAGTATATATGTAGAATCACAATGCAAGAATCAAAATAAAATTCACAAGTCTTGAATTAAAAACTAGAAATCAAGTAGTTTCATCATCCATCCAATACAAGAAATAATTAGCCTAGCATAATGTTCTGGAAATCACACAAAAAGATTTGGAAAAAAATCACTCGGAATGACAAATAATGAATGGAAAGTGCTCAATTTCTTCTTTGTAACTTTTCAACCCGACTTTTGAATTTTCAATCTCTTGTGATAATCGCCTTTGAATCTTGTGTTGAACCCTTCGTTGTGGTGAAAATTTGGATTTGATATATTCTCAGTTGCTCACCTCCCTTAGAAAGTAGGTTTAATTTGGTTTTTATAAGAATTTGGATAAAACCAGAAAATTGGGCCGTTCAGGCCTAGAATTGGCCTGTACACGCGCGCACCGTGTATTCCGTTGCCCGTGTGCCGTTCAAGTGTTTCACTCTCGATAAATAGAAATTAAGCCCGTGCACGCACGAGAGATTATGCATGTGCGCGCGCGCAGACATAAAAATCTTTCAATTGTTGCACTTTGGTCCCCGAATTGCATTCTTTATTTATTTTGGTTCTTTCTTTGTATTTTCTTGACCCTCCATCTTCCAATTTCGTGTAATTGACTCCAACATCTCTCCAATAATCGACATTAGGTCCGAATCATCTATTAACACTTTGCGATTTAGTCGCCAAACTTTGGATTAGGTCCATTTTAGCCAATTTTCAATCCATTTTCTTCAAATCCATGATTTTGCATCGAGATGTACCTAGCAAACAAAATATATACAAAATTAAGCCTCAAATCATTTAAAGTAATGACAATTGCTTCAGTTTAACTGCACAAATAAATGTATAAAATACACTTATCAAACACCCACAAACTTGATCATTTGTTTGTCCTCAAACAAAGTAAAGCTTAACTACACAAAATAAAAATAAAAAGAAAATTCAAATTAACTTGGTTGGATAATCTGCTTTTACCCCCAGGATTGGACTTTCAGAGTTGAAACTATAAATTATTTCAAAATCACAATGTTAAATCAATCTATACATATTCAATGTAAAACCGACGTGTGTGTGTGAAGATTCATGTCAAGCATCATAACGTCATAAATTGATTCAATTCCCGACCCTCTATGGCCATATATTTTCTTTCTTCGCTCATAAGATACACACCCCAAACTTTACTATTTTCACTCTTTTCCCAATGTGCAATCTAAGTTGACTTTGTGATATAATACTGATTTTCACCCTCTCCAGTTTGGTTTGATTTTTGCTAATTGCAGTTCAACAAGTCAATAAATACGGATTCTCCTTACTCTAGATAGCTTCAACCTCTAAGAATCAATTAAGCTAACAATCCCTCATCAAGAGTCCAATTCTTTCAAATGAGTGTCCGGGGCTTCCTCAAGTCATCTAGCCTTTTTTTAAAGCATACTCCTCTTTATTAAGCTTTCTAAATGACCCTTGTAGCAAGTTTTCGGCCGATGACTCCCAAGTCAGATAACCATAGGGCACCAGATTTTCAGAGACTCTTATAGACTTAGTCACTCGAGTAATTAAGGCTACAAAGAAAAGTTTTACAATAAAATAACACTACATATTTTTTTTTTTCATTTTCATTTTTTTTTTCGTACAATCCCCTTATAAACACTCATTTTCAAAAATCAACCCCAACTTAATATTTTAACCTAATTTTCATCTTATTAGCCTCAGACAATCTACACAAAATTAGCACACATAGAATCCACATCTATCTCAATGTCTCCCTACAACAGTTCAATCAACCCCAAACGGTCTTAGAGTTAGTTAAGGGTGTAGGATATAATGGTTATATGGATTTAGCATTATGGTCCATTCTTGTCAACCTACTCAACAATATGAATCAAATTGTTCCTTCACAATACTAAACATAAATCTCGTGCTCAAAAATATCAAATGCTACATAAATAAGCATCAACTAACTTAACATATGACTTATCCATAATTTATAGTCCGACTCTATGTTCCAATATATACATCATCGTTAGCAGATTATCCGATCCACACAAGCATGCAAAAATACAAAAAAATTAATAAACTATTTTTTTTTTCTTTTTTTTTCAAGCATACAGAAAAGTACAAACACAAACATGCAGAAAGGCACAACACATAAAAATTGATGAAAAGTATACTAAAAAACATAAACATCCCCAAACTTGATACAGACATTGCCCTCAATGTCCAAAATCATGCAAATAGGAAACACATAAAAATAAGGGCAGAAAACAAAAGAGACAGGTACTCTCCTGGTATCAGTCTATAGGAAGTGGATGATATAGGGCAAGAATGCTCTAAACCCAGATGGATTCTCATTAGATGGTGGAGGAGTGGCCCGAGAGTAGAGGTCTCGCATCATATTACATATCTGATCAATCTGTCTATGTGTGTCCTCTGAGTTGTTGTATATAGCCTCACTTCGTGTATTCATGTCCTCTAGTCTGCTATATATGGCCTCATTTCTGATATGCATGTCCTCTATACGCCCGGTGTATCTGTCTAAACGACGTCCCATAAGGTCTTGCTCTCATCGCAAAGTCAATAGTTCAGTCGAGAACCTGTTGATATCTTGCTCAATTTCCTATGACCTGGTGTTCCGAGCACACTCTCTATCATCCCGGGCCCACTCCCTGGCCTGCGAAGCAATCAACATATGTTCTATATGTTGTACTGTCCTATTAGTCTCTGCAAGACCCGCAAACAACTGCCTCATAACCTGTATATTAGGAGCTGAATCTGGTTGTACAGGAGGTGGAATGTGTTCATCCTCCCCGTCGTAATCTTGGTCCCGCTGCTACTCGCGTCGCCGTCTCTGCTGTAGAATGGATTGCCATGTTTTGGCTACTGATGATGCATTAATCGAAATTGATTTTCTCACATGTAACTCCCCTGGTAAGAGTCTGACACCTGACGCCTGACATAACCCAGTAATGAGACTAGGAAAGACCAAAGTATGTATAGGGTCTGGGTCTGAGGCCACAAAACAAATGAGAGTGTAAATCAGCGACCCCAGATCAATCTTAAAGCTACATGCCAGATGATATAATAGAACGCCCTTGGAATGATTAAATGTAGTGCGATGCGTGCTCGGATCAATGTTGTGCGTAATGAACTTATATAGGATCATAAGAGAGTCAGTAAGGTGTCGGTACTTAAATTTATTATCATGAAGTGGCCACGCGTCATCTCGCCCATATAGCATCTGTGCAACAACCGACATGCCTGGATCCACTGGCACTAGCACAATATTATCCCTAGTCAATCCGTAATAAGCATCAATCACCTCAGGCGAGAACATTATCCATTTATCTCGTACCCATGTCTGGTGCATGTGTTCAGTCCCCAGAGTGTCCAACTCTATATTAAAATTGGCGTAAAACTCATGCACTATAGTAGGATAAACCGTGTGAGGCTCGCCAGCTACCTTTTCCCATCCTGCTAGATGAATGAGCCAAGTCAACTCAAATCCTGGAAAATCTTCGATCACAACTTGTCGTTCGGGCCATACTGTCCATTTGGATACCACATTTTCAAATTGAACCTTATGCTCAAGTGATCTAAACCACCGCATACCCCCATCATCAAGTCGCATGCGAGCTGTGCCGGAAGATCCCGTGACTCTTTCCCTACCCTTGGAAGTAGAAGCGTTTGTCTTCCTTTTTGGAGGCATACCTATATAAAACAAAATGGCCATTATTTAAGCATATATGTTATCGCGACACTAGATAAGCAATGTGAAGGTCGCATGAGAAGAACAAGAGGCCGCAAGGAGGGGGCTCAAATAGGGATATATGCCGACATAGAATAGGTGAGGCATGTCCCGAGATATTCATTCAATTCAAGCAAATTGAGATATGCAACCACATGTGAATGTTTAGGTGATTATACTCTACCTATCATATAAAAGTCATGGGAACCTCAAACAAAAATGTCAATTGGACAATTTCTCCAACACTTGGCATGCATAAGAATTTGAAAGTGGTAAGAGTATACCATGATTTCATGTTAAATCCAAATAATCAACACCCAATCCATAAACCCATCAACTAACTAAGCCCATAATCCAACAAAACTCAATTAAATCCAACCAAGAGCAAGAGTGTAAGAAAAGTAAGAATAAAATTCAAAATCTTAAAGTTTAGCCAAGTTACCTATGATTTCTTTGAAATTTTGTGGATGGAAGAGTGAAATTACTGATGAATGATGTTGGAAGATAATAAATCTTGAATGCCCACGTGAAAATTGGTGAATAACAAGATGAATTTGGTGAAAATGGGGGAAAAATTCGTGTGGGTTCGTGTGTGGGGGTTAATGTGTCTACCGGGTGGGTTTTAAGAACCTACCCATTAAACCCGTGCGCGAGCACAGCTGTGGTTGCTGCGCGCACAGGCCAGGGACTTAAGTCCCTGGTCTGTTTGGGATAGCCTCGCGCGTGCGAGGCTACAAGGTTCTGCGCACGCGGAGACTTAATTTTTTTTTCAAACTAAAAATTTAAAAAAGTGACAGGACCCCCTAAAATCTGTAAAAATTTAAAATAAAATAAACTAAAATAAAATTTTAAAAAAAAAAAAGTTTTATGCATAAGCCCCAAATAAAATGGTACCCCCCAAACTTCATGCAATTTTCAGAGAAAATTCAAGTAAACATGACAATTGCAATGGATGATGATATAGACTCTACATACGTCTACCTAAGTAGTAAGAATTCATAATCAAATGCATTAAAACTAAATAAATAAAAAGGAAGAGAATTGGGTTGCCTCCCAATAAGCGTTGGTTTATAGTCTACAACTCGACTTCGTTGCTCGGATTAATCTGCAGCATCAAGTGGTACAGTTGTTTTTTCACTGGAATAGTCACCTCCCCGGTAAGCCTTCAACCGTTGTCCATTCACTTTGAACTTCCTTTGTTGATCTTGAGACATTACTTCCACGGCACCATGCGAGAACACAGCCACTACCGTAAACGGACCCAACCACCTAGATTTTAGCTTGCCCGAAAAAAGCCTCAGGTGTGAATTGAACATCAATACTTGCTGACCAACCACAAATTCATTTTCCCGAAGATGTTTATCATGCCATTTCTTGGTTTTCTCCTTATAAATTTTTTCATTTTCATATGAGTCCAGACGAAACTCATCGAGTTCATGAAGTTGAAGAATCTTCTTTTCCCGTGCTGCTTTCATATTAAAATTGAGCAAGTGTGTGGCCCAATATGCCTTATGCTCGAGCTCAACCGGTATATAACATGCCTTTCCAAACACCAGCCTATATGGAGACATATCTATCGGAGTTTTAAATGCTGTCCTGTATGCCCACAGTGCATCATCCAATTTCCTGGCCCAATCCTTGTGTGATGCGTTGACTGTTGCCTAGAGAATTTTCTTTAACTCCCTGTTGGAGATTTCCACTTGCCCGCTAGTTTGAGGATGATATGGAGTTGAGACACGGTGTTTCACTCCATACTTAGCCAACAGTGATGCAAATAGACGGTTGCAAAAATGTTTTCCACCATCACTAATGATCGCCATTAGGGTGCCATACCTCATGAAAATGTTTTTCTTCAGAAATTGAGTGACCACTCAGCCATCGTTAGTTGGCAGAGCCACAACTTCAACCCATTTAGACACGTAATGTTGACCATAGGAAGAGGGGAAAGGTCCCATGAAGTCAATGCCCCACACATTGAATATTTCGACCTCCAAAATGTTGTTTAAGAGCATCTCATTCCTTCTCGAGATGTTTCTGGCCCTTTGACACTTATCACAATTTTTCACCAAATAGTGTGCATCCTTGAACAGCGTAGGCCAATAAAAACCCGATTGGAGTACCTTAGCTACTGTCTTGACTACGGCAAAATGACCTCCATATGGTACCGAGTGACATGATTCCAATATTTGGTGATGTTTTACTTCAGGCACACAATGGCGTATAATCTGATCTGGATCCCTTCTATAAAGAAACGGGTCATCCTAAAAGTAGTGTTTTAGGTCACTGAAAAATTTCTTCTTCTGGTGACTCGAGTAATCCAGTGGGATGATTGAGCGAGCCAAATAGTTGACATAATCAGCATACCATGGCGTAGTGATGATCTGAAAAAGCATCTCATCTGGGAAAACTTCATTTATCTCCTTTGTAGGGTGTGGTTCATGTGATTCAAGGCGAGATAGATGATTTGCAACCACATTTTCACTCCCATTTTTGTCTTTGATCTCCGAATCAAACTCTTGCAATAGTAGTAACCATCTAATAAGTCTCGACTTTGCATCCTTCTTACTCATTAGATACTTCAAGGCTGAGTGATCCGTGTAGACAATCACTTTTGACCCGATCAAATATGACCTGAATTTGTCAACGACGAATACCACTGCTAAAAGCTCTTTCTTTGTAGTCGCATAATTCAACTGAGCTGCATCCAAAGTCTTACTGGCATATTGAATAACATGAGATATCTTTTCCTTGTGTTGATCGAATATTGTCCCCACCGCATGATCACTGGCATCACACATAAGCTCAAACAGATAATCCTTATCTGGAGAAGTCGACACTTGAGCATAAACTAATTTTTCCTTTAAAGTGTTAAAAGCTGTCAAACACTCCTCTGTGAACTGAAATGGAACCCCTTTTTCTAATAGGTTGCAATGAGGCTTCGAGATATTGGAGAAGTCTTTGATGAAACGACAGTAGAACCCGGCATGACCCAAGAAACTTCTGACTCCCTTCACTATTACCGGAGGTGGTAGTTTCTCGATGACTTGTATTTTAGCTTTGTCCACTTCAATACCCTTTGTCGATATCAAATGCCCCAACACGATCCCTTCCTGAACCATGAAATGACACTTTTCCCAGTTGAGCACAATGTTGGTGTCTTGACACCGCTACAATACTCTACCCAAATGTTCAAGATATTCATCAAATGACTTCCCAAAGACTGAGAAGTCATCCATGAACACCTCAATGATATTTCCCACCACATCCGAGAAAATAGACATCATACAACGTTGAAAGGTGGCCGGTGCATTGCATAATCCAAATGACATTCTTCTATAATCAAACGTGCCATAGGGGCACGTGAAGGTAGTTTTCTCCTGATCATCTGGTGCTATAGCAATCTGGTTGTACCCCGAGTAATCATCCAGAAAGTAGTAGTAGTAGGCATGTCCTGCTAGCCTCTCCAACATATGATCAATAAAAGGAAGGAAAAAATGATCCTTCATCGTTGCATTATTGAGCTTGTGGTAATCAATGCAAACTCACCATCCAGTGACTGTGCGTGTGTGAATGAGCTCGTTATTTTCATTTGGAATCACTGTGATCCCTCTTTTTTTCGGCACGACCTGTACTGGACTGACCTAATGGCTGTCTGATATAGGATAGATGATTCCTGCATCCAAAAGCTTTAAGACTTCTTTCCTCACCACTTCTAGTATAGTAGGACTCAATCTACGTTGATGTTCAACTGATGCTCTGTAATCATTTCCATCAGTATTTTGTCCATGCAAAGTGAAGGGCTGATCCCTTTTATATCTGAGATGGTCCATCCTATCGATGTCTTGTGATCCCGAAGCACCCTTAACAACTGATCTTTCTTTGATTCTGATAGTATATTCGAAATAATTATCGGAAGTGAATTCTTTTGTCCCAAATACGCATATCGAAGATGTACTGGCAGCTGTTTGAGTTCAAGGGTTGGAGCTTGCTGAACAGATGGTAAAAGTTTTGTAGGGCCTTTACCCAGTTCCAAATATGGTTGCTTGAAGAGGGGTGGTCTGGCTGCTAAGTATTTTGCACATTCTTCCGCTTCCTCTTTCTCCGATGGTAAATTCTGATAGTATACCAAACAAGCCTCCAGAAGGTCCTGAGGATGATCATATCTGAATGTCTTTGTTAATGCCTTCTTTATTACATCAATTCGCATACATGAATCTGGTTCGTTTTGAAATTTGAAAGTCTTAAACACATTGATTTTCAATTCATCATCATCCAATCTCAATATCAACTGACCCTTTTGTACATCAATCAGAGCTCTTCTGTAGCCAAGAAAGGGCGACCCAAAATGAGCGGAACATCTTTATCTTCTTCCATATCCAGTATAATGAAATCTGCTGGAAAAATAAATTTATCGACATTCACCAAGATGTCTTCACAAATGCCTCTCGGATGCTTGATTGATCTATCAGCCAATTGCAGTGACACTGTAGTGGCCTTTTCTTCCCCAGACCTAATTTCCTGAAAAGAGATAACGGCATTAAATTAATACTATCCCCTAAATCACACAATGCTTTATCTATGTGCAAGTTACCAATATTGCAAGGAATAGTAAAATGCCCTGGATCTTTTAATTTTGGTGGCAACTTATGTTGGAGAATTGCGCTGCACTCCTCGGTAAGCATGACTATCTCATTTGTCTTCTAGCTTCATCTTGTTTGATAGAATATTCTTCATAAACTTTGCGTAGCTAGGCATCTGAGCTAAGGCTTCAGCAAACGGTATGTTAATATATAACATCTTGAATACATCCAAAAAATTTTGGAATTGTTTATCGAGCTTATGTTTTTGTAGCCTCTATGGAAATGGGATTGTTGGAATATATGCTTTGATAGGGTTGGTTGCTTTTATCTGCGAACCTTCCGATGCATCACTTTGATTCTCCTCCATAGTTCTGTCGGATTCATCTACATGCTCATCAACTGATATAGGTACATTTTCTGTGTCAGTTCTCTTCACATGTATCTCCGGTAGCTGAACTCCACTTTGCGTAGTGATTGCTTTGACATGCTCCATATGATTAGTCTTTGTGTTGCTAGGCAAAGTCCCTTGAGTTCTGCCTGATAATGCAGCTGCTATCTGACCTACTTGTTATTCCAAGTTCTTGATTGAAGCCTGTTGATTATGAAAGTTGGTCTCAGTTTTCGTGATGTACTGGGATAGAAGATCTTTCAATGATTGCTTCTTCTCTTGTTGTTGATGATGTTAGAACCTTGGTGGCCTATTTTAGTTGTTTCATCCTTGTCCCTGTCCTTGTCCTTGATTGTTTGACCATGAGAAATTAGGGTGATTTCTCCAACCTGGATTGTAAGTATTGGAGTAAAGATTGTTTTGTTACCTTGGGAAGTTCTGTGCGTAGCTAATCTCTTCGAGCTGCGAGACTTGTGTAGATGCCAATGGGCAACATGCAGTCGTGTGGTCTACTCCACAACCTTCGCATACATGCGGTGATTGGTGTACCATGTTGACTGATTAAGATAGATTATCAATTTTCAGTGTAAGTACCTCCATCTGTACTACCAATGTTGTCATTGCATCCACGTTGTGTACCCCTGCTGTTTTCCTTGGAGCTTCCCTATTAGTTGGCCACGTCGATTGATTCTCAGCTATCTTCTCATATAGTTCATATGCATCATCTACATCAAGTTTCATCTCTGATCCCTCTGCTGAAGCATCTATCATATTCCTGAACTCCTGATGTAGTCCGTTATAAAGAGATATTGTTTAGCCTGCTTTGGAATGTTCAAGCTAGGGCATTTTCTAAATGGATTTTTGAACCTCTCCCATGCTTCAAAATAGCTCTCAAAGTCCTTCTGCTTGAAGGCATGGATTTCATTCCTGATTTGGTGATCTCGAGAGGGTGGGAAGAATTTCATGGTGAACTTTTGAACCATATCATTCCATGATTGTATACTCCCTGGAAGTAAACAGAGGAACCATTCCATTGCAACATCCTTTAAGGTATGCGGGAATAGTCTCATTCACAAGTTTTGAATTAAAAACTAGAAATCAAGTAGTTTCACCATCCATCCAATATAAGAAATAATTAGCCTAGCATAATGTTCTAGAAATCACACAAAAAGATTTGGAAAAAACATCACACGGAATGACAAATAATGAATGAAAAGTGAAAACTCAATTTCTTCTTTGTAACTTTTCAACCCGTCTTTTGAATCTTCAATCTCTTGTGATAATCGCCTTTGAATCTTGTGTTGAACCCTTCCTTGTGGTGAAAATTTGGATTTGATATATTCTCAGTCGTTCACCTCCCTTAGAAAGTGGGTTTAATTTGGTTTTTATAAAAATTTGGATAAAACCAGAAAATTGGGCCGTTCAGGCCCAGAATTGGCATGTGCACCTGCGTTGTGTATTCCATTGCTCGCACCCCGTTCGAGTGTTTCACTCTCGGTAAGTAGAAATTAAGCTTGTGCGCAGGCAAGAGATTATGTCTGTGTGCGCGAGCAGGCATAAAAATCTTTCAATTGTTGCACTTTGGTCCCCGAATTGCATTCTTTATTTATTTTGGTTCTTTCTTTGTATTTTCTTGATCCTCCATCTTCCAATTTCGTGTAATTGACTCCAACATCTCTCCAATAATCGATATTAGGTCCGAATCATCTATTAACACTTTGCGATTTAGTCTCCAAACTTTGGATTAGGTTCACTTTAGCCAATTTTCAACCCATTTTCTTCAAATCCATGATTTTGCATCGAGATGAACCTAGCAAACAAAATATGTACAAAATTAAGCCTCAAATCATTTAAAGTAACGACAATTGCTTCAGTTTAACGGAAAATAAATGTATAAAATACACTTATCAGTTTTCTCTTGCCCTTTTCCCCTATCTTTTCAATGGACCCTTAACCCTATTTATAAGGGAAATTCGTGGCCAATTTTGGTAATCGTCCAATTAATTTAATTAAAATTGATTATAATTCAATTGTGGATTATTCTTGAAAATAGTAGAATGAGCTTTTAAAATTGTGGGCCTAGTAGGTTTTAATTTAATAAATTTTATTGGGCTAATTATTTAAATTGACCCGACCCATTATTTATTTCATTTTTATTTTTGTTATGTCTACAATCATGTCTTTTTTTTTTTTTATGGTTTTTAATGAAAATAGTAGTATCTGCCTTACCAATAGAAAAGCCATTTGAGAGTAAAAATTTGCTCAAGCGTTCATACCAAACTCATGGAGCTTGTTTTAGACCGTAGAGAGCTTTTCTAAATTTAAAAACATGATTTGGAAATTTATTATTGTAAAGTCGGGTGTCGATGAATACTTCTTCTTAAATGAAGCCATTTAAAAATGGACTTTTAACATCCATTTTGGAAAGAGTAAAATTTTTGTGACATGCAAATGCAAAAATCATGCAAATTGATTCTAATCTAGCAACCGGTGCAAAGGTTTCTTCATAATCAATACCTTCTTTTTTATTGTAACCTTGTGCCACTAATCTAGCCTTGTTATGCACAATGATTCCATTTTCATCTCTTTTGTTTCGAAAAATCCATTTAGTACCGATGATAGTTTGATTTTTTGGTTTAGCGACTAAGTCTCAAACATGGGTTTCATTCAAATTGATTTAGTTATCCTTGCATCGCTAGAATTCAAAATTCATCAAACTCAGGTTCTTTAAAATTATTAGGTTCGATTTGTGAAATAAATGCACAACTACCGAGATGATATCTAAGAGAGGTTCTAGTAGTAATACCTTTCAATGGATCACCTATAATCAATTCCTTTGGATGAGATGGAACAAACTTTCATTCTTTTGGTAGCGGGGAATTATCTTGAACTTCAGTTGACTCTTCTTGAGCATTTGACTCATTCGTTTGTTCTTCGTTAGGCATTTCCTTGTTTTAATCTTGAACGGTCATTCGTTCGAATGGAGCTTGCACACCTACATCATCATCAACACCTTTCTCTTGACCAGGAAGATTAGTTTCATCAAAAGTAACATGCATGGATTCTTTAACGACTAGAGTTCTTTTGTTGAAAACTCTATAAGCCTTACTAGTCGATGAATATCCAAGAAAAATCCCAACATCAAATTTTGAGTCAAATTTTCCCAAATTGTCTTTTGTGTTTAAAATAAAACATTCACAACCGAACACTTTGAAGTAGCTAATGTTGGTATCCAAAGTTCATAAAGAGTTTTGGTTTTCTTACAACTTACCAAGACTCTATTTATGATATAGCATGCGGTGTTGATGGCTTCGGCCTAAAATTTTTTAGGTAAATTATTTTCACTTAGCATGGTCCAAGCCATTTCTTATAATGTACGATTCTTTCTTTCTACTACACAATTTTGTTGAGGAGTTCTAGGAGCCGAAAAATTGTGTTCATATCCATTATAATTACAAAAATCATCAAACACAAGATTATCAAATTCTCTACCATGGTCACTTCTAATAGTGGTGATAGTGTGACCCTTTTCATTTTCAACTTTCTTACAAAAATGTTTGAAGGCCTTTAAGGCTTCATCTTTTGCACTAAAAAATATAACTCATGTAAATCTTGAAAATCATCAACGATAACAAATGCGTAATGCTTATCACCTAAGCTAGCCGTTCTAAATGGTCCAAAGAGATCCATGAGGAGAAGTTGCAATGATTTCGTTGTTGAAAAAAAAGATTTTTGGTTTAAAAAAGTTCTTAACTTGTTTTCCAAGTTGACAAGTATCACAAATTTTGTCTATTTCAAATTTGAAATTTGGCAATCCTTTCATAAAACAATTTTTAGAAATCTTTGAAATAAGGTCCGTGTTTACGTGACCAAGCCTTCTATGCCAAAGACATGTTTCATCTTTTAATCCAAGTAAGCAATGTTCATTATTTTCATGTTCAATGTTTATGATATAAACATCTTTATTTCAGTTTCCTATAAAAATTACCTCTTTTGATGTAGCATCATTATTTAGGCATTTGGAAGAATCGAAATTTATATTATTGATTTATAACATAATTGACTAATACTTAGCAAATTATGCTTGAAGTTATCAACTAACAAAACATTTTTAATTAAGGGGGATAAATGATTGCCGATGTTGTCGATTCCAATTATCTTCCCCTTTGTATTGCCTCCAAAAGTTATATGACCTCCATCCTATCTTTTGAAGTTTGAAAGTAGTGGTCAATCACTAGTCATGTGCTTCGAACATCCACTATCCAAGAACCATTTGCTTTTAATTTTCCTCGGTACCTACAAAAATAATTTAATTTTTTATTTTTGGTACCCATACAAATTTGGGTCATTGGTAGTTAGTTTTGAGGATTCCTTAATCCACTTCTTTTTATTTTCAAAATATAGTTTCTTTTTAGCTAAGTAATTAAAAGAAACACGTCCAATTTTATTACAAAAGGTGCAATGGTGTTTGAAGCCTTAACAAACATGTTTTTAAGAGATTTTTGTTTTAACGAGGGTTTGAATCCGATTCTCCCTTTGTGAAATACACATTTTTGATTTCTGAGCATCAAATCAAAATTTTTCTTGCCCTCGGTGAATTTATAAACGAATTTTGTTAAATCCTTAACCAATAATTCATAATCAAGATTTTCTTTTGATTTTTCCAAAGTTTTGTTTAATTCATCTTTCAATAATTTTTTTTTTTAAAGAATAGAATGACTCAAGGCAAGTTTTTCAAAATTTTCAAACAATTCATCATAAGAATTAAGTAATTCATCATAAGAAATTTTTTCTTTTGACTTACCTCATCTTTGAGGGCCATGAAGCACATGTTAGCCATTTCATCTTAATCTTCGCTTTCATTTTGATCTTCATTGTCGCTATCATCCCAAGTAGCTTGAAGCGCCTTTCTCTTGAAGCTTTTCCTTTTGTTCGGGCACTCGGTTCTCTTGTAACTGGGTTTGTCACATTCGTAGCAAATATTTTTCTTACTTTTTTCTTCTCATTTGTCATCTTTTCTTTGAAATTTCTTATTGTTTCGAAAACCTCTCAATTTTTTGACGAGAAGTACTAGATCATCGAGCTCTTAATCACTCATGTTGCTTGTTGATGTCTCTTCATCAACCATCGATTTTAGAGCAATTTTTCGTTTAGGAGCTTCTTTTGATTCCTCTTTACTCTTGTCTTCTCCTTGATCTCAGCATTATTGAGCTCATAGGTCATCAAGGTTCATATAATTCTTCCAAATGATATCTATTCACATCCTTTGTATTTTCTATAAGCATTCGTATGGGGCTCTATTCCTGCGAAAGTGACCTAAGCATTTTGCTCACAAGTTCACTATTAGTATATTTTCGATCAAAATCTTTTAAGCTATTTACAATGTCGGTAAAATGAGTAATCATAATACAATAGGCTCATCTTATTTCATAAAGAAGTTGTCAAATTCTTTGACCAACATATTTATTTTAGTTTCCTTAACTTTATTTGTTCAACATGAGTGACTTCTAGAGCATGCCAAATTTTATGAGCCGAATCACATGTGCTAATTCTATTGAATTTATTTCTATCTAGAGTACAATAGAGCAAATTCTTGGCCTTAGCATTTAATGACAATTTTCTCATATCTTCTTCATCGTATTCCTCTCTTGACTTGGGAATACTTTTATCGGGTTTACCGTTAATTTTAATAGTTTTCATAGGCACATAGGGACCCCATATTCAATAATTTCTCAAATGTTATATTCAATAAATTGAACATAAATCATCATTCTAGCCTTCCGATAATTATAATGTGTGACAACAAAGAAATGAGGTCGATTTGTAGAATGCCTCTCGAGATTTTGAAAACCGGTGTTAGCCATAACTCAAGATTGTGAAATCTTAAAGAAGTGAGTATCGTGCTCTGATAACCAATTGAAAGCCCAAGATTGGCTAACCAAGAGGGGTGAATTGGTTATTAAAACTTTTTCGTTAATTACTTAATATTTTAAACTAATAAACACACAAATGATAGAGAATTAAAATAAACACAAGTAGACACGTAAATGGAATAATATAAACTTGCACAAAGTAAAATGTTAAGTAAAATGGTTAGAGAGTATAAACGATTTAATATGGAGGTTCGATCCAACATAATGATCTACGTCCCCTTTACCAAACTCTCAGGCACGAGTAAGGCCTTTTTCACTATATTGATTGACTTATGGTATAATACAACCTTTTACAACGCTTTCGATGACTTAAAATCAATGAGTACCGATCTTTTTACAATATTAAACTTTTCGGGATCTCAACACGACCCACAAATCAAAATGAATTTACAAAAGAAATCTTCTCTTCTTATTGAACAATAGATTCAAAGCTGAGAACAAGAAGAGAAGAGGCAAACACTTCAATAAATGGCAACGGGTATAGCTCAAAGTGTTAAGGTTGAAGAACTTTTAACGAAATAAGAATTTTCACTAAGTTGAATCGCTCAAAAGTTTTTCAAGAATTTAATGCTTTTGATCTTCTAAGGATAGAAAATAAGGTTGTTGGAATCAATGAAAGTCTCACTTTAATGCTCAATAAAAGTTATTGCAAATGAAAAGTGAGTGAGATATTTATAGCACACAAACCGGCCAAATTTCTGTCCATCCGGATGTCCTGATCGTGTAAACAACTAGCTATTTGAAAATGTCAGAATGGTCAGAAAAGTGATCGTTGGAGGTCATCCGGACGTTCAATTCTTCATCCGAACGTCCGAATGGGCATTTTGCCCTCGGACGTTTTCTTACGTGATTTTTCGTTTGATGCAATTTCTTGAAGTACTTTCTCACGTATTATTTTCAAGGTAAGTGACTTGATAAAGATTTTATGCAATTATTTGATTTTGAAAATAATTTTTCTTATGCATAAAAATTCACTTTGAGTTCTTAGTAATTCATTTGCCGAGTATTGAAGCATTTTACCTTGACATGAATGTGAAAGTCTAAGTACTATGTTTTGAACATCTTGACGTGCATATACTTGGTAATTTATATCATATGAGAAAGTTAAGTATTCTATATACTTGGTATAATAGCATGATTTTCAGAATCAAACAGACTTTATAGTTAGTTCTTTTAAAGTTAAATGTGGTTTATTGAAATCATTTTTTTCTAGTATGTTATATTCAAATTACATATTTTAGTATATGTTAAAGTTATTTTAAAACCACCAGAAAGTATCCAGGTGATTTTACCCCAGTCTGCACTGATGTGAATGTGTTTCCACAGTGTATGACATCAGATGGTTATTTTACCCAATCTGCACTGGTGTGAATGTATTTCCACAGTGTATGATCAGTTATGGTGATTTTACCCGCTCTGCACTATTGCGAATGTGTTTCCATAGTGTATGACCATATTATAGCTCTGGCGCGTATGACCAGAATTTCAGAATTTAAGAATTAAAGAATTATAGAATTTCAGAATAGAATAACTTTGCCATGTATATCGGTGTTCATCGATACATGAGTAAAGATATTCGTGGTACCTTTTTGGTGTGATAGTTCAATATTTCTACAGTTTATTGGATTGATGATCATAGAATCCAAAACATTCAGTTTTCAGTATAACGTTTTCAGCTTATAGCATTGAACAACAAAAATGTTTTAGATATTTTCGTATATATGAGATTAACTTTATTCATTATGCTTTACAGTTATTTATTTGGAAGTAAGAATGAAAGATTGTATGATGCTATCATGTTTCAGTTTCTTTTTTAGATTTTTATCAGGTTTTCGACTTTCTCAAGGTTTCAAAAGAGTAAGAATTTTCAGGAAGTGTGTATAAATGGAAGAAAAATATTCTTATTTACATACTATCCACTCACTGAGTTAAAATCTCATATATTTTGTCAATCTTTTTCTTATCAGATAGTAGCTGAGTTGAGCAGCATCAGAGCCTAGTGATCCACCGTGTAGAGCCACATTTTGTCTATTTACGTATGACTCCTTTTGTCAAATTTACTCAGTACATACTTCTTTTGAGGATACATGCATTTGTTGTCAGAAAGTTAAAGTTGTAATTCATGTATCCATGTCATGGGCTCATTTCATATTGAGTATTTTGAGTACATTTGGGACATATTTTTGTAAAGTATTTGTAAATGTTGACCTTCAAGTATTGTATTGTAAATAGTTTAAGATGTGAGGGGCTGGCGTGCCCTGTTTTGAGTTATGTGTATTGGTTTGAGTATCTTGATTGTGGTTTCAGGTGGTTTAGTCCATATTAAAGGGGAAACTCTGTCAAATTTTTTATAAAAATGGGTCACAGTTAGAACAGGTCATAGTTGCCTTGGTGGTGGGTCCGGCATTTAGCTGGTATTTACCATCGGCGCACGACACGTATCAGGTTAATTAGGGTGACTTGGGACGATTTCTTTTAAATCAAAGTCAAGGGTTGAATTGTCTAAGTCAAAGTCAAATATGGAGTTAAATGAGAATAAGTTAATTGTTTGGGACTTATTTTTAAAGTAGGAAAAGAAAATGTTTTAAAATGGATCATATTAGAAGTTGTGGATTCACTTATTTGGTATTGGAGAGTTGAGGAACTTCTTTTGCAATTGACCCTTTTACTAGACTTTTCCAAGCCTTTTGTCTCACTTTTCCTCCATTCACACATACACCCACGTAGAGAAGAGGGAGAGACCGAGACAGAGACAAAGAAACCGAAAAATAGAGAGGAAAAAAAGGAAAAAAAAAGGAAGAAAAAAGAGAAGAAAGAGGAGAAGAAGGTAAAGTGGATGTTTTGAACTCGAATTTTTCTTGTTTTCCTCGTTATATTTTTGGGAATAGAGGTATATTATGTTAAATTTTTAAGGTTTATATTGTGGTTAAATTTTCAGATTTATGAGATATAAGTACCATTGGAGCTTGAGATTACGGGATTTTTAGTCTACATTGATATTAAGGTAAGAAATATAATTTTTGGGCAAACCCTAGATTTTTAGTTGATGTTTGTATAAGTTTTGTTAGTGAGAAGTATTGTATTGATGAAATGCTTACTAGAAAACATGAGATTATGGAACTATAAGCATGTTAATTTGGTTGTTGTGTTGGTTACTAGTTTCACTAGATTGTAGTGAATAATTGTCGTTATTCTTTTATTGGAGGTGATGTTGGTGTAGTGGTTATTAGTAAATGGATTAGAAAGAGTAATTGGTCCCACTTGATTAAAGGAATAATTTAAGACATTTATTCAAGTATCGAGAAATTTAGTTGTAGCACTATAGCATGTCCTATTAGAGGTTTCTTGACTTAATCATGATTGTATTAGTTATCTTGTATGATATTTCAGGTGGTGACGAAGAAATCGGAAAAGCCTATCGATCTTCTTAGACGGTAGCTTGTTTTGAGTGAGTGGAAGTTTATTTTCTAGAAATAAATATTTATGTAATTTATATCATATGAGAAAGTTAAGTATTCTATATACTTGGTATAATAGCATGATTTTCAGAATCAAACAGACTTTATAGTTAGTTCTTTTAAAGTTAAATGTGGTTTATTGAAATCATTTTTTTCTAGTATGTTATATTCAAATTACATATTTTAATATATGTTAAAGTTATTTTAAAACCAACAGAAAGTACCCAGGTGATTTTACCTCGGTCTGCACTGATGTGAATGTGTTTCCACAGTGTATGACATCAGATGGTTATTTTACCCAATCTGCACTGGTGTGAATGTGTTTCCACAGTGTATGATTAGTTATGGTGATTTTACCCGCTCTGCACTATTGCGAATGTGTTTCCATAGTGTATGACCATATTATAGCTCTGGCGCGTATGACCAGAATTTCAGAATTTAAGAATTAAAGAATTATAGAATTTCAGAATAGAATAACTTTACCATGTACATCGGTGTTCATCGATACATGAGTAAAGATATTCGGGGTACCTTTTCGGTGTGATAGTTCAGTATTTCTACAGTTTATTGGATTGATGATCATAGAATCCAAAATATTCAGTTTTCAGTATAACGTTTTCAGCTTATAGCATTGAACAACAAAAATGTTTTAGATATTTTCGTATTTATGAGATTAACTTTATTCATTATGCTTTACAGTTATTTATTTGGAAGTAAGAATGAAAGATTGTATGATGCTATCATGTTCAGTTTTTTTTTTTAGATTTTTATCAGATTTTCGACTTTCTCAAGGTTTAAAAAGAGTAAGAATTTTCAGGAAGTGTGTATAAATGGAAGAAAAATATTCTTATTTACATACTATCCACTCACTGAGTTAAAATCTCATATATTTTGTCAATCTTTTTCTTATAAGATAGTAGCTGAGTTGAGCAGCATCAGAGCCTAGTGATCCACCGTGTAGAGCCACATTTTGTCTATTTACGTATGACTCCTTTTGTCAAATTTACTCAGTACATACTTCTTTTGAGGGTACATGCATTTGTTGTCAGAAAGTTAAAGTTGTAATTCATGTATCCATGTCATGGGCTCATTTCATATTGAGTATTTTGAGTACATTTGGGACATATTTTTGTAAAGTATTTGTAAATGTTGACCTTCAAGTATTGTATTGTAAATAGTTTAAGATGTGAGGGGCTGGCGTGCCCTGTTTTGAGTTATGTGTATTGGTTTGAGTATATTGATTGTGGTTTCAGGTGGTTTAGTCCATATTAAAGGGGAAACTCTGTCAAATTTTTTATAAAAATGGGTCACAGTTAGAACAGGTCATAGTTGCCTTGGTGGTGGGTCCGGCATTTAGCTGGTATCTACCATCGGCGCACGACACGTGTCATGTCCATTAGGGTGACTTGGGACGGGTCGTGTCAGTTGGTATCAGAGCATGGTCATAGCGTCAGTTTGCATTGCATTTATTCTGATTTCTTTCCAACCTATCCTGCACATTTTGTAGTTGGAGTTCATGGCTCGCGGTGGTAGGACTCGCAAGCTCCCAAATATGCCGCCTCAACCACTAGCTGCTTCTGATAGAGAAGATATTGGAGAAGGTCATAGGGGTGAGGAATCAGTTGATCAGTCTCCTGAGCAACCTCGACAGGATGATATAGCACAGGCTGATATTATAGCTGACAGGATTGCCACAGCCGTTGCTTCTGCTCTACGCAGTTCAGATAGAGATCATAGTATTGAGCGGGCAACTAAATTAGGAGCTAAGGTGTTTACTAGCACAACTGATCCAGCAGAAGCCGAATCTTGGCTGGTAAAGATTGAGAGGATATTTGATGTTATGTGTTGTCCGGGTGATCGAAAAGTAAGTCTTGCTACTTTTCTGTTAGAGGGAGGTGCTTATGACTGGTGGAAATCTGTACAGAGTAAGTATGTTGATCCTTCTGTGATCAGTTGGGGTAATTTTAGAGATGAGTTTAATGAGTATTATTGCCATCGTTCCTACAAAGATGATAAGCAGAATGAATTTTTGACGTTAGTGCAAACTTCGTCAGTGGCTGAGTATCAGAAAAAGTTTATAGAATTGTCAAAGTATGCTGCAGCCCTTGTAGCTAATGAATCTGATAAGTGCAGAAGGTTTGAGTATGGGTTGAGAGAAGAACTTAGATTAGTGGTAACAGCGTCGGGGTATGAAAATTTTGGGAAGCTAGTGGAAGCAGCACTAAGAGTTGAGAAAAGTATAGCAGAACGTCACAGCGGTCCACCAGGGAGGCATGGAGTTGGTAGTAGTCATTAGACAGGGGCAGGAGTCTTTGTACATAGACCAGCGAGGAGGGACCGTAGAAGAAGTGGAATAGGTATTTCCACATTTGGTAGTTTTAAGTCTAAATCTAGCGGGAGTCAGGGATCTAGATTTAGCCAGAGATCAGTACAGCAGCCGGGGAGTAGTCGTACCCATACTCAGGGGTCGATCCAGAGATCATTTACTCCAGGACAGAGTGATAGCTCTAGTGTTGCTAGATTTTCCCATTGCCAGTCGTGTGGGAAATTTCATTCTGGTGAGTGCCTTAAGGGCGTTGGTGTGTGTTATCACTGTGGTCAGACTGGGCATATGAGGAGAGAGTGTCCAGTTCGTTTTCAGCAGAGTGGTACATCACAGGGAACACAGCCTGTTGGTATTTCCAGACAGAATCAGAATCAGAATCAGGACAGGTTGGCAGGTAAAGTAGGTACTACTAGTGCTATCCGGTCTGATGTTGCGGGCAGCAGTGGTAGTAGACAGAAAGGTCAGTCAGGACGTCCTAGGACTCAGGGAAGAGTTTTTGCTGTGACTCAGCACGAGGCCGATGAGTCGCCAGATGTTGTCATGGGTACGTTATTTATTTTTGGTAGAAAGGCTCGTTCTCTTATTGATTCTGGTGCTACGTATTCATTTATATCGTGTGCATTTACTACTTATGCGGACCATATGCCAGTACTGTTAGATAGTGATTTGGTGGTATCGACTCCTATAGGAGATTCCCTTTTAGCTGATAGTGTGTACAGGGATTGTGGGATTAAAGTGAATGATCAGGAGTTGAAAGCTAATTTGATCCCACTTGATATTCATGACTTTGATGTGATACTGGGCATGGATTTCTTAGCTGCAAATCATGCTTCAGTTGATTGTTTCCGCAAGGAAGTGGTGTTCAGAAGGCCGGGAGAGCCTGAAATTGTTCTTAGTGGTGAACGGAGAATATTACCTTCATGTATCATATCTGCACTTGATACTGGAAGATTACTTAGAAAAGGGTGCCAAGCTTATTTGGCCCATGTGATTGATACTCACATTGCTAAGTTGAAACTCGAAGATATAACAGTGGTAAGAGATTTTCCTGATGTTTTTCCTGAAGATCTTCCAGGACTACCTCCAAACAGGGAAATTGAGTTCACCATTGATTTGGTCCCAGGGACTACCCCTATTTCACAAACTCCTTACAGAATGGCCCCAGTTGAGCTAAAGGAATTGAAAGTTCAGTTACAAGATTTGGTTGATAAGGGTTTCATTAGACCCAGTACATCTCCTTGGGGAGTGCCAGTATTGTTTGTGAAAAAGAAGGATGGCACGATGAGATTGTGTATTGATTACAGACAGTTGAATAAAGTGACTATTCGTAATAAGTACCATTTGCCTAGTATAGATGATTTGTTTGACCAACTTCGAGGCGCTACAGTATTTTCTAAGATTGATTTGCGTTCAGGGTACCATCAACTCAGAATTAGGGATGTTGATATTCAGAAAACTGCGTTTAGGTCGTGGTATGGCCATTATGAGTTTTTGGTGATGCCATTTGGGTTGACTAATGCCCCAGCAGCATTTATGGATCTGATGAATAGGGTGCTTCACCCATATTTAGATAAATTTGTGATTGTTTTTATTGATGACATATTGGTTTATTCTCGCAACCGTGATGAGCATGTCGAGCACTTGAGAGTCATTTTACAGATTCTGCGAGATAAGCAGTTGTATGCTAAGTTTAGCAAATGTGAATTTTGGCTGGATAAAGTGATGTTTCTGGGTCATGTTGTCTCAGCAGAAGGCATATTTGTAGATCCTGTGAAAATTGAGGCTGTGACGAAATGGGAACGACCTACTAATGTTACAGAAGTGCGGAGTTTTCTTGGGCTAGCAGGGTATTACCGTCGGTTTGTAGAGGATTTTTCTAAAATTGCTCTTCCCCTGACTAGTCTGACTCGTAAGAACTCTAAATTTGTGTGGACTGAGGATTGTGAAAAGAGCTTTCAAGAGTTGAAGAAGAGATTAGTTTCTGCTCCTATACTTACTCTTCCATCTCCTGGTGAAGAGTTTGTGATCTATAGTGATGCTTCACGCCAAGGACTGGGTTGTGTCTTGATGCAGAATGGAAAGGTTATAGCTTATGCTTCAAGACAATTGAAGAAGCATGAGTTAAACTATCCAACACATGATTTGGAGTTAGCTGCAGTGGTCCTAGCACTAAAGATTTGGAGACACTATCTTTATGGTGAGAAATGTCAAATATTTACTGATCACAAAAGTTTGAAGTATATCTTTGATCAGAAGGAATTGAATTTGAGACAAAGAAGGTGGTTGGAGTTGATAAAAGATTATGATTGCAAGATTGACTACCATCCAGGGAAAGCTAATGTTGTTACAGATGCCCTCAGTAGAAAGACTAGTTCATCATCTTCATTCAGTGCTGTATGTGCTTCGTTGATTTGTGAGTTCAAAAAGTTGAATGCTCAATTGTCAGCTAGTACTTTAGGGGCCGTACTAGCTCATTTTCAGGTAAGGCCTACCTTGATTGATAAGGTTATAGAAGCTCAATCTCAAGACTTGGCATTGAGAATGTTGAAAGCAGAAGTGAGTGTGGGGTTAAGAACAGACTATGTGATCAAAGATGATGGTGCATTAGCTATGGGTAATAGATTGTGCGTTCCAGATATACCAGAATTGAAGAAGAAGATTCTAGATGAGGCACACAGTTCTGCTTATGCTATGCATCCAGGTAGTATTAAAATGTATCGCACCTTGAGAGATCATTATTGGTGGCTGAGTATAAAAAGAGAGATAGCCGAATTTGTATCCAAATGTCTTATTTGTCCGCAAGTAAAGCCAGTTCGTCAAAAGTCAGCAGGACTTTTACAGCCATTGCCTATTCCAGAATGGAAGTGGGAGCACATTACTATGGACTTTTTATTTGGTCTTCCTCGTACTCAGAATGGTAATGACTGTGTTTGGGTTATTGTGGATCGTTTGACTAAGACTGCCAGGTTTTTACCGATCAGGACTACTTATTCTTTAAATAAGTTGGCCAAGTTGTATGTGGATGAGATAGTGAGCTTAAATGGTACTCCATTATCCATTGTGTCAGATAGGGATCCTCGATTTACATCGAAATTTTGGCCTAGTTTGCAGGATGCCTTGGGTACTAAATTACATTTTAGTACAGCTTTTCATCCTCAGACAGATGGCCAGTCAGAGAGGACTATACAAACTCTGGAGGATATGTTAAGCGCTTGTGTTTTGGAGTTCAAAGGTAGCTGGGATACTCATTTGTCTTTGATGGGGTTTGCTTACAATAATAGTTATCACTCCAGTATAGAAATGGCTCCTTTTGAGGCTTTGTATGGTAGGAAGTGTAGAACGCCAGTGTGTTGGGATGAAGCTGGTGAAAGGAAGTTAGTAGGCCCTGAATTGGTGCAAATGTCTTCACAAAATGTGAAATTGATTAGAGACAATTTGAGGATAGCGCAGGATAGACAGAAAAGTTATGCAGGTAGGCGCAGGAAAGATCTTGAATTTGCAGTTGGAGATAAAATATTTTTGAAATTGTCACCTTGGAAAGGGGTGTTGAGATTTGGCAGGCGAGGGAAGTTGAGTCCACGATATATTGGACCATACCAGATTACTGAGCGGATTGGACCAGTGGCATATCGATTGGATTTGCCTGATGAATTATCCAGGATCCATGATGTTTTTCATGTCTCTATGCTTCGCAAGTATATTGCCGATACTTCTCGTGTGACAGAGTCTCAGCCAATTCAGTTGAAGGAGAATTTGACCTATATAGAAGAGCCAGTGAGAATTCTTGATAGAAAGGTGCAGATTCAGCGAAACCAAACAATTTCACTTGTCAATGTTCTTTGGAGGAATCAGACAGTAGAAGAGGCTACGTGGGAAAATGAGGTCCAGATGCGTGAGCAGCACCCTCACCTATTCACTGATTAGCCAGATGTCCATAGAATTTCGAGGACGAATTTTTTTTAGACTCTGTATATTCAGTCTGTATTTAAGATTAGATAATGCTTAGGACTCTCCGACACATTGGTAGTGCAATAAGAGGTGCTGGTGCTGAGCAAATTTCGGTGCTGGTGAGGACTTTGGCAGAGAGTAAAGTAAGCAAGAATGCACTCTGCTTGTTTTACTCACTAGGCTACAAGTTAGACCATGAGCTGCTAAGGGTGGGATTTGCCTTCCATTTCCAAAGGGGAGCCCAAATAACTGTTACAGTGTCTTCAGTTAATAAAATGCTGAAACTGCATGCAACAGATGAAGCTGTGCCTGTGACACTTGGTATACAGCTGGTAGAAGTGACAGCGCCTGCGTCATCTGAGAACTATACTAAGGTTGTGGCTGCTGTATCATCTTTTTGTGAATATCTTGCATCGTAAGTACCTTCGTATTATTTCATTTTCCTGCTTGTAAATGTACCTTAGCTTGTAGATTCAAAATTTTCAAGTCCTCTTTGAGTTAGGAGTTCACGTGTAGTCCTCAAAGGGAACATAAATTTTTTGGAGATCTTGATAGTATCCAGCCTAGCCTTGTACAGATGTTATCACTGAATATGTTCAATGGCTGATGCTATTTGTGAACTAGTTGGAATTTTGTTAAAAAGGGCTCTGTTGATAATGGAGACATTAGTCACTTTCTGACCTATGAAATTACGTGTTAAAAATTTATAGTGCATAGAAGGCATATTTATGGGCATCGTCTTGAGTGCTGCCACTTGGTAGTTTCTGAATTTTTGGCCTTGACATAGTTGCATCTTGATTATTTTCCTCTTTTCTTAACGTTATTGTAATTTCTACATATTGTGTAGACTCACCGAAGTCAGTTTCATTTTCAGGCTACTCCATCTATCAAAGCCTGGTGTCACAACGGGAGTTGTTCCTACTGCTGCTGCAGCTGCTGCCTCTCTGATGTCAGATGGCGGAGGCACAACATTATAGTGGAGTTTGTAAGAGTTGCAAGGTACTAACAACTGTTTATGATAGTACAATGTTTATTCCTCTTACTTTGCCTGCCTTGAAGCTCATTTCTTGTCGTCTGACCACTTATGAATCACGTGTGATATGAGTGCACTCTCCCCTTTTATTTTTAATTATTTTTCCTTATTCAGGTTGGATGGGGATGGGAAGGAAGTGGTTTGGCATATCCTCCTATCAACATGTCTTTTGCAGTAGTAAACAAATCATAGAATGTTTACTGTGTTGGTTTCAGTCTAATTGATTAATAACTATTTATTTAACTTAGATGAATTATGCCCATACTCAGAAAAGCACATCATTTGGGGTCTGTCATTTAAATGTTGGAGGCCTAAATGGCATGGAAGAATGTTTGGGAAAATCTTATATGTTACAAGAATTTAACCTTGTATTAGGAATCTACTACATTTACTAACAAAAATACCTGTTTATATGGAAGGTTTTTTTAGATTCCAGACCTAGAATCAGCAATACTAAATTCGCAATGATATAAAGTGTAATGATATAGGAGTTGATCAAATTGTTGACTGTCGATTCAAAGCTTAAGGAGCCAATGCTACGTTAATAGGTGTTGTGATCGTGATGTAGTGGAATCAAGCAATAGATGATTAACATTCGAGATCGTGATGTAGTGGAATCAAGCAATAGATGATTAACATTCCAAAACTCGTTGATTCAATATGCGAATATCTGAGAATTGGACAAACTATAGAGAATTTTTCTCAATAAGTTATTGAAATATCAAAACAATCAAAAACCAAGTCAATGTGGTTGTTGTTCAGGTTTTAATAAAAACCTAATTGCCAAAGTTCAATAATGTTGCACCTCTACCCCCTTATCTCTCCTAAAAGTAATCCTTAGGTTAATTGGCACAATACTCTCTAAGTTTGCCTTGTTTTGTAGAATACCCCGTAAACTTTCGTTTTGGCATAAAACCCCCCTAAATGACCCAAACTTTGTGGAAGGCCCCCTTGTCGTCCACATCTATTAATTTCTATGTTAGAATGGATTTTGAAAGCCAAAATGAATAAAAATGTCAAGGACATTTTTGTCTCATCATCTCTACTCTGAAAGATTATCTAATACAAGAATTTCTTGAGTGGACAAATTTGTCTCATCTCCACTCTCAGATTATCTGAAACAAGAATTTCTTGAATGGATTTTAATTTAGGATATGAAAATGAAAGAAATTTGAAGCTAATTTAATCAAAGAAATTGGATTTGCTTGCAATACGGGGATTGGGTATGATTTTTATATTGATTTTTTTATGAATGATATTTTATTATATTCAGAAATGGTTGTAAAACGGGTTTCTACACAAGTATTTTTCTTCATTTTAGTTGTTGTGTGCTTCTATAAGATTTTCAAGGCATATGCTTCTTGAGATCCATTTGTCACGAGAATATATTTGATGGAGTTGACACACTAAAAATGCAGCCAAAAATCAAAGGGAAGTCCAATTGAGAAACCCAAGATGAAGACCCAATGGAAATCAATTAAAAGGCCCAAGAAGAGAAGCCCAATCTGGAAATCTGAGAAAATGCCTGAATATTGGAAGCCCGAGAGCGAAGGAGTATCATCGCCCAAGCCCGTAGGACGTCCCGAGGCTGAACGAATAAAGTACTGCACAATCACCCAGAGCGATAGCCTCACTATCGCCCAAACTCTCAAGTCGCCCAGAATCAGACAAGTCTAAAATGTGTAGTTTATCCAATTCAGCAGTTACGAAAGCAGTTGTCAAGTAAACCCGGCACGCCCCCCACGATCCAGAAACATGTAGTTAAAAGGCAAGAGTAGTGGCAATAGTTACTAAGTAACCTCTCCCTAATAAGCAGTTCCTTACTGAAGAAGCGGATAGTCACGAAGGTAATGGAGCAGTTTCGTTAACCAAGAGACGCCTGGGAAGTATAAAAGGAAGTGAAGTTGTAGAAGAAAAGGCCCCCGAATCAAAAACTCTCGACAAGAGAATATGTAATTTTCATTTCTTTAAAGTTTAAATTTAATCCTTTCTCAGTACTCGTGTGCTTGCACCCCTGGACGTGTTTTGTCTACTTTCCAATTGTAACTCTTCACTAGTAAACGCACCCCTTTTTGGGACTTTATCTCAAGAGGTTTGTTCCTTACACAATCGTCTGATCCTTTTCTTGTAATTGTTGGCGGGTTGGAAAACACGCGAAAACAATTTGGCACGCCTAGTGGGACAATTGGTGTTTTGTAAGTGAAGATACAAAAAGAAAAGATATCATGCCTCATAAAAATTTCGATAAAGAACCAGCAAGTCAAGGAGTAGTTCAGTCTGTAGTTGAGCGATATGACAAGCAACAACATTCTCCACGAACAGATGGACAAAGTCAAAGCAGTCACAGCCGCTACGAACCAATGACATAATTGAGCCCTCGTACAATGCGTGCATTGCTGGGAGAACTCACGCAGGATGTCGTTGAACAGGTAAATTTACGAAGTATTCATTATATGGAGAAGTTTACCCAAAATGAGAATAGACATTTTGATAATATGGCTAAGCAACTGAATACGCTAAATGAAATCATGAATAAGTTGGTAAGCCAAATGTGTCAACCCGTTATGCCTATAGGTAGTCACTTTCAGTCTAGGACTATCGTAGGGCATACTTCGCCATATAATTTCCTTGGTGTAAACTCAGGCCCAAGTCTAGAGCCACCTTTTGGCCCTTCTACTTCAAACCCAGGGAGAAACGGGACCTTGAACTTGAATAATGATAACACTACGTCCAACCTGGGGGGTAGTACAAACGTAAGAGATAATGTCCCAAACAACGGACATAATGGTTTACGTACAAATGACGGGTTAAGCACTCAATTTAACAGTCATAACAGCCCGAATAATGGCACTTTTATGGCCAATCAAGGGCAAACTACCAGGCCTCCCACAAATCAGCCAGTAAATCAACCAATAGGGAACCCATATGACCCTAACGTCGTGCTAAGAAACCAAATTATGGAAATAGTGCAAGATCAAATAACAGTTGGGGTGCGTCCGGTTATTAGACCAATTTATACCAAGTCATACCCTGATTGGATAGATCAAGCATATCCATGGCCTAGAGGGTACAAAGTACCGGAATTCTCACTATTCACTGGTCTAGGAGAAGTGTCTACATTAGAACATGTAGGGCGATTCACGTTGCAAAGTGGTGAGGTGAATGATTACCATAAGTTGAGGTTGTTCCCAAGTTCTTTAATAGGGGTAGCTTTTTCTTGGTTCATTAACTTGCCCGCAAACTCCGTCCAAACATGGCAGCAAATGGAGCAATTATTCCATGCTCAATTTTATAAGATCGAGTCTGAAGTTACACTGGCCGATTTGGCGAATTTACGTCAATTGCCTAACGAATGGGTAGAAAATTTCCTACAGAGGTTCAAAACGGCCAGAAGTAAATGCTTTGTGCCTTTACCAGAAAAGGAATTTGTTAAAATTGCCCAAAGTTGTTTAAGCTTTAATCTAAAGAAGAAATTCCAGGATAGGGAATTCCTAAATTTATTCCAACTTAGTGCAAACGTTGTTAGGTATGAGCGATTGATAAGAGAAGAAGAACAGATGAAAAATTCCAGTAAAGGGACTTATTACAAAGACCCGAACTTCAACGTTCATACTGTCGATAATGGTTATTACGACCAAACTGAAGTATGTTTGGCTGAGTTAGTAAAGGGAGAAGCGTACACTTGTCCCATATTAGTTAAGCCAAAAATAGTAGGCAAAGATGAACCTACAAAGGGTGAAAACAGAAAGGCGCGAACGTTCTTGTTCGACATAACTAAAGCTGACCTTATATTCGACAAATTATATAAGGATAAGCAAATAAAGTTGAACGACAAATACAAATTGCCAGACCCTGAACAAATTAAGGGTAAAAAATACTGTAAATGGCATAATGCATGGTCACATGCGACTGATTATTGTGTGGTTTTTCGCCATGTGTAGCAGGATGCTATTGAATCAGGACGAATCACGTTCGAAGAAAAGAAAAAGATGGCAGTGGATGAAAATCCTTTCCCACGGCCACTGGCAATGAACATGTTAACAACTGGTTTGAAAAACAAATTGCCAAAGTTCAGATTGGTGATTGACGACGAACAGGGCGAAGAATACAAACTACATCCCAGCGTTTTTGAACGCATCAAAGGGAAGGAGCCCAAACAGGGCGAAGATGTTCTGTGCGACAGATGTAAACACGAGTTGAAAGCAAATACAGGGTCACCAATGATGCGGCAATTCCACCATCGCTCTGATTTCATGCCGGTCGCTCAGCCTGTCAGGGTGCAAAGGGTGTCGTTTTATAGAGGACTACCTAGAGAAAGGGGGTTTGGATCGGCCAGTCAAGGAAGAACGTTTAGGCCGCAGCCTCGCCAACTCGATGTATGGCATTCGTTCCAATATAATGCAGGAAGAGTGGTGCCTTTCAATGAAATGACTAGGACCCAACAAAGGCGTTTCCAATGTAATTACGGACGGATGATGAGGCAACAGCAAGGAGAATCACGTCCTAAAGCGCCCAAATCGCTCAGAATGGCAGACAAAAATGTTTTTGAAGATAGTGAAGAAACAGGAACTGGCGAATCAATGGGAGAATTGCCAGAAAGCTCGTCTGGGAGATCAAAGTTTGAACGAAACAGGGAAGACGAAGATGATCTTGACCAACCTCTAACTATCCAGTTTGGCACATTGCCTCCTGTCATGGCTAATAACTACTTGTTGGCCGATGAATTCAAAAGCAAAGAGAAAGAGAACAGTGAGGAAGAAACTTGTGTACTAGTCTGCGATGAAGGCTAAACATCTAGAGAAATTTGTGATGAAGAAGAGGATGATGGTATGACAGATATCGAAGAGGAAATTGATTTAGAAGCAGAGAAAAGGAAAAGAGGAGTGTCGCGCAATACCCTGTTGAAGCAACTGCACCAAGAAGGAGTCCGCAAAGTAGATCTGTTGGGAGAACCATCTGGCCGATCGTTTGATTTCTATGTGTTGTATGGGACACCCAAAAGGAAAAAGAGGGCACCTCGCTCTGAAAAATATGGATCACCCCCCAGAATAATGCATCCTCCTACAAGTTGGGTAACCGATGAAGAAATACTGGAAAAGGAGAAGGAAAAAACCAAGGAAAGAAGGCTCAGTGCGACATGCTGCACGTCGATCTATCACCAAGAGATAGCCCGACAGAAGATAAGCAGGAAGTGGAAATAGATGCTGCTGAAAAGGTCATCTTCAACAAACCGGCTATGAGGTTAACCAAACACTTAAGATCGTTGTACGTCAAAACCTTGGTTAATGGGATACCAATAGTAAAGGTACTTATCGACAATGGAGCGGCTATAAACACCATTCCAGCTAGGATGATGAGGAAATTTGCTAAAACAGAGAGCGACATGATCCCAACAGAAGTCATTCTTACAAGTTTTAACGGGGGGCGACTTCAGCAAAAGGAGTTATGCCATTGGATATAACTGTAGGAACGACCACCAGGACTACTATTTTCTTCGTAATAGACGGCCCCACCAGCTACAACGTGTTGCTAGGAAGAGACTGGATCCATGGCAGTCGCTGTATTCCTTCATCGCTCCATCAATGCTTGGTCTTCTGGAATGACAAAGGTGAAGCAGAGGTAGTGCAAGCAGATCATAGACCCTTTGTGGCAGAAGCAAATTCAGTAGAAAGGTTCATATACGAAGGAAATTATGGGCCTGTCAGAGTGGTTCAAGATGGGGAAGAAACTCAAATTACTGCCCAAAGCGAAGAGCCGTTTTCAGTGGATGCACTTACTGAAATGTTTAATCAAATGAGGCCGAACATAGTGGCCTTGGAGGAGCCTGTAATTGGCAAAAAAGAAGCCAAACAACCTTAAATGAGTTCTCAACAACAAAGGCAAGAGGCCGAGATTCAGGCCTTCAAAGCCAAGTTGATGGCTTTCAATAAAGAATGTGAATGTGTGAAGAAAGAAGAAGCGGCGTTAAATATGCTGATGGACAAATTAATAGTGTCCGAGATGGAGCAGAACTTGGACTGGGAAATTCATAAAGTGGATTTTCTGGAAGAGGAAACACCTCTGAACGATATGGATGATGAAGCGACGATGATTACCAAGTCACGATATGCACAAGCACAAGACCTCTTAGTCAAGGTGAATATTGGCGAGGAAGGAGAGGATCGCCCAATATTTGTCAGCCTGATGCTCCCTCACGAGGTTAGTAACAGATTAATCGCTTTATTAAAAGAGTATAAAGATTGTTTTGCTTGGGAGTATGAACATATGCCTGGCTTAGATAAAAACTTAGTAGAACATAGGTTGCCGACTAAATCAAATTTTAAGCCTCATAAGCAACCTCCTAGACGTTTCGCTCCCAATGTATTACCAGAAATCAAAAAAGAAATAGAGCGATTACTAAAAGCAGGTTTTATTAGAACAACCAGATATGTGGAATGGTTATCTAATATAGTGCCAGTATTAAAAAAGAATGGCAAGTTGAGGGTATGCATAGATTTCAGGAATTTGAACTTGGCTACGCCCAAGGACGAATATCCAATGCCTACAGTAGATTCTCTAGTAGACTCGACTGCAGGGCATGTGATGTACTCTTTTATGGATGGATATTCGGGATACAATCAAATCTACATAGCTGACGAAGATGTACAGAAAACTGCTTTAGATGCCCTGGGTCTTTAGGGTGCTTTGAATGGCTAGTAATGCCGTTTGGACTAAAAAATGCAGGGGCGACCTATCAAAGAGCAATGAATCTAATTTTTCTTGATATGATAGGTAAATTTGTGGAAGTTTATGTAGATGATATAGTGGTCAAATCTGTTAAAGAGGAAGACCATTTTGAACAACTGCGATGTTCATTTGAACGAATGAGGCAGCATAAACTAAAATTGAACCCTTTGAAGTGTGCGTTTGGCGTGAATGCAGGAAATTTCCTTGGATTCCTAGTACATAAAAGAGGGATTGAACTTGATAAGAATAAAACGAAAGCCATTGTAGAAGCCAATGCTCCTAGCAATAAAAAAGAACTGCAAAGGTTCTTAGGCCAGATCAATTTTCTAAGACGCTTTATATCTAATTGTGTAGGGCGAACGAAAGCATTTTCGCCTCTCCTAAAGTTGAAAAATCAAGACGAATTCGTCTGGAAAGAAGAACATCAAAAGGCCTTTGAAAGCCTGAAAACATAACAAGTCCGCCAGTGTTGGTGTCACCAATCCAAGGACGGCCAATGAAGTTGTACGTGTCGGCTGAACGGGAATCGATAGCTGGAATGGTCGTACAAGAAGACCAATTTGGTGAAGAAATGGCGATTTATTATTTAAGTAGACGGTTAACCAGATGTGAATGTAATTATTCTGCTATTGAGAAATTGTGTCTCGCATTATACTTCACATGTACAAAATTAAGGGCTTATTTACGGCCTGTAACAGTCTATTTAATTTTCAAAGTCAATTTATTCAAATACATGTTTTCTCGCCCTATTTTACACCAACGAGTAGGTCTTTGGACTTTAGCACTGTCAGAGTTCGAAATAAGGTATATACCCCAAAAGGCAGTTAAAAATCAGGCTTTGGCTAATTTTCTGGCCGATCATCCATGCCTTGATATGCCCAACGAAATAGAACTAGAGGTTGATTCATTTGAATTAAAACCATGGATTTTATACTTCGATGGATCGAAAACTTCTAAAGGAGCAGGGGTAGGAGTGGCTTTGATAAATCCTTTAGGGGTTTGCTATAAGTTTGCATTCACCTTAGATAGGATTTGTACTAATAATCAAGCCGAATACGAAGCCTTAATTGTAGGCTTGGAGTTAATGGTAGATATGAAAGTAAAGAATGTAATCATCAGGGGCGATTCTCAATTGGTGATTCATCAATTGACTGGCGATTTCAAATGCCAAAGTGATTCTATTATAAGTTTATACGAAATCGCCCAAGAGTTGTTGGAGGTATTCGACCAAGTAGAACTTCAATATGTTAATAGAATGTACAATGATATGGCCAACGAGTTGGCTCAGTTGGCCTCTGGCTATTTTCAAAGGCGATGAGTTGGAAGTCTACTTACGAATATAGAATTATATTGCCCGTTACTCAGCGAAGGGCAAGGAAAACCGAAGTTCAATGTATAGAAGATGGGGTCGCGCTGGATTGGATAGATGAGATTAAAGAGTCCTTTAAGGAGCTTAATGGGGGAGGTGATAGGAGAACGAAATTACGTCTGTTAAACTATGCATTAATAGACGAAGAATTGTTCAAAAAACGCTCTGATGGTGTATTATTAAAGTGCGTGAACTTACAGAAGCTAGGACGATTATGGCTGAGGTGCATGAAGGGATATGTGGAGCCCATCAGGCCGGCCAAAAGATGAGATGGCTGATTATCAGAAGTGGATATTTTTGGCCAAAGATGGAAGAATCATGTGTTCAATATGCAAAAAGTTGTTTAGCATGCCAAAAACATGGCCCAATGCAGAGGGCACCAGCAAGCAATATGGCACCTATTATCAAACCTTGACCGTTCAAAGGCTGGGCGATAGACTGTTTTGTCTTTTTTTCCCATAGATTTAAGGCACCTTGAATTTAAAAAAAAAATCTGAAGGAAAGGCTAAGAGTACGCTGCATTTTTTATGCAGGGGAAGCTTATAGAAAGACAAAAATCTTACAAAAAGAATTTCAATTAAGAGAAATTCAATAAAATTTTATTTCATTCAAAACTGAATCTGCCTCAAATGGCTTACAACATCTAAATAGCGGAAAACCTAAGAAAATTCGGAAATATTAAATAATAATGGGAAAATATTATTTTTTTTCCATAAATGGAAAAAAATTGAGATTATGACAGTTCTTGATTCTTCTAATCACCAGGGTCGTCCCCCAACAAACGGAATCGCAATCCGAATCTTATTGAATGAGATATTGCTAAATCAAATATGACCATAAACAGCAAAAACGCTTAATTGATGGCTTAAACAACAGAATTTGCCCAAAATTTGACGTGCATCAAGGCCAAAAACCCTAAGTTGTGATCATTGGCCCATTTCCAATCGAATTGGACTATCAATTTGCCAAAAATGGACAAACCGTGGTTCCATGAAATTATTATTTTGGCTTCATCATTCTCCTCGGGTTGAGAAAAATTCGTCCTCGAATTTGACGAGAAAGAAACCTCATCATCATCAGAATTATCACCACAAAATGGAAGCTCTGGCGGCAATCCATCTGGAGGCTTTTCTGGGAATTCCTCGTGAAACTCCTCTAGCAATAGCTGAACCATGCGGGTGACCTCCCGCTCATTGTCAACTGACTTTTCCACAAACACGTACATTATCCCGCATCCCTTCATATTTGTTTCGAACGTCACTTTGGTCAGTAAATTGGCGCCATCCCCAACTATTTTTACTGAGCCCTTATCTGGAAGCAACACACTTTTCTTTCCCTCAATAGTACAAGTCGACTGGAAGATATTATTATGCAACCAGTCAGTGTTATTTTCCAAAGGAGTCTGAAAACTCTGCATCACCACCAACGCTTGATTCACATCACCAACCACAAACTCATCCTCCTCTACTGCTTCTTCTACACCTTCACTGTCAAATACAGGTGGACCCTCGTAATCAAACTCTTCCTCCTTTGTTGCTTCTTCTACACCTTCACTGTCAAATACAGGCGGACCATCATAATCAAACTCTTCATCCTCTATTGCTTCTTCAGTGTCTTCATTGTCAAATACAGACGGACCTTCATAATCAAACTCTTCATCCTCTGTTGCTTCTTCAATGTCTTCAATTGTGACATCCTGAATATTATGATCACGGTGTTGGACTTCTTCAATCGGAACCTGCCCACGATGACCACGACCTCCAGGCATATGTTGCTGCAACATAAGTGCAGCGACTTGCTATGTCAGCAACTCCACTTGTTCACGCAGCTGTGCGATTTTATCACGTCTATGTACCTCCTCTCTAGGGCTTCACGAGTTTCTTGACGTCTCCTTGACGGCATGGTGAAGGAACGACTTCGACTCTGATACCAACTGATGCAAGGGAAGCTTATAGGAAAGACAAAAATCTCACAAAAATAATTTCAATTAAGAGAAATTCAATAAAATTTTATTTCATTCAAAACTGAATCTGCCTCAAATGGCTTACAACATTTAAATAGCGAAAAACCTAAGAAAATTCGAAAATATTAAATAATAATGGAAAAATATTATTTTTTTCCATAAATGGAAAAAATTGAGATTATGACAGATCTTGATTCTTCTAATCACCAGGGTCGTCCCCCAACAAACGGAATCGCAATCCGAATCTTATTGAATGAGATATTGCTAAATCAAATATTACCATAAACGGTAAAAACGCTTAATTGATGGCTTAAACAACGGAATTTGCCCAAAATTTGACGAGCATCAGGGCCAAAGGCCCTGAGTTGTGATCATTGGCCCCTTTCCAATCGAATTGGAATATCAATTTGCCAAAAATGGACAAACCGAAGTTCCATGAAATTATTATTTTGACTTCATCAATTTTACTACATGTTGAACGTCAAAGGATATTCAAACTCCAAGTGTTTAAGGTAGGGATGTTTACGACACTTTTGTAAGTAGAGTAAAATTGTTTGTTTTCGGTTTGCATTAACATGTTATTGTGTTACTCATAAGAGAATGGAAACACCATATGGGTGGTTCAAATAAGAGATGAATTTTGATCATGAAAGGGGGTTGTTAAAACCTAAGAGTATGCGAACTGCTTGATCACCGGTTCGCTTTGAAATTAGATGGTGACACAAATATCCAAAGACTGCAATTCTAGAAAACATATATTTTTTTATCCATTTACTTAAGTGTTTCGTACTGAGTATTACTTGTGATACTCCTACAAGATTTACAGGTTAAATGAAGGCATGACAAGGGTTTGGCATGGTGGCAAGTGCTCGGTAATTTGAAATGTTTTGAACTTTTAGTAAAATTTTCTTTTGTGTAAATCTATTATAAATTCTTAGACGATACTTTTAAAATGTTTGATTTTCTGTTTTCCCCTAGTTTTACATATATTGCATGTCAACTATAACTTAGAAATGTTGGAATGACTACGCATGAAAGTTATTTATTATTGGATTGAATTTCATATTTTGTCTTTCTATTTGACAGTTGTAAAACATGGGCTACGGTGCATATTTTAGAGTGAAATCAGTGGGGTTTCAAAGGTCTACGAGTCTTCTAATAGTAGTCTTTTGAATTACCCTAAAATATTAACTAGAGAAAAAGTTATGTCCATTTTGGTAGACTACATCGAATCAGTTCCGAATTTTCTGTCCAGCATAGTCAAACAATATTTTCATATTTCAAAGATTATCATCGAGACCCCAATTTTTTATATGATGTACGTATATGAATGTTATAGTCCCTGTTAGAATTTTATAATTTTTCGTCAACGTTTGCTTGGTTAAACATATTTTTCTCTTTGTTGCTGTGCAACCTGTATTTGCTGAAATTCCTCCAATGTTTTCCAAAAAATTTCTTATTTACAATGTATTTTGGTTAGCATGTAAAAGGTCAAACAAAGAGCATATTTTTTAACGCTTCGAGTTTCGGGAATTTGGGGCGTTACAACTTAGTATCAGAGCATGGTTTAATTTTTGTAGACTTAAAAAAAATTTGCAAGGATCCTGAACACTGTGCCTACTATAACCGTGCCTGCTATAGCCTCTCCATGCCATGCCAATTTGGAGGTAAATAAAGTTTTATCAATATGCTTGTATCTATATGACGAGAATGAGAAAGTTTATTTTAGATACAACATTTGAAATGTATGTATGAATATTAGTATATATTGGAGTTTGAATACTTTTTGTAAATAATCATTATAGCACCAAACAATTTGAGAACGTGACCAAATTAAGTATTTATTTAAGTCCTAGAGAATTAACTAAAACTTATTAGATACCTATTAATTGGACCTCGAATAATTGGTATAACAGAGATGGTATGGATTAAGAAAACTTGTAGGAACACGAGTTCATTGATGCCTCGTTGATATGAGATCCTAAGGCAATATGAAGAGTATATGTGGAATCCAGCACACAGTATGGACTAACACATTTTGGAGATGTTAGTAAGGTGGATGGAGGTGAGGCAACTTGGCCATATGGTCATTGGTCGTCAGGCCATCCATCTTCTTATTGATACCTTGTCGAAGAGTGGCTAGAGGTGGCCGAATCGATCTATAATTATTTATGGGAAGTTGTCATGCTTACCTTGACTCGAGAGATTGATTATAAGGCTTTCAGTGCAGAGCTGATTGAATAGTAGGAGGTGACTGGATTGCGATTCTCGAGGATGATAGTGTACCTATTGAGATGTACATTTGTGAAGATGTATCTCCACCTATTTTAGACGATGAGGCACAACCTTTATAGAAACCTAGGGTTCATGGAGGTTGTATTAGCGACGATGATGGCAATGATGAATAGATGAGTGAAATTTTAGTGAATTTTATTAAGTTTAAGTGTTGTTGATGCCTAGTAGGATTCCTTTTGACTTGCGTCAGACGTTTTTTTTTATTATTTTGTATTCCTCTTGAAGGATATTTTGAGATAATAATAATACAAGATGTTGGGTTGTATATTTTTTTTTCTCCTATTTTGTGCAAGTATCGTAGACTTCTCTAAGTGAGATTACAATTATTATAGCATATAGGAATATGGCGTAAGCGAAGACGATTAGAGAGTTGAGGCGGGAGATTGATGAGCTGAAAGAGGCATGGATGCTCAAGCTACGCCTCCAGCACCTCAAGTTCCACCAGTTCTCCAAGCACCGCCCGTGTTGCCAACATACCCTACTGCACTGCTTATTCCTACAGTAGAACAATTTCATAGATATCGACCTCCTACCTTTGATGGCGGAAAGACCCTAGGCAGCTGAGGAGTGGTTACGTACTATTGAGAAGATCTTCCGGCACATCTCTTGCCCAGAAGATCAAAAGGTATTATGGGCCGAGTTTATACTGAGTGGAAATCCTCATCATCATGCACTCGCACAGAGGAGGAACAATGTAATCGTCATCACCTTTCAGGCGGTAAAGAAAGCTCAGATAGTGACCTGCTCGGGGGTAAAGTTGGTGAATCATGGACCTCGTAATGACTTCGAAAAAAGGAAGTGACAAGATAAGAATAAGAATACTAGACAGTTTAAGAAGCAGACAAATACGGGTCAGACAAGCAATCATTTACCTCAATGTCCTAAGTGTAACAAGTTTCACAAAGGAGGGTGTTTGTTTGGAAAGTATATTTGCTATAAGTGTGGTCAACCCAATCATGTGGTTTCCTCATGCCCATTGACTAAAAACCCAGAGCACGAAAAGAAAGGGAAAGCAATGGTGTTTACTTAGACTCACGATGAGGCTGCCCAAAATCCGGACTTAATCGCAGCTATTTTATCCATCTCTAGTATTCCAGTTTACGTCCTTATTGATTTTGATACGACTCATTCGTTCATATCTAATACATGTCTAGCTAAGATTAATGCTTTATGTCAAAAAAGTGATAGTGTACTAGAGGTTAGTATGCCATCATGGGAACCATTGATACAAATTGGATAGTAAAGGAGTACAAATAAATTTTGATGGATTGACTTTAGAGGTCGACTTGTATGTTATAGAGATGAAGGATTTTGATATTATTTTAGGTATAGGTTGGGTTAGGTGAAAATCGAGCCACGAGTATATTTTGAGAAAGAGGTAATTTTTCAAAGATCGGGAGATGAGGAGTTCAGATTTTATGGGTCGAAGATTAAGGCATTTCCTCGCATCATCTCCGCTTTAAAGGTTGAGAGCATGTTGAGGAAGCCTGATTGTCAGGGGTATCTTGTCAGTCTTATTATCACCTTATCTCATGAGAAAGTATTAGATGATGTGCCAATAGCATGTGAGTATGCTGACGTGTTTCCCGGCGATATACTGGGTACTCCGCCTGATAGACAAGTGGAATTCACGATAGATCTTGTACTTGAAGCTACTCATGTGTCCAAAGCCCCATACTGAATGGCACCAAAGGAATTACAAGAGTTGAAGATGTAGTTAGAAGAACTTGTAGACAAAGTGTTCGTTAGACGGAATGTATCTCCATGGGGAGCTTCGGTACTCTTTGTAAAGAAGAAACATGGTACAATAAGAATGTGCATCGACTATCGTGAACTAAATAAGTTGAAGGTCAAGAATAAGTATCCTCTTCCTATGATTGATGATCTATTTGATTAGCTGAAAGGCGCATCCGTGTTCTTGAAAGTTGATTTAAAGTCGGGCTACCATTAGCTGAAGATTAAGTCAGTAGATGTACCAAAGACAGTATTTAGGATTCGATATGGGCATTATGAGTTTACGGTGATACCCTTTGGCTTGATGAATGCCCCTGCGTATTTATGAACTTGATGAATAAGGCGTTCTATTAGTATTTGGACATGTTTGTCATCGTATTTATTGACAACATACTAATATACTCAAAAGATTCTCAGCAACACGAAGAACATCTGAAAATAGTTTTGGAAACACTGCGTGAGAAGTTATTTGCCAAATTCAAGAAATGTAAATTTTGGCTGGACCGAGTGTGATTCTAGGTCATACGGTTTCAGCACGAGGAATTAAAATGGACCAATCCAAAGTTGAAGTGTTGACCAATTGGCCGAAACCTAAAAATGTTGGAAAAGTCTGGAGTTTTCTAGGTTTAGCTAGCTATTATCGGCGATTTATATAAGGATTTTCCAAGATTGTGAGTCTTATGACATAGTTGACTCATAAGGGTATTAAGTTTGTATGGTTAGAGAAATGCGAGTGGAGTTTTCAAGAGTTAAATGACATGCTAGTATCTGCACCGGTGTTGACTATTCTTGATGGTTCGAAAAGCTTTGTAATTTATAGTGATGCATCTAAACTTGGTTTAGGATGTGTTTTGATGAAACATGGGAAAGTATAGCTTATGGTTCGAGGCAATTGAAACAATATGAACATAATTACCCTATTCATGACCTCGAACTGGCAGCGGTAGTGCACGCCTTGAAGATTTGGCGCCACTACCTATATGGGAGCAAGTGTGAGATCTACACAGATCACAAGAGTTTCAAATACTTTTTCATCCAGAAGGAGCTGAATATGAGACATTATCGACGGTGGTTAGAATTAGTGAAGGATTATGACTGCACCATCTTGTACCACCCGGTTAAAGCTAATGTAGTCGCTGATGCGTTGAGTAAAAAAACATGGGTCAGTTGTCAACACTGTATACAAGGCATGATCGTTTAATTAGAAATTTTGAAAACCTGAGAATTGAAGTATATACTTCACCAGTAAAGACACCATCAATGTTAACAAGTCTTACTGTGAAATCAACACTCAGGAATAGAATAGTAGCTGCTTAGAATGCTGACCCATTTTTAGAAAAGATTAGGGTTGAGGTGGAAACTGAGAAGAGAAAATGATTTGAAATAGACGAAGATAAAGTCATTAAATTTAAAGGCCAACATTGCGTACCAAAAGATGAGGTGTTGATGAATGAGATTATGACTGAAGCTCATTCTGCTCCCTACGCCGCACACCCTGGTGGAACTAAAATGTATAAAGATTTGCGTGATGGATTTTAGTGGAGAAATATGAAGGGAAAGATAGCTATGTTTGTGTCCAAATGCATGGTTTGTCAACAGGTAAAGACTGAACATCAGAGGCCTTCGAGACAATTAAACCCATGGACATACCCGAATAGAAATGAGAGAAGATTGCAATAGATTTTGTCGTTGATTTTCCTAGATTGGTGAGAGGTCTGATGCAATCTGGGTGATTGTGGATCGACTGACAAAATATGTTTATGTCCTACCAGTTCGGACAACTTATAACTTAGAACAATTCACATTGATTTATGCCATAGAGATTATGCGACTTCATGGTGTTCCTGTTTCTATCGTATCGGATAGAGACTCGAGGTTTTCTTCAAAGTTTGGATAAGCCTTCAGAAAGCTATGGGTACCAAGTTAACATTTAGCACTGCTTACCATCCTCAAACTGACGAACAATCTGAATGAACTATCCAGGTTCTTGAAGATATGTTGAGAGCTTGTGATGTGAACCCAATCAAGAATTGATCTTGGGAACCTACGAACAAGATGGAACCAACCCTATAAAGCTAGAATCGCGCAAAGATTAATCCGACCCGTTGTTCGACCCGTATCAAGAGCCGAGATTACGCGTAAGAAATCCAACCCGTTGATTACCCGAAACAAGAACCATGAAGTGGGAACGCCACAAAAGGACTGCGAAACCTTGTGATAAGTTCAAAATTATAAGTTTAAACCACCAAGAATATGGAGGAAAAACTCACAAATTATATTTAATCTCTCAAAACAATAAAGGTATTGTTTTACAATGGAAAATAATGTCCTATTTATATGAAAACCTTAAAATCCTAGAAAATTACGAATTAGAGTCCGAAATATTCTAAAAGATACTTAGATGGTAATTTAGTCTAATTAGGAAACTATCAAAAAAAAAATGTAATTTAGTTTAATTACATAAGGAATCCCGCCTATTAGTTTTTGGCCGTTCGGGTCAGTAAGGCGTGTCCACGCCTTAAGTAAAGTTCGCTTCAGCAGTGTGCACTTTTTCTTTTGCAGTAAAGCTTGCCCACGTCTTAAGTAAAGTTCGCTTCAACATTGTGCACTTGTTCTTTTTCTTTCTGACCCTCGACCCCAACATGAAACTCGTCCATTGGCTTGTCAACTCCGTCCCCGTGAACTTTATGACCCGAACACTTGATTGTATGACTCCCTCATCTCGATTCATCCCTCCACTCATCCCCGAACCTGACATTGACTCATTCTCAATGTACTTCAATTCATCGTCTGTTTGATGCCCGATTTGGATCACATCATCCCCTCTCTTTTCGAAAGGATTCGACGCATAATCACCCAACTACCATCATGTGGACCAGGAAAGACTCGATTCTATAGCATAGTAATCACATGCCTTTCACCAAAACTACTATTAACACCAATACATATGGTCATTGAATTGAACGAGGTTATTAGATGAAAAACACTTGCTAAATTGATGCATGGAATGGAAATAGTAGATGTTCACGAAAATATGTTTCGAATTTAAATCACCGCAAGTGTACGGTTCGTTGACAAGTAATAAAGTGGAAATCCTAGAATTTCGAGTATCGTTCCCACGAGGATTGATTTAACGTGATTATTATTATTTCGACCTTAACCGAATCTATTAAATTCAAGATGATTGTTCTAGATTTTATGAGTAATTATGACTAAAGTGTAAATTAAACTAAAATGATGAGTTAAGTGCAAAAATATGTTGAATGCAAAAGGTTGATGAAATTAATGTATGAAAAAGCGTACTAGGATCCCGAATCACCAAGCAAGTTCACTTTGTAACTCTTATTTCACAATTTGACAACACGATGAATTGGTTGAAGAATCAATATTTCTAACTTATTCAATAATCTCTTTCGAGTAGAATTGAACCTATTCTAATATACCATTTGACTATATTTCTATGACAAATGCAATATAAAAGAATGCATGACGTTTTGTAAACACTTAGAGATTCACATAAAGCATAGCGGTATATTTCTATCCCCTATCGGACCTTATGATGATTTATACCTTGTAGAATCTATTTCCCTTCTTTCGAATGCATAAAATAAATCACCCAAACTCATACAACCATTGCGCATATAATTGTAGAGGCAAGAAAGTGTATATAAATCATTCAACATCCATCAAACGTGTTTAAATATCAAATTGCAAAATAGAAATTAAAAGTTCACAATACGAGGTTCATCGTTCACCTAGTACAATTAAAAACCTAGCCTAGCATGGATAAATTAAAATAACAAAGAAAATATTTAGGAGAAGACATCACCCAATTCTTGAATGTAAAGCTTGAAATCTTCGATCTTGGAGTGAAATCCTTCGTCCTTGCCTTCGTTCTCGCTCCAAAAGGTTGTTTTTCTCTCTAGGAAGGCATAACCCTAGTTTATGGACGTATTTTAGCTTTTATAGTTGCCCTAGAATCATTACCATACGTGTTGGAGTCAAATAAGGAAACCAGAAAAATCGCGCCAAATTTGTTCCTTGCGGCCGCAAGGACAAATTCCTTGCACCCGCAAGGAACAAAATTTTTTCACAAAATTTTCCCTGCACCCTTGCTTGCGGCCGCAAGGAAGATTACACCTTGCGGCCGCATGGAACAAGCAACAATCACAAATCTTCATTTTGGTCCTCCAACTTCATTATTCTCTTGTTTTGACCTCTTTTGTTCATTTTTGTCCTCCAATCATCCCATGCATTCCTCAATGTATGATTAAGCTTATGTCCACTCTTGAGTTGGTATCGGGTCATCTTTTGATTATTTGCATTTTGGTCCCTGAACTTTTGTTTTCCTTCGTTTTGGCCCATTTTCTCTACTTTTCTTCTAATTTCCACCATAATCTTCATTGTTGCCCTACAAACACAATTCACACAAATTAAGCTCTATTCCGAATGTTTATCGACAAATATTCATGTTTGTGAACCAAAATAAACGTATCAAAAATGCCCTTATCAACTCCCCCAAACTTGCTTCATTGTTTGTCCTCAAACAAATTCATAACTTACTTCCAAGTAGCACATGGTTCAACAACTTTGTTGTATCTCAGGATTGGAACTTAGTAATGGCACATGAGCAATTTCAACCACGAATAATCAAATCAATCTCCACATGTTATATGCAAAACTCGAAGTGTGTGTGTGAATTCATACCAACATGTTAGGATCATGATTGACTCATACCCGACCCAATGTAGTCCAAAATTTTTTTTTTCTTTTCGCTTGAGAGATACACACACCCCCAAACTTATAATTTTCACTTAAGTATCTCGAGGTGTGTTCTAAGGTTGAGTCTATTCACATCTATTCCTTCCCCTCTCTTAGCTTAGATAGATCTTACTCTTACAAGTTCACACTTCAATAAGTAAGGGCTCTCCTATTTTTTTGATTTCTTCAACCTTGTAGATTAAACTGAGTTAGTTGCCTCGCGTTAGAGATATAGTTTTGTCAACCGAGTGTCTGGGGCTAATCAATGCATTTCATACACAAGAGTATGTATATAGTTTATCAATGGATAAATACCATTTTTCTCTTTTCTTTTATATAACATTTTTCCTTTGCTTTCTATATAACCCCTGTAGCGAGCTTTAGGCCGATGACTCCCAAGTCAGATGACCATAGGGCACCAGGTTTTAAACCCTTACAGGCTTAATCACTCGAGTTATATAGGCTCGAACAAATGTCGTTGTTTACTCAATGATTAGTGCAATACCCCTTATTTTTTGACACCCAATTTCAAAAACTACAATCTAACTTGAAACTTTCACTTTGTTTTCATCTCAATGGTTTAAGATAATCCACACATAACATCATGCACGGAGCCCCTACTCGTCTCAATGTTCCCTTGCAACAGTTCAATCACATCTAAACTCTTCTAAAAAGTTGGTCATGGTTTAGCACAAAAGAGGGTTTTTGGGTATAATTTCTATGGTCAACTATCTCTAAACAATGAGTCAAATCAGTAGCCCAGTATGCAAGCATGAGTGTCGTGCGCAAAATAGATCAAGTTTCACATTAACATGTATTGATCAAGCTAATAATGCATGATTTTCATCATTCATGGCATGTACATAGTCCAATATCTAACATCATAGTCAACAGAGTTGTTAAGCCCATGCATGCTCACAGAATTTTAAACTACTATTAACGAAACAACAGTAAAACTCAAAACTCAGAATGGATTTTTTTTTTTTTTTTTTTTTTTTTTTTTTGAATACATCGAAGTAAAGCAGTAAAGTGTCAGAGTTATGCTGGACCAGACATATGTACCACTCCCCCAAACTTGACTTCCACATTGTCCTCAATGTGCGAGGAGAACACAAGTATGAAGCATGCATAAAAGAGGTAAGTAGTAATGAATCGCAAAAAGGGCGGGGATAGTACTGCCCTGATCAAAAAAATTGCGGTGGAAAGCCAGGACCACTGGTACCGTCCCCAGATGGTGGAGGTAGCCGAGCCAAAATTTGCTGCATCAATTCAGATTGGTGGGAGATAGCTAACTGAATACCCTGAATGGCTGTGTTCTGTTCTCGAATGTCTGATTCTATGGTGCCCAAGCGATCCCACGTCTCATTTGCTCGCAACTGAATACCATCAACCCGGCCAACATACATGCTCAGTCGCCCGTTCATTGTGTCAATTTCGCGGCGCGCGGCGAGAGATTCTCGACTGGCTGTGGAGGTGAAATGCTCGACTCGCTGCAGCCCAGTCCTCATTGCGATAACAAGCTAATGCCTTAAATCACAATATTGTTACATAGGATGCAAGTAACATGTTGCTCACTATGAATAACATTACATTGTCAATCCCTACGTTTTAATGTATAATCATGTTTCCCGGTATGCACCACATGACTGAAACATAGGAAAGAAGATGAAAAACTGAACCATGTGTTTTACCTTTTGACTCAACTCAAATGCCATTCAGAGTTTTCTCTTTAGGCGTCCCACTTTCTCGAGTGCCTCGTGTCATGTATGGAATTGGAAATTTCGGATAAATTTTTTATTTCGAAGAGACTATAAATTTCATAAGTTATTAAGAAATTGTGACTTTAACCTCTTTGTTCAATTATATAACATATTTTAATATGATTTTAATCGAGTAACTCATCCAATTTCATCACTTGAACAATAGGAGCTCCACGACTCCATTTCAAATGCAATCGTCATTTCTTATTAAAATTGCATTTATTTCATGTTAGCAACTAACAGTTGTGTGATGACCAATATTCACGAGCTGTCATGTCATCAATTTTGTAGGAAAAATTGAACAAAGTTACCTTAAAGAAACCAAATAAATAAAAAAAAAAAAAAAAAAAAATATTTTTAAATTCACTCGACTAAATCAAATTATAGTGTAGTTACCCGATTGCCTCAAAGTAAAAAATTTAATTTGTTTTTTTTTTTTTTTTTTTTTTAAATTTGTTGTTTATTTTTGACAAATACTTGGCATGAACTTTTATCTTAAATACGATGTCATGAGATTTAACTTGGGGACATTTATTTGCTCTAATATCATTAATAAAACTTTGCTTAAGTTTTATTATTTTTGTCAATAAAATTAACCGTGAATATGATTTTATAGAGAGACAAAAAAACATAATTATCTTTTATATATGTAATTACTAATCTTAGAAATACTCTTTCCTACAAATGATTCATTTCATTGTTTTTCTATATTTATAATTATGCAAAACTGACAAATTCAAACATGAGCAGAGATTAAAGTGTATTCAATTATATCTTCAAGTCATCTGCTATTTCAAAATAGTCCACAGGAAAGCTTCTCAATAACGATGGAGCAGATTGTTCGACTGTGTGTATCTTCATAATCTAGAGGATTCAGCCAAAAAGTTCCTCAAAATCTTGATACGAAGGAGTATGCTTCTTTATCTAGAATTGGTCATTTTTTTTTCTATGTATTTTTTTTAAAATTCATTAAAATCCCAATTGGAGATTTTTATAATGTATTACATAATTTGATGTGGAGGGAAAATATTGGATTGAAAAAGTTGTTTCCATTTTAGATGTTAAATGGTAAAGTGTCATTGTGATATTATGTAATTCATTATGTCAAGTTTTATGCGAGGAATTTTCACAAATCATGGTAAATTTGCATTGGGTTATCACATTTGATGATAATGTTAATTTACTCTGATACAATAGAACAATTGTCCGTGGCAGGTATATGCATAATTTACAAGACTATCGTGGCCTCAATCTTGATATAAACTTTGTATCGGTGGACCTTGGATTTCTAGCTTGAATGCTCCGAAGATCTATTATTTTCATATTAGGAATTGGAATTGGGCATCATTCTCCTTATTTTTCTTGTGATATCACATAGCCTGTTTCTTGCATGTTGAGTTTGGCTGAACTGTGTGTTTGCTTGTGAAGCTAGAATTTTAGAAGTTGTGAAACATTTTCGCTTAACTGCATGTTCATTTGATGATTTGTCGTTCCTCACATTCTCAGTAGGAAGACGACTTTGGTTCTTGTGAGCCCAGTTATTTTTATGATTGTGAATTTGGAAAAAAATGACTATCGAAGTATAAGTGTTGGGAAATTAAATAGCATTCCCTTTCTTTCTATTAACCCGCAAGATTTTTTGTTGTTCATGCCAGATTATTGGCAAACAAGAAAATAAAGATATAAAACGCACAAATTTAAACGACCATCAAACTTTTTTCACTATAGAAACTTTTACAACCATATAGAATTTCACTCACAAACTACCCAAAGTTAACAAAAGAAAATAGACTCAAAACTTTTTCTTAATTTTTTTTTTTTTTTTTTTTTTTTTTTTATATATATATATGCAGCAGAACTCTACTTGTCAAAAACCTCACAATGGAGCCGCCGCTTTTGACCTTGTCTTCCAGCCCCTTTTTCTTCCACTGTGTTAATTAATATTAGTATACTATAATATATATATAATAATACCCTAAGCAAACCCACAACTCTTTTTCTTCAGTCGTGTTCTTGCCTTTTCCTCCACGTAGCCGCTGTCGCTTTTTTCTTTGTTATTCCTCACAGGTCACGCCCCAAAAATAATTGAATACTTCCATTATTTATAGTACCAAATAACTAAGTAGAAGAGTTTAATTAAACCTTAAATAATGACTCCAAAATCGACTATAAATTGGAGACCAAATTCTAAAAGGATTCTACACTCAACTTCAATAGAAGTCTTCTATATAATAAACATCTTTATTATTTTCAATAGAAGTCTTCCACTTTTGAGGGCAATTACCTACAATCTCCACCTTGACGAAAACGAGTCAAGATCTTGCCATCTCTTCTACAACTTTGAATCACAATACGTTGGAAAAAAAAAGAAAAAAGAAAATGGCCCGAGAAAGGAAAGCTTTTGACACACTTTAACGATCACATACTCCACCATATGAGTATAACCACTCAGAATAACCTCCGAGCATTTCATTGGCTACATGTCAAAACAACCATGCTGATAGTTATGGTGCAACTCTCACATTGACTTTCCCAGAGAGCTCATCAGCCATCGACACGACAACACCACCACATACCCAAACACCTTGCATCAAATGTCAACCAATGCTATGTGCAGATATGCTGACTCGTGCCAGTAAGAACACATCCTTTATCATGGCAACTGGCGACTTGCTATGAGGATGTTCCCATATTACTTTATAGCACATCAAGTGCGTCCACCTCCGCCAGGAGAGACGCATTGTCCGATCTCAAACAGTTAGCCGACCCTGATCTACCTTTTGGACAATTCCTCTTCACTTGACCAGTCTGACCGCAGTTCCAACAAGTTACTTTCTTCTTCATGGAATTGCCCATCTTCCCCCTTTCAGTCACAAGCGTCGCATTGTCGGAAGGAATATTCTGACCACTTAATCTCCTTTCTTCTTAGATTAATTTTGCTTTGCTCACTTCTGCGAAATTCCACATTTTCCCCTTCCTCATACATCAAGATGTGCTTGATGTGTTCATAGGTAGATGGAAGAGACCATATGAGACGTAATGTATTATCCTCATCATCTATCTTTACTCCAATAGCCTCCAGTTCTGAAACAATCTCATTGAAAGCACTCAGATGGTCTGAGATTTTCGTACCTATCTCTATGCGCAATAAATGAAATTGCTCTTTCAGGTACCACCGATTTGGAGCCTCTTCATTCTGATATAGTTTTTCTAGTTTTTCCCACAGTTCCTTTGCAGCAGATATTCCGTGAATATTTGCAAGAACAATTTTAGCCAGATAGAGACGTATCGTACTTGCAGCCTTCAAATCCAATTCCTCCCATTTATCATCGCTCATACTAGGTTTAGCTTCCCTGTCAGAACTCTGGGTTGGTTTTCCTTTCAAAACCTGTGCATGCAGCTTGATTCAATAAATCCCTGACCTGTACTTGCCACAGGCCAAAATTGATTCTCCCGTCAAATTTCTCAAGTCCTTTTAACGACCATTTTTTTATGTTTGGCTCCTCACTCTGAACCACACACTGACGCTCTGATACCACTTTGTTGGAAATTGTACGTCAATTCCCTTTCTTTCTATTAACCCGCAGGATCTTTTGTTTGTTCAGAAGTTATTGCAAACAAGAAAAATAAAGAATATAACGCACAAATTTAACGGACCATCAAAACTTTTTCACTATATGATAAACTGTTACAACCATATAGAATTTCACTCACCAACTAGTCCAAAGTATTACAAAGAAAATAGACTCAAAACTTTTCTTACCAGCAGCCACGCCTTTTTTCTTTATATAATATATATAATATATAGATATAGTGCCGCTAGACTCTACTTTGTCAAAAACCTCACAATGGAGCTGCCCTTTTTGACTTTGTCTTCCAGCCCCTTTTTCTTCCACTGTGTGTGAATTATATATATATAAATAATTACCTAAGGCAGCCCACAACTCTTTTTATTCAACCGTGTTCCTGCATTTTCCTCCACGTAGCCGCTGTGGCTTTTTTCTTTGTTATTCCTCACAGGTCACGCCCCAAAGATAATGGAATACTTCCATTATTTATAGTACCTGTTGACACACTAAGTATCGCAGCCCAAAATCGAAAGGAGGTCCAATTGATAAATCCAAGGTAAAGGCCCAACAGAATCCAATTAAAAGGCCCAAGAAGAAACGCCCAAGTTGAAGGCCTGTGGAAAATCCTGAATATTGGAAGCTCAGGAACAAAGGAATACCATCGCCCCAAGGTTGTAGTACGACCAGAGGCCGAACAAAGATGGTCCGGCACAATCGCCCGAACGACAGCCCCATTGTCGCCCAGAACCCCAAGTCGCCCAAAATCAAACAAGTCTAAAGGATACAGTTTTGAAGCGGTTGGCAAGTAAACACGGCACGATCCCACGATCCAGGAGGCAACAAAGGTAGTGGCGGTATGCATAGATTTCAGGAATTTGAACTTGGCTACGCCCAAGGACGAATATCCAATGCCTACAGTAGATTCTCTAGTAGACTCGACTGCAGGGCATGTGATGTACTCTTTTATGGATGGATATTCGGGATACAATCAAATCTACATAGCTGACGAAGATGTACAGAAAACTGCCTTTAGATGCCCTGGGTCTTTAGGGTGCTTTGAATGGCTAGTAATGCCGTTTGGACTAAAAAATGCAGGGGCGACCTATCAAAGAGCAATGAATCTAATTTTTCTTGATATGATAGGTAAATTTGTGGAAGTTTATGTAGATGATATAGTGGTCAAATCTGTTAAAGAGGAAGACCATTTTGAACAACTGCGATGTTCATTTGAACGAATGAGGCAGCATAAACTAAAATTGAACCCTTTGAAGTGTGCGTTTGGCGTGAATGCAGGAAATTTCCTTGGATTCCTAGTACATAAAAGAGGGATTGAACTTGATAAGAATAAAACGAAAGCCATTGTAGAAGCCAATGCTCCTAGCAATAAAAAAGAACTGCAAAGGTTCTTAGGCCAGATCAATTTTCTAAGACGCTTTATATCTAATTGTGTAGGGCGAACGAAAGCATTTTCGCCTCTCCTAAAGTTGAAAAATCAAGACGAATTCGTCTGGAAAGAAGAACATCAAAAGGCCTTTGAAAGCCTGAAAACATAACAAGTCCGCCAGTGTTGGTGTCACCAATCCAAGGACGGCCAATGAAGTTGTACGTGTCGGCTGAACGGGAATCGATAGCTGGAATGGTCGTACAAGAAGACCAATTTGGTGAAGAAATGGCGATTTATTATTTAAGTAGACGGTTAACCAGATGTGAATGTAATTATTCTGCTATTGAGAAATTGTGTCTCGCATTATACTTCACATGTACAAAATTAAGGGCCTATTTACGGCCTGTAACAGTCTATTTAATTTTCAAAGTCAATTTATTCAAATACATGTTTTCTCGCCCTATTTTACACCAACGAGTAGGTCTTTGGACTTTAGCACTGTCAGAGTTCGAAATAAGGTATATACCCCAAAAGGCAGTTAAAAATCAAGCTTTGGCTAATTTTCTGGCCGATCATCCATGCCTTGATATGCCCAACGAAATAGAACTAGAGGTTGATTCATTTGAATTAAAACCATGGATTTTATACTTCGATGGATCGAAAACTTCTAAAGGAGCAGGGGTATGAGTGGCTTTGATAAATCCTTTAGGGGTTTGCTATAAGTTTGCATTCACCTTAGATAGGATTTGTACTAATAATTAAGCCGAATACGAAGCCTTAATTGTAGGCTTGGAGTTAATGGTAGATATGAAAGTAAAGAATGTAATCATCAGGGCGATTCTCAATTGGTGATTCATCAATTGACTGGCGATTTCAAATGCCAAAGTGATTCTATTATAAGTTTATACGAAATCGCCCAAGAGTTGTTGGAGGTATTCGACCAAGTAGAACTTCAATATGTTAATAGAATGTACAATGATATGGCCAACGAGTTGGCTCAGTTGGCCTCTGGCTATTTTCAAAGGCGATGAGTTGGAAGTCTACTTACGAATATAGAATTATATTGCCCGTTACTCAGCGAAGGGCAAGGAAAACCGAAGTTCAATGTATAGAAGATGGGGTCGCGCTGGATTGGATAGATGAGATTAAAGAGTCCTTTAAGGAGCTTAATGGGGGAGGTGATAGGAGAACGAAATTACGTCTGTTAAACTATGCATTAATAGACGAAGAATTGTTCAAAAAACGCTCTGATGGTGTATTATTAAAGTGCGTGAACTTACAGAAGCTAGGACAATTATGGATGAGGTGCTGAAGGGATATGTGGAGCCCATCAGGCCGGCCAAAAGATGAGATGGCTGATTATCAGAAGTGGATATTTTTGGCCAAAGATGGAAGAATCATGTGTTCAATATGCAAAAAGTTGTTTAGCATGCCAAAAACATGGCCCAATGCAGAGGGCACCAGCAAGCAATATGGCACCTATTATCAAACCTTGACCGTTCAAAGGCTGGGCGATAGACTGTTTTGTCTTTTTTTCCCATAGATTTAAGGCACCTTGAATTTAAAAAAAAAAATCTGAAGGAAAGGCTAAGAGTACGCTGCATTTTTTATGCAGGGGAAGCTTATAGAAAGACAAAAATCTCACAAAAAGAATTTCAATTAAGAGAAATTCAATAAAATTTTATTTCATTCAAAACTGAATCTGCCTCAAATGGCTTACAACATTTAAATAGCGGAAAACCTAAGAAAATTCGGAAATATTAAATAATAATGGGAAAATATTATTTTTTTTCCATAAATGGAAAAAAATTGAGATTATGACAGTTCTTGATTCTTCTAATCACCAGGGTCGTCCCCCAACAAACGGAATCGCAATCCGAATCTTATTGAATGAGATATTGCTAAATCAAATATGACCATAAACAGCAAAAACGCTTAATTGATGGCTTAAACAACAGAATTTGCCCAAAATTTGACGTGCATCAAGGCCAAAAACCCTAAGTTGTGATCATTGGCCCATTTCCAATCGAATTGGACTATCAATTTGCCAAAAATGGACAAACCGTGGTTCCATGAAATTATTATTTTGGCTTCATCATTCTCCTCGGGTTGAGAAAAATTCGTCCTCGAATTTGACGAGAAAGAAACCTCATCATCATCAGAATTATCACCACAAAATGGAAGCTCTGGCGGCAATCCATCTGGAGGCTTTTCTGGGAAGTCCTCGTGAAACTCCTCTAGCAATAGCTGAACCATGCGGGTGACCTCTCGCTCATTGTCAACTGACTTTTCCACAAATACGTACACTATCCCGCATCCTTTCATATTTGTTTCGAACTTCACTTTGGTCAGTAAATTGGCGCCGTCTCCAACTATTTTTACTGAGCCCTTATCTGGAAGCAACACACTTTTCTTTTCCTCAATAGTACACGTCGACTGGAAGATATTATTATGCAACCAGTCAGTGTTATTTTCCAAAGGAGTCTGAAAACTCTGCCTCACCACCAACGCTTGACTCACATCACCAACCACAAACTTCTCCTCCTCTGCTGCTTCTTCTACACCTTCACTGTCAAATACAGGTGGACCGTCGTAATCAAAATCTTCCTCCTTTGTTGCTTCTTCTACACCTTCACTGTCAAATACAGGTGGACCATCATAATCAAACTCTTCATCCTCTATTGCTTCTTCAGTGTCTTCATTGTCAAATACAGACGGACCTTCATAATCAAACTCTTCATCCTCTGTTGCTTCTTCAATGTCTTCAATTGTGACATCCTGAATATTATGATCACGGTGTTGGACTTCTTCAATCGGAACCTGCCCACGACGACCACGACCTCCAGGCATATGTTGCTGCAACATAAGTGCAGCGACTTGCTGTGTCAGCAACTCCACTTGTTGACGCAGCCGTGCGATTTTATCACGTCTATGTACCTCCTCTCTAGGGCTTCACGAGTTTCTTGACGTCTCCTTGACGGCATGGTGAAGGAACGACTTCGACTCTAAAACCAACTGATGCAGGGGAAGTTTATAGGAAAGACAAAAATCTCACAAAAAGAATTTCAATTAAGAGAAATTCAATAAATTTTATTTCATTCAAAACTCCATCTGCCTCAAATGGCTTACAACATTTAAATAGCGAAAAACCTAAGAAAATTCGAAAATATTAAATAATAATGGAAAAATATTATTTTTTTCCATAAATGGAAAAAATTGAGATTATGACAGATCTTGATTCTTCTAATCACCAGGGTCGTCCCCCAACAAACGGAATCGCAATCCGAATCTTATTGAATGAGATATTGCTAAATCAAATATTACCATAAACGGTAAAAACGCTTAATTGATGGCTTAAACAACGGAATTTGCCCAAAATTTGACGAGCATCAGGGCCAAAGGCCCTGAGTTGTGATCATTGGCCCCTTTCCAATCGAATTGGAATATCAATTTGCCAAAAATGGACAAACCGAAGTTCCATGAAATTATTATTTTGACTTCATCAATTTTACTACATGTTGAACGTCAAAGGATATTCAAACTCCAAGTGTTTAAGGTAGGGATGTTTACGACACTTTTGTAAGTAGAGTAAAATTGTTTGTTTTCGGTTTGCATTAACATGTTATTGTGTTACTCATAAGAGAATGGAAACACCATATGGGTGGTTCAAATAAGAGATGAATTTTGATCATGAAAAGGGGTTGTTAAAACCTAAGAGTATGCGAACTGCTTGATCACCGGTTCGCTTTGAAATTAGATGGTGACACAAATATCCAAAGACTGCAATTCTAGAAAACATATATTTTTTTATCCATTTACTTAAGTGTTTCGTACTGAGTATTACTTGTGATACTCCTACAAGATTTACAGGTTAAATGAAGGCATGACAAGGGTTTGGCATGGTGGCAAGTGCTCGGTAATTTGAAATGTTTTGAACTTTTAGTAAAATTTTCTTTTGTGTAAATCTATTATAAATTCTTAGACGATACTTTTAAAATGTTTGATTTTCTGTTTTCCCCTAGTTTTACATATATTGCATGTCAACTATAACTTAGAAATGTTGGAATGACTACGCATGAAAGTTATTTATTATTGGATTGAATTTCATATTTTGTCTTTCTATTTGACAGTTGTAAAACATGGGCTACGGTGCATATTTTAGAGTGAAATCAGTGGGGTTTCAAAGGTCTACGAGTCTTCTAATAGTAGTCTTTTGAATTACCCTAAAATATTAACTAGAGAAAAAGTTATGTCCATTTTGGTAGACTACATCGAATCAGTTCCGAATTTTCTGTCCAGCATAGTCGAACAATATTTTCATATTTCAAAGATTATCATCGAGACCCCAATTTTTTATATGATGTACGTATATGAATGTTATAGTCCCTGTTAGAATTTTATAATTTTTCGTCAACGTTTGCTTGGTTAAACATATTTTTCTCTTTGTTGCTGTGCAACCTGTATTTGCTGAAATTCCTCCAATGTTTTCCAAAAAATTTCTTATTTACAATGTATTTTGGTTAGCATGTAAAAGGTCAAACAAAGAGCATATTTTTTAACGCTTCGAGTTTCGGGAATTTGGGGCGTTACAACTTAGTATCAGAGCATGGTTTAATTTTTGTAGACTTAAAAAAAATTTGCAAGGATCCTGAACATTGTGCCTACTATAACCGTGCCTGCTATAGCCTCTCCATGCCATGCCAATTTGGAGGTAAATAAAGTTTTATCAATATGCTTGTATCTATATGATGAGAATGAGAAAGTTTATTTTAGATACAACATTTGAAATGTATGTATGAATATTAGTATATATTGGAGTTTGAATACTTTTTGTAAATAATCATTATAGCACCAAACAATTTGAGAACGTGACCAAATTAAGTATTTATTTAAGTCCTAGAGAATTAACTAAAACTTATTAGATACCTATTAATTGGACCTCGAATAATTGGTATAACAGAGATGGTATGGATTAAGAAAACTTGTAGGAACACGAGTTCATTGATGCCTCGTTGATATGAGATCCTGAGGCAATATGAAGAGTATATGTGGAATCCAGCACACAGTATGGACTAACACATTTTGGAGATGTTAGTAAGGTGGATGGAGGTGAGGCAACTTGGCCATATGGTCATTGGTCGTCAGGCCATCCATCTTCTTATTGATACCTTGTCGAAGAGTGGCTAGAGGTGGCTGAATCGATCTATAATTATTTATGGGAAGTTGTCATGCTTACCTTGACTCGAGAGATTGATTATAAGGCTTTCAGTGCAGAGCTGATTGAATAGTAGGAGGTGACTGGATTGCGATTCTCGAGGATGATAGTGTACCTATTGAGATGTACATTTGTGAAGATGTATCTCCACCTATTTTAGACGATGAGGCACAACCTTTATAGAAACCTAGGGTTCATGGAGGTTGTATTAGCGACGATGATGGCAATGATGAATAGATGAGTGAAATTTTAGTGAATTTTATTAAGTTTAAGTGTTGTTGATGCCTAGTAGGATTCCTTTTGACTTGCGTCAGACGTTTTTTTTTATTATTTTGTATTCCTCTTGAAGGATATTTTGAGATAATAATAATACAAGATGTTGGGTTGTATATTTTTTTTCTCCTATTTTGTGCAAGTATCGTAGACTCCTCTAAGTGAGATTACAATTATTATAGCATATAGGAATATGGCGTAAGCGAAGACGATTAGAGAGTTGAGGCGGGAGATTGATGAGCTGAAAGAGGCATGGATGCTCAAGCTACGCCTCCAGCACCTCAAGTTCCACCAGTTCTCCAAGCACCGCCCGTGTTGCCAACATACCCTACTGCACTGCTTATTCCTACAGTAGAACAATTTCATAGATATCGACCTCCTACCTTTGATGGCGGAAAGACCCTAGGCAGCTGAGGAGTGGTTACGTACTATTGAGAAGATCTTCCGGCACATCTCTTGCCCAGAAGATCAAAAGGTATTATGGGCCGAGTTTATACTGAGTGGAAATCCTCATCATCATGCACTCGCACAGAGGAGGAACAATGTAATCGTCATCACCTTTCAGGCGGTAAAGAAAGCTCAGATAGTGACCTGCTCGGGGGTAAAGTTGGTGAATCATGGACCTCGTAATGACTTCGAAAAAAGGAAGTGACAAGATAAGAATAAGAATACTAGACAGTTTAAGAAGCAGACAAATACGGGTCAGACAAGCAATCATTTACCTCAATGTCCTAAGTGTAACAAGTTTCACAAAGGAGGGTGTTTGTTTGGAAAGTATATTTGCTATAAGTGTGGTCAACCCAATCATGTGGTTTCATCATGCCCATTGACTAAAAACCCAGAGCACGAAAAGAAAGGGAAAGCAATGGTGTTTACTTAGACTCACGATGAGGCTGCCCAAAATCCGGACTTAATCGCAGCTATTTTATCCATCTCTAGTATTCCAGTTTACGTCCTTATTGATTTTGATAAGACTCATTCGTTCATATCTAATACATGTCTAGCTAAGATTAATGCTTTATGTCAAAAAAGTGATAGTGTACTAGAGGTTAGTATGCCATCATGGGAACCATTGATACAAATTGGATAGTAAAGGAGTACAAATAAATTTTGATGGATTGACTTTAGAGGTCGACTTGTATGTTATAGAGATGAAGGATTTTGATATTATTTTAGGTATAGGTTGGGTTAGGTGAAAATCGAGCCACGATTGTATATTTTGAGAAAGAGGTAATTTTTCAAAGATCGGGAGATGAGGAGTTCAGATTTTATGGGTCGAAGATTAAGGCATTTCCTCGCATCATCTCCGCTTTAAAGGTTGAGAGCATGTTGAGGAAGCCTGATTGTCAGGGGTATCTTGTCAGTCTTATTAGTACCTCATCTCATGAGAAAGTATTAGATGATGTGCCAATAGCATGTGAGTATGCTGACGTGTTTCCCGGCGATATACTGGGTACTCCGCCTGATAGACAAGTGGAATTCACGATAGATCTTGTACTTGAAGCTACTCATGTGTCCAAAGCCCCATACTGAATGGCACCAAAGGAATTACAAGAGTTGAAGATGTAGTTAGAAGAACTTGTAGACAAAGTGTTCGTTAGACGGAATGTATCTCCATGGGGAGCTTCGGTACTCTTTGTAAAGAAGAAACATGGTACAATAAGAATGTGCATCGACTATCGTGAACTAAATAAGTTGAAGGTCAAGAATAAGTATCCTCTTCCTATGATTGAGGATCTATTTGATTAGCTGAAAGGCGCATCCGTGTTCTTGAAAGTTGATTTAAAGTCGGGCTACCATTAGCTGAAGATTAAGTCAGTAGATGTACCAAAGACAGTATTTAGGATTCGATATGGGCATTATGAGTTTACGGTGATACCCTTTGGCTTGATGAATGCCCCTGCGTATTTATGAACTTGATAAATAAGGCGTTCTATTAGTATTTGGACATGTTTGTCATCGTATTTATTGACAACATACTAATATACTCAAAAGATTCTCAACAACACGAAGAACATCTGAAAATAGTTTTGGAAACACTGCGTGAGAAGTTATTTGCCAAATTCAAGAAATGTAAATTTTGGCTGGACCGAGTGTGATTCTAGGTCATACGGTTTCAGCACGAGGAATTAAAATGGACCAATCCAAAGTTGAAGTGTTGACCAATTGGCCGAAACCTAAAAATGTTGGAAAAGTCTGGAGTTTTCTAGGTTTAGCTAGCTATTATCGGCGATTTATATAAGGATTTTCCAAGATTGTGAGTCTTATGACATAGTTGACTCATAAGGGTATTAAGTTTGTATGGTTAGAGAAATGCGAGTGGAGTTTTCAAGAGTTAAATGACATGCTAGTATCTGCACCGGTGTTGACTATTCTTGATGGTTCGAAAAGCTTTGTAATTTATAGTGATGCATCTAAACTTGGTTTAGGATGTGTTTTGATGAAACATGGGAAAGTATAGCTTATGGTTCGAGGCAATTGAAACAATATGAACATAATTACCCTATTCATGACCTCGAACTGGCAGCGGTAGTGCACGCCTTGAAGATTTGGCGCCACTACCTATATGGGAGCAAGTGTGAGATCTACACAGATCACAAGAGTTTCAAATACTTTTTCATCCAGAAGGAGCTGAATATGAGACATTATCGACGGTGGTTAGAATTAGTGAAGGATTATGACTGCACCATCTTGTACCACCCGGGTAAAGCTAATGTAGTCGCTGATGCGTTGAGTAAAAAAACATGGGTCAGTTGTCAACACTGTATACAAGGCATGATCGTTTAATTAGAAATTTTGAAAACCTGAGAATTGAAGTATATACTTCACCAGTAAAGACACCATCAATGTTAACAAGTCTTACTGTGAAATCAACACTCAGGAATAGAATAGTAGCTGCTTAGAATGCTGACCCATTTTTAGAAAAGATTAGGGTTGAGGTGGAAACTGAGAAGAGAAAATGATTTGAAATAGACGAAGATAAAGTCATTAAATTTAAAGGCCAACATTGCGTACCAAAAGATGAGGTGTTGATGAATGAGATTATGACTGAAGCTCATTCTGCTCCCTACGCCGCACACCCTGGTGGAACTAAAATGTATAAAGATTTGCGTGATGGATTTTAGTGGAGAAATATGAAGGGAAAGATAGCTATGTTTGTGTCCAAATGCATGGTTTGTCAACAGGTAAAGACTGAACATCAGAGGCCTTCGAGACAATTAAACCCATGGACATACCCGAATAGAAATGAGAGAAGATTGCAATAGATTTTGTCGTTGATTTTCCTAGATTGGTGAGAGGTCTGATGCAATCTGGGTGATTGTGGATCGACTGACAAAATATGTTTATGTCCTACCAGTTCGGACAACTTATAACTTAGAACAATTCACATTGATTTATGCCATAGAGATTATGCGACTTCATGGTGTTCCTGTTTCTATCGTATCGGATAGAGACTCGAGGTTTACTTCAAAGTTTGGATAAGCCTTCAGAAAGCTATGGGTACCAAGTTAACATTTAGCACTGCTTACCATCCTCAAACTGAAGAACAATCTGAATGAACTATCCAGGTTCTTGAAGATATGTTGAGAGCTTGTGATGTGAACCCAATCAAGAATTGATCTTGGGAACCTACGAACAAGATGGAACCAACCCTATAAAGCTAGAATCGCGCAAAGATTAATCCGACCCGTTGTTCGACCCGTATCAAGAGCCGAGATTACGCGTAAGAAATCCAACCCGTTGATTACCCGGAACAAGAACCATGAAGTGGGAACGCCACAAAAGGACTGCGAAACCTTGTGATAAGTTCAAAATTATAAGTTTAAACCACCAAGAATATGGAGGAAAAACTCACAAATTATATTTAATCTCTCAAAACAATAAAGGTATTGTTTTACAATGGAAAATAATGTCCTATTTATATGAAAACCTTAAAATCCTAGAAAATTACGAATTAGAGTCCGAAATATTCTAAAAGATACTTAGATGGTAATTTAGTCTAATTAGGAAACTATCAAAAAAAAATGTAATTTAGTTTAATTACATAAGGAATCCCGCCTATTAGTTTTTGGCCGTTCGGGTCAGTAAGGCGTGTCCACGCCTTAAGTAAAGTTCGCTTCAGCAGTGTGCACTTTTTCTTTTGCAGTAAAGCTTGCCCACGTCTTAAGTAAAGTTCGCTTCAACATTGTGCACTTGTTCTTTTTCTTTCTGACCCTCGACCCCAACATGAAACTCGTCCATTGGCTTGTCAACTCCGTCCCCGTGAACTTTATGACCCGAACACTTGATTGTATGACTCCCTCATCTCGATTCATCCCTCCACTCATCCCCGAACCTGACATTGACTCATTCTCAATGTACTTCAATTCATCGTCTGTTTGATGCCCGATTTGGATCACATCATCCCCTCTCTTTTCGAAAGGATTCGACGCATGATCACCCAACTACCATCATGTGGACCAGGAAAGACTCGATTCTATAGCATAGTAATCACATGCCTTTCACCAAAACTACTATTAACACCAATACATATGGTCATTGAATTGAACGAGGTTATTAGATGAAAAACACTTGCTAAATTGATGCATGGAATGGAAATAGTAGACACTGGACCTACTCCTAACACGTGCCATAAATCCATTCTAATACATGTAAAAACATCATGATTAAAATAAAGACATTCACGCACCCAATCACCCATGGTGCATCCCAACTGCCTATCATACTCAAGTAGCTCTGTATGATAATGTGATGATGTAGTAAGTGTATATCATAAACAAGTAAGAATTTTTTCCATACATGTAAGCTCATAACCTATCCTAGGTGTAGGGATTTGATACAATACCATGGCGTGATTGCATTCATCCTTCTTATTATTCATCCATTCCTCCTTGAGCTTTGCATCACGTGGGTGGTCAATGTATGGTACACTGTAGAACAATTCCTTGGAATCTTGCAAAAAATAATTATTGAAATTGGGAAGGGGATTGTTAGCTCTCACTACAAGCCTCTCAAACTCAACTTTTCTTGCATACAAGCTCACTTTGGAATTTTCTCTCCTCTCTTTTCTCTCGTGTGGCTCTACTATTTTTTTCTCACTCTCAGCCATCTTACTTTCTTCTCTCTTGTCCTCTTTTTTCTGCTCTTTATTTTTATTCTCTCGCTCACTTTTCAATTTCAGTTGGTCCTCATGGACCTGCTGTGATGTCAAAGGCACAAGTATGGTAGCTTTTCCATCCTTTACCAAATTGTAATGATTTGTGAATTCTTCATGCTTCACCCTCCTATCATACTGACATGGTCTACCCAACAAGAGATGTCTCGCATGCATTGAAAACACATCACACAACACCTCATCATTATACTGTCCAATGTTGAAATTCACCAAGGCCCTCTTGGTAACTCGAATCTCTCTACAATTATTCAGCCACTCCAATTTGTATGGTTGTGGATGCCTCATAAGAGGTAACCCCAACTCTTCCACAAGGGTCGCGCTATCCACGTTTGTACAACTCCCGCCATCTATTATCAGACTACACACTTTACCCTTTATGTGACGCCTAGTATGAAACAAACTCTCCCATTGCTGCTCCTCATCACCCATCTTCATTTGTGTAGTAAGAGCATGCATCACTACCAATGACTCCACAACCGGATACTCCACAAAAGTTTCACCCTTACCATCCTCCAACTCAGGCATGCAGTCACTCCCACTTCCCTCATCCGACTCAATCTCTCCATTTTCCCGAAGAATCATCACCCGTCGGTTTGGACATTGTGAAGCTATATGCCCTGAACCCAAACACTTGAAACATTTAATATCTCTCGACCTACCAGCTTGATTTTCGATGTTTGGTTTATTTTTATTCACCTTCTCCTTAACCTTAGGTATTTCAACCTTTTTCGTAGTCTCCAACCGATCATTCCTATCACCACTACTCCATTTGAGTTCCGTAGTAACCCTTGCTATTCCCTTTCGTCTGAGTTACCTATCCACCTTTATAGCCACATGTACCAAGTCCTCAAACTCCACATAGTACTGCAACTCTACTATGTTAGCAATCTCTCTATTCAACTCATTCAGAAACTTAGCCATGGTAGCCTTCTGATCCTCCTCTACGTTCGCTCTAATCATCGCCACCTCCATCTCCTTATAGTAATCCTCTACACTCCTAGATCCCTGAGAAAGCGTTTGTAATTTATGATGAAGATCCTGGTAATGATGTCCAGGTACAAACCGTTTTCTCATGCAAGCCTCCAACTCTTCCCATCTCTCAATATGCCTATCCAAATTCCTCCTACGGCTAGTCACCAATTGATCCCACCAAATAATAGCATAGTCAGTAAGTTCTACTACAACTAACTTCAACTTCTTCTCCTCCGAGTAATTATGACAATCAAACACCAATTCCACCTTATTTTCCCACTCTAAGTAAGTTTCGGGGTCACCTCGACCTAGGAAAGCTGGAATATTCAGTTTGATATTCCCCAAATCTCTATCAACCCCTCGATCAAACATATCTCCTCTATTCCTCATTCGTTCCATGTCAGCTTCCAAGTAATATTCACTATTACCTACGCTCACTCCTTCATCTTTCCCATCAAATTCAGCCATAAGGTTACGTTCTCGCCTATCTCCTTAACCCCCACGAGGAACCCTTTGGGGTGTCCCTCGCTTCTGACTCCCTATCAAGGTTTCGTGCCTAGCTACATCGCCATAAATACGTTCAACCGCCAAACCCAATTGATTAAACCTACTATGTATAACCTGCATACTATCCACAAACTCAGCATAAAACCCCTTAGCTACCTCTTCTTCATCACCTTTACTCATATTTCCCGTTTGCAATTAAGTAAATAACAAAAATTGAATGAAATGAAAAAAAAAACAAAACAATTTACCTCACGTGTTTGTACTCATCTATAACTCAAGATTGACTTTTACCCGATAATGAACTCACCACTATGCCTTTTACTGCTCATCCTCCGTCCTCAATGGCTCGAGAAAAAACCGATCTCAATCAATTGGGACACAATCTCGCAACGAACACCACCACAAGCACAAGTTCGGATAATCAATAGAATATGTACGGATTGAGGTAATTGACTCAAGCTCTAGAAAAGAAACAAAATGACTAAATATAATCTAGAGGCAAAACAAACAATAAAATTACACGGAAAAGAATGACTCAAACAAGAAAAATAGAAGCTAGAATTTTTTTAACAGTAATGTGAATAGTAAACTTTTTTTTACTCAAACACTAAGAATAATTGACAGAAAGTAAAAGATATATTACCTGAAATCTAGAGCCAAACTCTGATACCAACTGATGTGAACTCAACCAAGAATTAATATTGGGAATCCACGAATAAGATGGAACCATCCCAAAAAAGCTAGAAATTACATCGCGCAAAGATCAATATGACCCGTTGTTCAACCCTATCAAGAAATTCGACCTGTTGATTACCCGAAATAAGAATCGTGAAATGAAAATGCCACAAAAGGATTGCGAAACCTTTTGATAAGTTCAAGATTAAAAGTCTAAAACACAAAGAATATTGAGGAAAAACTCACAAATTATATTTAATCTCTCAAAATAATAAAAGTCTTATTTTAGAATGGAAAATAATTTCCTATTTATATGAAAACCCTAAAATCCTAGAAAATCACGAATTAGAGTCCTAAATATTCTAAATGATACTTAAAAGGTAGTAATTTAGTCCAATTAGGAAACTATAAAAAAAGGTAATTTAGTCTAATTACATAAAGAATCCTGCCTATTAGTCTTTGGCCGTTCGGGTCTGTAAGATGTGCCCACGCCTTAAGTAAAGTTCACTTCAGCAATGTGCACTTTTTCTTTTGCAGTAAGGCGTGTCAACGCTTTAAGTAAAGATCGTTTCAGCATTGTGCACTTGTTCTTTTTCTTTCCAGCCCTCGACCCCAACATGAAACTCGTCCATTGGCTTGTCAACTCCGTCCCCGTGAACTTCATGACCCAAACACTTGATTGTATGACTCCCTCGTCTTGATTCGTCCCTCGACTAGTCCCTGAACCCGACCTTGACTCATTTTCAATGCACTTCCATTCTTCATCTGCTTGATGCCCGATTTGGATCACATCAGCTTGTGTCCTAGATTTGGGTGGTAAGTGGGAAGATCATTTGCCGTAACTGAATTTGCATACAACAACAGCTTCCAAGCAACTATTGGAATGACACCGTATGAGGCTTTGTATTGTCGACGAGTCATTCGCCATTATACTGGGATGAAGTTGGTGAAAGAAGAGTTTTGGTCTAGAATTAGTTGAGAAGACTGTAGAGTCTATACATAAAATTAGATCAAGAATTAAGATTGCCTAATATCGTCAGAAGAGCTATGCTAATAAAAGGAGAAAAGAATTGAATTTTGAGGTTGGAGATAAAGTATTTCTCAAAGTAGTGTCAATGAAGGGAACACTACGATTTGAAAAGAAAGGAAAATTGAGCCCTAGATTTATCAGTCCATTTGAGATTCTTGAAAAAATTGGCAATGTAGCATATCGTTTAGCATTGCCACCCAAACTAGCAGTAGTATACAACGTATTTGACGTTTCAATGTTAAGAAAGTATATCCCAAATCCTAGTCATGTGGTGAATATTCAATAATTGAATTTTTAGAGTGATATGTCATACGAAGAAGTTCCTGAAGTAATTTTGGAGAGAAATGACCTTGTTCTGAGAAATCGAAGGGTTCCATTAGTCAAAGTCTAGTGGAGTAAACATAGTGAGAATGAGGTTAATTGGAAAAGAAAAGAAGACGTTTTAGCCAATTATCTTAATCTCTTAAAACAAGGAAGTTAAATTTCGAGGACGAGATTATTTTAAGTGGGGGGAGTTGTAGCGACCGAGAAAATAAAATAAAATAAAATCTTGTGTTTCTTTTTAAAATAATTTTTCTTGTATAAATTGAAAAATAATTTGGATTATGTTATTTCGTCTCTACAACACTTCCTAAGAGTTCAGATTAAAGTTTTGGTCATAATAGTAAATTTGCACGTACTTGTCTTTCGGGGAGTCGAATTTCTTTTAAATGTTTGTGTTGACATATTTTAAATTCTAAAATTTTTAAAATATAGATACACATACTGTTATGTTAAATAGTCCTTAAACATGGTTTTTGTCTTCAAATAACTCCTATCTATTTACCCATGAGTTTTAATTTTTTTTTCATCCCTCGATGTGACTTTCCTCTTTCTCCGCTAGGCATTTCATTTGAATTGGTAATAACCACCAAGTGTCATAACTGTTTAATCATTTAAAACTCATAATGTTAATTATTAAAAAAAAAATTGCCTTTTAAATGAAAGTAAATTGCACGTCACTTATTCCACCATTTATTAGGCATTTCATTCAAGTTTTAATACCCACTAATTAAAACCATTATGATAATTATTAGGAGAAAACTCTCTATTTCAGTTGAAAAGTAACTTGGACGTTAATTATGAATCCACCATTTATATGCCTAAATAATATTCCACTTTCATTTATTTTTTTACTTATATTTTGGGTTGCTGCTAATTTGCCTTTGCATTTTGTGTTTGATAAGCAACTACATTCTACATTCCCTAAAGCTATACTTTCTCTCCCAAACTAAAATTCTTTTAGATAAAATCATTTTCCATTTTTCCCATAGATTTAAGACACCTTGAATTTAAAACTTTTCTGAGGGAAAGGATAAGAGTACGCTGCATTTTACTATATATTGAACGTCAAAGGATATTCAAACTCCACGTGTTTAAGGTATGGATGTTTATGACACTTTTGTGAGTAAAATTTCTTGTTTTCAGTTTGCATTAACGTGTTATTGTGTTACTCATGAGAGAATGGAAACACTTTATGGGTGGTTCAAATAAGAGATGAAGAGATGAATTTTGATTCATGAAAAGGGGTTGTTAAAACCTAAGAGTATGCAGACTGCTTGTTCACCGGTTCGTTCTGAAATTTGACGGTGACACAAATATCCAAAAATTGAAATTCTAGAAAACATATTTTTTTTATCCATTTACTTAAGTGTTTCTTACAGAGTATTACTTATGATACCCTACAAAATTTACAGGTTAAATGAAGGCATAGCAAGGATTTAGCAGGGTGGCAAGTGTTCGGTGATTTGAAATGATTTGAACTTTTAGTAAAATTTCCATTTGTGTAAATATCTTATAAATCCTTAAACGATACTTTTAAAAATTTTAATTTTCCGTTTTCTCCTAGTTTTACATATATTGGATGTCAACTTTAACTTAGAAATGTTGGAATGACTACGCATGAAAGTTATTTATTATTGAATTGAATTTCAGATTTTGTCATTCTATTTGACAGTGGTAAAACTTGGGCTACTGTACATATTTTAGAGTGAAATCAGTGGGGTTTCAACGGTCTACGAGTCTTCTAATAGTAGTCTTTGGAATTACCTTAAAATATTATCTAGAGAAAAAGTTATGTCCATTTTGATAGATTACGTCGAGTCAGTTCCGAATTTTCTATCCAGTATAGTCAAATAATATTTTTCAAAGATTATAATCGAGACCCCAATTTTTTATATGATGTACATATATGAATGTTATAGTCCTTGTTGGAATTTCATAATTTTTTGTCAATGTTTGCTAAATTAAATATATTTTTCTCTCCGCTGCTGTGCAACCTATATTTGCTGAAATTCCTCCAATGTTTTTTAAAAATTTTCTTATTTACAATTTATTTTAGTTAGCATGTAAGAAGTCAGACAAAGAGCATATTTTTTTTTTTAAAACGGTTTGAGTTCCAAGAATTTGAAGGCGTTACACATTAGGTCAATTGCCTTTTAATTAAATATCAAAACAAGTAGGCCGTGTTCGGGCTTCATTTTTCCAAACATACATTTTTTCAACACTTATTTTTAATCACACATTATTCCACGTTACATGTAAACTCAAAATTTTTTCCTTATTTTTTAACATACATTCTTAAGAAAAATCAATATTCTAAAACCCATTTTTCCTTAAAACTTCGTTTTAATGGAGCCCAAATAGGGACTAAATAAAAGCCATAAAATTGGAAATACAAAATAAAAATAAATTATCTAGCCCAAATCATATTTTATCTTCACCATTCTCTTCAAGTTGACGAGGATGATCGAATCTTACAATGTATCTTCATCCAGTATCTCGCATGAGCAACTTCTTAGTTGTAAATAAAGGAAACATGTCTCGACCACATTTGATACATAAAATTTGATAGAATACCAGTTCTAACAAGTCCAAAGGCAAGTTTCAGTCAACATTTACACAACTTCTTTTCGACCCAATCGAAATATAGGAGACATCATTGAGGATTTTAAGACTAACCTTATTAATCATTTGAGAAGCATGTGGATTTTTGATGAAGGACATTAATGAAAGATGACTTATTACCATCGACAACAATCAATTCTATTAATCCTAATTCACATCTCCAATCATCTATATAGTTACCAAAATGTTAGCCTCGTCTACCATTGGAACCAACCAAAATACACAAATTGTTCTAGCATACTCTCCTCCTTCCTTGTTCGTTATGAATTTCATATCAATCTCATCAAAACTCAACTCATTCATTTCACTTGCCCTTAAAGTTATTATAATTAACATTATTAATAAATTCACATCTTACCTTAAATTTTTCAAGACACTCTTTATCCCTCTCGGTATCTAGTTCCTCATCGAAAATCCCTTGTCATAATGTCAAAAATGGGTGGACCATAGTAATAGTCTCTTGAATCAATAATGCCCATCCACTTTTTTGAATTGAAAGAGGTAAAAAGTTTATTGTCACCGTTGGAGTCCTACGCCGACTCGTCAACCGTCAAACCATCGTGATTGAAAATTGTCAAAAATCTGCTTCAACGCGTCTGTTTCTTGAAGCTATTTTTTTTTTTTATTGAATTTCTACCGATTGTTTCAACGCCATCACTTGTAGATACGGTTGTGTAAACTCATCGGGTCGCATGATATTCATTATTTGGGTTTTCAAGAATACCAAACCGACTCTATCAGTAACGCAGCTGTGTTTTGATACCAAACTAATGCAGCTGAATCAAGCAAAAGATGATTAATACTCCTACACTTACTGTTTCAATACATGAATATTGAGAATTGGACAAAATATAGAGAATGTTTCTCAATATTTTATTGAAATATCAAAGCAATCAAAACCGAATGGTTTCTGTTCACGGTTTTAATAAAAGCCTAATTGTCAAAGTTCAATAAAATTGCACATTTGCCCCCCTCATCTATCCTAAAACTAATTAATTTTTAGTTTAATAAAATAACAAAACAACTAAATAAAAATCTAAAAATAGAAAATACAAATAAGATAAATTATCAAGCCCAAATCATATTTTATCTTCACCAGATTGCATTGAACATTCCTCTCTCTCTCTTCCACCGTGTTTCTGAAGCTTATCATATCATTAATTGGTTTACCCTTTCGAAAACCTTAGCAAATGATATGCATGGTCAGATACTATGAAACACACCCTACCATACCATTACACTCTACTTCGATATGGAAAATGTTATACGTGGGCAAGATGGGCATCTGTTCTCACGAGACCTAATCAAAATTCAGAGTCTGTGCAGTGGGCTTACCTCTTGAAAGTTTTATATCTGAATTGATGGTTATGCTTGATACTGGATAAAAGTTTCTTGGTGCAATAAAAGAACATGTATATATATGTGCCCCGCCCGCCTAAAAGTTGTATTCCGTCACGAAGTGTTGTTTTCTATCGAATTATAGAGATTTAATGCAATTTATGTGTTGATGGCTAGGTGTATTTTGATAATTTGCTTTGTTTTATAATTTTTCCTCATGTTTCCAATTGCATCCATGCACGAGGAAGTCAAATTTCATTCTTCAATAGTGATTTTGATACGAAAAACAATACTATATTTGCGCATTTGAATCCTCTACCATCAGTTTGTTGAATACATATACCTGACTTGTTTGCTATGATAAATTGATAATTACCTGAATTTTTTTTATTTTTTTATTTTTATTATTCTTCTGTGATATTTACTTTGGTTGATCTTTTATGTTCTGGCAATATTTTTAACAGGGTGTTGGCTTCGGTTCCAAACAAGTAGAGAACAGAACAGCTCTCCTTAATGAAAGATAATATCATTTATGGTTGTTTGTTGTACAAACCATAGTTCTCTCGTTTCTTATAAACGTGACAGAATCAGAATGCTGAGGGGGGAAACTAACAAAATTTGTATTTTGTTGTATAATGTATGAAGCATCTGAACTGCAAATGTCATTTACCTTTAGTCTTAGCTTTGAAGAGCAATTTATTGGCAGACATCTGGTTAAATTGCCAAGGAGCTTTTCCGAAATTGTTTTGTTGCTGGTTGTATTCATGTGTCATGTGTTATTTCTAGCTATGGAGCTAAATATTAATGCAAAACACAGCACTAAAGAATCAGTTTTATTTGAGCTCTCAGATATTTTATATAGAATAGGATTTATGTGAAAATTTTATGTCGACCGTTGATGTTATAATGGGCTGCCTCACTATACTATTGGGCTGGGCCTTGTGACAGGTCGAAAATGTATTCAACTTTGATTACCGCAAGTGTACGGATCGTTCAAGTAATAAAATGGGTTTTTAAGTCCAAGTATCGTTCCCACAGAGATTGAGTTAGTTTGAGTTTTACCTATCTTGACATTAACCGAAACTAAGGAAATTCAATGAGATGATTAAACTATGGAATTATCTAAATTAGACTACGAATGTAAGTTTAAATGGAAGTGAATTGCAAATTACGATATGAATGCAAATGTTTGAAGAAATCTATGAATGAGAAGCGTACTAGGATCCCAAATCGCCAAATAAGTTCACTTTTAACCTTTATTTCACAATTTGATAGCACGATGAATCGGTTGAAGAGTCAATATTCCTTAACTATTCAACAATCTCTCTCGAGTAGAGTTAAACCTATTTTCGCATACCATTTAACTATATTTTTATGACAAATGTCAATATACAAGAATGCATAACGTTTTATGAACACTTAAAGACTCACGTAAAGCATAGCGGTATATTTCTATCCCCTATCGAACCTTACGATGATTTATACCTTGTAGAATCTATTCCCCTTCTTTCGAATGCATGAAATAGACCACCCAAACTCACATAATCATTGCGCATATAATTATGGAGACGATAAAGAGAGTATAAATCATTCAACATCTAACATTCGTGTTTAAAATCAAATTGCAAAACAAAGAATTAAAAGTTCACATTACGAGGTTCATCATTCACATAGTACAATTAAAAACCTAGCCTAGCATAGATAAATTAAAATAACAAAGAAAATATTTAGGAGAAGACATCACCCAATCTTGAATGTAAAGCTTGAAATCTTGGATCTTGGAGTGAAAATCTTCGTTCTTGCTCAAAAATGTCATTTTTCTTTCTAGGAAGGCGTATCCCCTAGTTCTGGATGAGTTTAGGGTTAAATAGGGTCTCAAGATACTATACCATAAGAGATTGGTTCGAATAAGGAAATTAGAAAATTTGCGCACAGAATGAACCATGCGACCACATGGTTATATTCTATGTGATCACATGGAACAACCAAATTCGTTCACTGTATTCCCTGTAAATGTTTGGGTGATCACATGGTATTTCTACCATGTGATCACATGGAACAACCTTTTTTCCATTTTGTGTATTGTGGTCCCAAGTTTTGTTTCATCAGATTTTTGGCCTCTTTTTCCACATTTTCTTGTTCTAATATGAAATTTCAAAGCTCAATTGATCCTCGATATCGTCATATCCTCAATTTCTATTCTGGATCGTCTTTTGATTATTTGCATCTTAGCCCCCGAACTTTGAGTTTCTTCCCTTTCAGTTCCTTTTCGCCAATTTTCGCACACTTTTCATTCCATCCATCAATATAATCCTACAAACACAAATTATATCGAATTAAGCCATATTTCAACATATCTATCGACAATAGTCCATATTTTGTGGCATAAATAAGTGTGCAAAACACAATTATCAAATCTCCCAAACTTGAACTATTGTTTGTCCTCAAACAAGATTGTGACTTAACTCTACACAAAATATGATTTAACAACTCTTAGGATTAGACTTCAGTAATCAACATCATGAACAGTGTCAAAAGTGCAAAATCAAACCAATATCCACATATCATGTGCAGAACTTGATGTGTGTGTGTGTGAATACTCTTGCAAAGCATACCAACCTGATGATGGGTGCAAATCCCGACCTATAGTAGTCAATTTTTTTTTCTTTCATCGCTCAAGAGATACACTCCCCCAAACTTATTATTTTCACTCAAATATCTCGAGGTGTGTTCTAAAGTAAAGTTTTTGATTTACTTAAGCCCTTACCCCCTCTTAGTTTGGATAGATCTCGCAGTCACAAGTTCACACTTCAACAAGCAATGATTCTCCTATTTGTTTGATTGTTTCAACCGTTGATACTAAACTAAGTTACTCGCATCAAAGATATGATTCTATCAACCGGATGTCTGGGGCTAATCAATGCATTTCATACATAGAAGAATGTATATTATTCATCAATGGGTAGATCTTTTTTTTATTTATTTTTTTTTTTTAACATCATTCATTTGCTTTCTATATAACCCTTGTAACGAGCTTTAGGCCGATAACTCCCAAGTCAAATGACCATAGGGCACCAGGCTTAATCACTCGAGTTATACAGGCTCGAACTGATATCTTCATTTATTCAATGATTAGTGCAATGCTCCATTTTCTCTTAGACACCCAATTTCTAGAACTAACCTCAAACTTGAAACTTTTACCTTGTTTTCGTCTCATTGATCTAATTCAATCTACACAATACCATTCCACGTAAGGAATCCCTACTCATCTCAATGTTTCCCTGTAAAAGCTAAATTATCTCCAAACTCCTAAAGTGATGGTTTATCGAAAAGTGTAGTAGAGGTTTTCGAGGTTAACTTATCATGTTCAACTCCACTATGACTCAAACACCCCATCATTAGCTTAGCATGCCCAACACAATTATTGTGCACAAAAATGTCAAGTTCCACATAGACACTCGATCAATTTAACATGCATAATTTCCACTATTCATAGCGATACTGATTTCAATATTCTCATCATTGCCGGCATGGCCATTAAACCCACACAAGCACACAAAACAAATAACAAATACTGAAAAAAAAACATTTTTTCACTCGACAAACATACAAATAGCATTCAAGTAAAATAGTTAAGTAACACAATGATGATGGACAAATATACCACCCCAAACTGAAATCTAACATTGCCATCAATGTTCGTAGGATAAAAAGAGTTACCAAATTTGAATGACAATGTGAAAATATTGCAAAAAGAAGGGAGATGGGGAGCTTCCCTGATCAAAAAGGAGGTGCGAAGGTGAAGATGATGGAGGAAAAAGAAGTATGGACCATGCATATGCTCTTTTATTACCTATAGAGACGATGAAAAAGTAATCTTATTAAAAATTATAACAAAAAAACTTGAAGAATAAATTACCAATCGAATGCATAAAGCAAAATGAATGAAATGGTAGAAACAATGGGTTGCCTCCTATCTAGCGCTAGTTTATAGTCTATAGCTCGACTATTCTGTATTGGTCTGTTAAGGTACGTTGAATATAGCCTTGGAGGTCATGATTAGCTTCTTCAATGTCATTTTCTTTCTTACTCCATCATTCCTCCAAAACTTTAGCCTTATCTTTATCTGTGTCATCTACTTTTCCCTCATCAACTGCCTCGAACTCAACAAGGTAGACTTCTTGCTTCTCATGATTTTCTTTGGGTTGAAAATGCACATTATGGTCATCAACAGTGTTTGAAAAGTTTTGAAACACAATTTTATCCTGCACCACCTCCTCTACCACATCAATTTGATAGCAATTATCTGACTCGACATGATAGTCAATAACATTGAAAACGTTGAAAGTGATATGTTCCTCGCCAAATCTCAAATTTAACTGCCCCTTTTGAACATCTATTAGAGCTCTGCTGGTAGCTAGGAATGGTCTACCCAAGATAAGTGAGATATTCTTGTCTTCCTCCATATCCAGAATGAGGAAATCGGCTGGGAAAATGAATTTGTCCACCTTGATTAGCACGTCCTCAATTATCCCCCTCAGATGTGCCAATGATCAATCAGCCGATTGTAGTGCCACCATGGTTGCTTTGGCTTCGCCTAGTCTGAGATTTCTGAAAACAGATAGAGGCATTAGATTAATACTTGCACTAAGATCACAAAGAGCTTTATCAAAGTAGCATTCACCAATAGTGCAAGGTATAGTAAAACTCCCTGGGTCTTTCAGTTTTGGTAGGAGCTTTTTTTGAATTATGGCACTGCACTCTTCTGTTAGCATCACTGTCTCATGGTCATCTAGCTTTCGTTTCATGGAAATAATATCTTTTAGGAATTTGGCGTAACTAGGCATTTTGAACAGTGCTTCCACAAATGGGATATTTATGTGGAGTTTCGTGAAGATTTCGAGGAATTTCTTGTATTGTTGCTCCCATTTATGCTTCCTCAATCGCTGTGGGAATGGAATTGGTGGCTTGTAAGGATTTACCGAATTATTTGGCACTTGTTGTGATTTTTCTGGACTTTCTCTTACTGATGTCTTCTTAGTGTTGTCAATCTGCTTTTCACTCTCTTCTTCAGGAGATTTCACTTGTTCTGTAGTTGCACCCGGTCCCTTGACATGTATCTCAGGTAGCTGAACTCCACTTCGTGTAGTAATGGCTTAAACATACTCCCTAGGATTTACTTCTGTGTTGTTGGGTAGATTACCTGGTGGTCTGGTAGTCAGTGCAATAGCTATTTGCCCCATTTAAGTTTCCAAATTCTTTATAGCAGCATTCTGATCTTGAAGTGTTGCTTCTGTTTTCTTCATGAAATGGTTGTTGGCTTCCATGTATTTTGCAAATATCTCTTCCAGTTGAATCTTTTTTTTCTTGAGGCTGAAATTGGCCCTATGGCCTCTGTTGATTTTGATTGCTCCATGAAAAATTTGGATGCTTCTTCCAACTCGGATTATAAGTATCTCCAAACTGATTATTTTGTTGATGTTGCCCCCACTGTGCAAAATCAGCATGTTCCACTCTTTGTGCTATCATTGGACAATCTGCTATTGTATGATCAGCCCACACTTTTCACAACTCAATTTTCTAGTTTACGCTACATTGGCGGTTTGTGACATATTTTCTACCTTGTGAAACAATGAATCAATTTTTGCAGACAAGGCGGAAATAGCATCCACTTCATAGACCCCTGGTGCCTTCTTTTGAACTTTCCGTTCTGATGACCACATTGCTGAAGTGTTGGCAACTGTCTCAAACAACTTTAATGCACATCAACTAACCTTATATATACTGAACCGCTAGATGAAGAGTCGATCATGCTTTTGAAGGATGGGAGTAGTCCTGTGTGAAAATATTGGACTTGGAGTCCCTTGCTGATCCCGTGATGTGGGCACTTCCGAAGCATGTTCTTGAACCTGCCCCAAGCTTTATCAAATGACTCATAGTTGCCTTGATGAAAAACATAGATGTCATGTTTCAGCTTCGCAATCTTAGCTGGTAGAAAGAACTTGGTGCAGAATATTTGTGCCCAGTCGTTCCATGTCGTGATGCTGGCAATAGGTTGAGAGTCCAGCCATTCAATTGCCTTATCTCTCAAAGTATGTGGAAATAGTCTCAACCAGATAGCATCATCTGAAATACCCTGATATTTGAAGTATTGGCACATCTCCAAAAATCGAGAAATGTGCGTATACAGGTTTTCTTCAACTCTCCCATAGAACTGATGCCCATTTTGGAACAAATGTATTACGTTAGTTTTCAATTGAAAGTTCGGCTGACCAAATGGTGGACAGACGATGTTGGACTGACATTGAATGATCTGAGGAATCATGAAATCCCCCACAAGCATGTTTCCTTCATCCACAATTTCATCTTCATTGGCTGGAATGATCGGATTTTCCTGTTCGTTAGCCATTTATTTTATATTGTTGTGTTTCTTGAGTCTCTCTTTGTAATCGGTGGAAAGTGCTTTCAATTCCAGGATCAGCTGGAATCAATTCACCTCCAGAAGATCTTAGCATATAGTCCTGAGAGCCGAAAAATAATAACACTTAGTTACTAAATGGAATAAATAACTACGAAAATACAAGCGAAGAAAATAACAAAAATGTCGAATTAGTGTCAAGATAACTAATACTAAACTAAATCTCAATCCCCGGCAACGGCGCCAAAAACTTGACATGTCGAAAATGTATTCAACTTTGATTACCGCAAGTGTACGGATCGTTCAAGTAATAAAATGGGTTTTTAAGTCCAAGTATCGTTCCCACAGAGATTGAGTTAGTTTGAGTTTTACCTATCTTGACATTAACCGAAACTAAGGAAATTCAATGAGATGATTAAACTATGGAATTATCTAAATTAGACTACGAATGTAAGTTTAAATGGAAGTGAATTGCAAATTACGATATGAATGCAAATGTTTGAAGAAATCTATGAATGAGAAGCGTACTAGGATCCCAAATCGCCAAATAAGTTCACTTTTAACCTTTATTTCACAATTTGATAGCACGATGAATCGGTTGAAGAGTCAATATTCCTTAACTATTCAACAATCTCTCTCGAGTAGAGTTAAACCTATTCTCGCATACCATTTAACTATATTTTTATGACAAATGTCAATATACAAGAATGCATAACGTTTTATGAACACTTAAAGACTCACGTAAAGCATAGCGGTATATTTCTATCCCCTATCGAACCTTACGATGATTTATACCTTGTAGAATCTATTCCCCTTCTTTCGAATGCATGAAATAGACCACCCAAACTCACATAATCATTGCGCATATAATTATGGAGACGATAAAGAGAGTATAAATCATTCAACATCTAACATTCGTGTTTAAAATCAAATTGCAAAACAAAGAATTAAAAGTTCACATTACGAGGTTCATCATTCACATAGTACAATTAAAAACCTAGCCTAGCATAGATAAATTAAAATAACAAAGAAAATATTTAGGAGAAGACATCACCCAATCTTGAATGTAAAGCTTGAAATCTTGGATCTTGGAGTGAAAATCTTCGTTCTTGCTCAAAAATGTCATTTTTCTTTCTAGGAAGGCGTATCCCCTAGTTCTGGATGAGTTTAGGGTTAAATAGGGTCTCAAGATACTATACCATAAGAGATTAGTTCGAATAAGGAAATTAGAAAATTCGCACCCAGAATGAATCATGTGACCACATGGTTATATTCTATGTGATCACATGGAACAACCAAATTCGTTCACTGTATTCCCTATAAATGTTTGGGTGATCACATGTGATCACATGGAAGAACCTTTTTTCCATTTTGTATATTTTGGTCCCAAATTTTGTTTCATTAGATTTTTGGCATGTTTTTCCACATTTTCTTGTTCTAATATGAAATTCCAAAACACAATTGATCCTTGATATCGTCATATCCTCAATTCCTATTCCGGATCGTCTTTTGATTATTTGCATCTTAGCCCCCGAACTTTGATTTTCTTCCCTTTCAATTCATTTTCGCCCATATTCGCACACTTTTCATTCCATCCATCAATATAATTCTACAAACATAAATTATATCGAATTAAGCCATATTTCAACATATCTATCGACAATAGTCCATGCTTTGTAGCATAAATAAGTGCGCAACACACACTTATCACCTTGTTTACTTAATGGCTTTGTGGACTTGTGTTGTTTCCGGGCTTGATGGGCTCATTGATGATTTATATCAGCCTTACACGTGGCTGATCTTAGGCTCTTGGATTGCAACTGTTTACTCTACTTGATAGACTTGGCTCTTGGTCTTCTATTATTCTTTCTTTATCTTTATGTTCTCCCTTCTCTCTGAGTGTATACTAGGGTTTACTTTGGTTCTTGACACTGTAATCTTGCTAAGAGCTCTTCTCCATCCATTCTTTGTGAAATCTGTATAGTAGTGTGTAGATTTTGGGTTGATCTTAGTTATTGTAGTATCTGTAAGTTTGAGGCGAGATTAAACACGAAGAAACTGTTGGTTTCTTCAAACATTTGTAATATTCTTGGTTTGTTCTTAGTGGATCTAGAGCTATATCTTTTGTGGATGCTCAACGGGTGATTAGGTCTTTGTTACTGAACATCCGGACCCTACGGGGTGAAAAATATGTTGTTCAGTTGTTATCTTTAAGTTTCTGCAATTGGTTTGTGATTTGAGATCTTCAATCTATTGATATTTGTGATTTGGGACCTTACAAATGGTATCAGAGCCTCGTCTTTGGGTTAGGGTTTTTTTTTAGGCCTCTGGATTTTTCTTTCGAAGCAGATCTGAGTTTATGGATAGTTGAGTGATTCTTGTGTAAAAAGAAAAAAAATTACTGTTTTTCTTTTCTACTCGTTCTAACTCGTTGTAACTCTTGGTTAATCTTATGTTCTACACTAAGTCTTAGTGCTCTGGTTCTTGACTCGTGCTGAGTCTGGCGAGTTGGAGTAACTCATTCTGATTCTTGTTGAGTTTGTATCTCACTGCTGGGTTTCACTGAATCTTGGTGACTTGTTGACTTGTTTCTGTTATGCATTCCTTTTGGATCTATTTGAGAGATTCTGGTATTCTTTTATTGCTTTCTTCACTCTGAAACAATGAGGTTTCAGAATTTGGTATTTTTCTTGAAACCCACTCTTGAATTTCTCATAGTATCTGTCAGTTCTTGAATCTGGTTATTAAGGTAAGCAACTCTTCATTGCTTTCCTTTGTCCAAGACCTCCTGCGAGGGTTTGGGAATCTGAGGGAGTAGCGGGTTCAAAGGGTTGTCATCCCTTAAACCTTTTTCAAGAACTGTGACTTTACTGTTTTCTAAGCTGTAATTGTCTAATTTGTGACTGCGTTGATAAGTATATAAACAATTGTTATTTTGCTATCTCTGCTATTCACTTTTCTTGATCAATTGTATAAACTACCTGAAATATTATACTTTGTATGTTGTATAATTGTAATTTGTGAATATTATCTATCATCATGTCCACTGTACACAAGTTTGAACTTGAGACGTGGAATGGTACTGGAGACTTTAGTCTCTGGTACCAGAAGATGAGGGCTCTTTTGCTTCAGCAAAGGTGTGTTGTAGCCTTTAATGGCCAATAGGCTGCAGAAACAAGTGCCTATAGAAGGCAGGAATTAGATGACACTGCATGGAGTTCTATTTTCTTTCATTTGTCTGATAATGAATTAGAAAAGTTGGGAAACTACCTCTGCTCAAGCATTGTGGGATAAATTGGAATCTTTCTATCTGACTAAGACTGTCTAATAAGTGTTATCTTTTGAGGCTGTTCTACAACTTTAGATTTGACCCTTCATCTGATTTGGAAGAAAATCTAGACAGATTCACAAAATTAATTCAGGACTTAGAAACTGTGATGAGGAACTGTCTAATGATCAGCAAGTTGTTGCCCTGTTAAATTCTCTTAGTGATAAATACAAAGACATCATAACTACTTTAGAGTATGGGGGTCAAGATCTCACTTTTGATATTGTTACTTTAGCTTTAAGGTACAAAGAACTTGAGCTGAAAGTTGAATCTAAAGATCCTAAATATGGGGAAGGGTTGCACATAAAGGAGAAGTGGAATCCTAATAAGAAACCACCTACCTTTAACTTCAATCCTCAAAAGAAAGCTAAGTCTCAGAATTTCAGATTCAAAGTTAAGAACAAAAATCATGTGAAATCTAAGAATCAAACCAGGAAATACTACTACTGTAGGAAAACAAGCCATTTGATCAAAGACTGCTTTAAGAAAATCTCTGATATGAAAGACATGAATAATCAAAAAGGGTCTACAGCCTTGATCTACAAGAATCATCATGATATTCAAGGAGTTGTCCTTGTGAATACCACTAAAAGAGACCCAAAAGAATGGGTTCTTGACTCTGGGTGTACTTTGCATATGTGCCCCAATAAAGAATGTTTTTCTGAATTTGCTTAACTTAGTTAAGGACACATTCAAATGGGGAATGACATGAGTTGTCTAATAAAGGGAATTGGAAAGATCAAGCTGTTAATGAATAACTACACTCTTGAACTTGATAAGTGCAGATATGTTCCTGAGCTTAAAAGAAATCTGATTTCTTTGGGTCAATTGGATGATAAATATAATATAGTGATTCACAAAGGTCTCTTAAGACTTAAACAAGGAAACAAGACTATGATATCTTCTCTGAAACTGAATAGGATCTACACTATATCTATTGATCCTATTATTCATCACTGTTATGCAACCTTAAACTCTAAATCTAATAAGTCTCTAATTTGGCATAAGAGACTTAGCCACATTTCTGAAAATGGACTTACCATTTTAGAGAAATTGGGATGTTTTGGTAAAGATAAAATCAAATAGTTAGACTTTTGTGAAAATTGCATATTAGGAAAACAAAAAAGTTTACCTTTTAAAACTGGAATACATAAATCCTCTTCAATTTTGGAGTATCTACATGCTGATCTTTGGGGTCCAGCATCTGTAAATACTTTAAGTGGATTCAAATTTTATTTACTCATAGTTGATGATTTCTCAAGGAAAATCTGGACATTTCAGCTAAAACACAAATCTGATACTTTTAAAGTTTTTAAACAATGGAATCTATTGATTGAAAACTAAACAAATAAGAAAATCAAAGCACTAAAGACTGATAATGTTCTTGAGTTTTATAACTCTGAATTTGATTTTTTTTTGTAAAAAATCTGAAGTCTTAAGAAATAGAACCGTAACATACACACCTTAGCAAAATGGTGTTGCTGAGAGAATGAATACAGATATCTTTTAGAAAAAGTGAGATGTATGATTTACTGTTTTGGTATTCCTAAGTTTTTTTGGTGAGAAGCCCTAAAAACTGCTACTTACCTTATTAATAGAAGTCCTTCTAGTGACATTGATTTTCAAGTCCCTGAAAAATTGTGGTCTGGAAAAATACCTGATTATATACTAGATTAATTTTTTTTGGCTGCACTGCTTACTCACACCAAAATGAGGGTAAACTGGAACCTAGATCTCTAAAATGTGTTTTTCTGGGATATAGAGAAGATGTTAAAGGGTACACACTTTGGGTCAAGTACCAAAATGGTTTTAAAGTCATTGTTAGTAGAAATGTCATTTTTAATGAAGATGACATGCCTTGTTATAAATCATCAAATCAAAAGGCTCATGAATCTACATCTGTAAGGGAAACTATTCTGGAAAATGAATCTGAAAATGTTGTTATTCAAGATGATTTCATTGAGGTGAAGTCTACTCAATCTGACCTTCATCCTAATCCCACTGAATCTGATTCTGAACTTGAATCCCATGAGTCTACTCTTGCTAATTACCAGTTAACCAGAGATAGAGAAATGAGGGAAATAAGACCTTCATCTAGATTCAACAATAATGATTTTGTAACATTATTTTCTGCTCTTGACTTTGTGAACTTTGAACCTGTATCTTTTGATGATGATTTTAACTGCTCTGACTCTAAACTGTGGAAAGAGGCTATGTATGAAGAAATAGAGTCATTTATCAAAAATAAAACTTGGGTTTTGGTTGACAGACCTGAAAATCAAAAGGTTATTGATTGCAAATGGATTTACAAGATAAAATAAGGGGATTCTGATTCTGGAAATAAGAGGTATAAAACTAGATTAGTTGCTAAGGGGCTTACTCAAAAGGAATGAGTTGACTATAATGAAATTTTCTCACGTGGCAAAATATACTTCTATCAGAATTATGTTAGCTTTGACTACTCCTTTTAATTGGGAACTGGATTAGCTTGATGTCAAAACAGCTTTTCTGAATGGTGTCTTGAATGAAACTATATATATGAATCAGCCAATAGGATTTGAGGAAAAATCCAAAACTGAAAAAGTTTGTTTGCTGAAAAAATCTTTGTATGGGCTGAAACAAGCCCCCATGCAGTGGTACATCAAGTTTAATACATATGTTCAGAAATTGAGTTTTAAAAGAAGCAAGTATGATTCTTGTTTCTTTTTCAAAGGGTCAAGTGGAATTAAATCTATCTACCTACTTTTTGTATGTGGATGATATATTACTTGCATGCCATGATAGATCTGAAATTGATTTTATTAAATCCAAGTTGAAATCTGAATTTGAAATAAAAGATTTGGGTGAAGCTAAGAGAATACTTGGAATGGAAATAACTAGTGACAGAAATAATTGTATTTTGTTCTTAAAACAATGTTCCTATGTGAAGAAAATACTTGAAAAAACTTCTATACTTGAGTGCAAACCTGTTTCTTTACCTATTGCCAATCACTTTAAATTGACTAATGAACAATCACCTAAAACTGAAGATGAATTTTGTAGAATGCAAAATGTCCCTTATGCTAATACTATAGGCTCAATTATATATCTTATGGTCTGTACCAGACCTGATTTAGCTCATGGTATTAGTGTTTTGAGCAAATTTATGTCTAATCCGGGTGAAACTCATTGGTTGGCAGTAAAAGGGATGCTAAGATATTTAAAAGGATCGTCTGAATTGGGACTCGAATTTAAAAGGTGTAAATAAGGTATAAGATTAAAAGGTTACATATACTCTGATTTTGCTGGTAACCTAGACAAAAGGAGATCCACATCTTCTTATATTTTCACTTTGTGTGATGATTGTATTAGTTGGAAGTTACAATTACAAAAATTGGTTGCTCTATCCTCAACTAAAATTGAATACATTGCTGCATGTGATTCTGTTGACACATACATGTTAACCAAAGTGCTATTCATCTTAGTAAAAACCATGTTTATCATAATAGAACAAAACATATAGATATTAAATTTCATTTTGTTAGAAATATGGTTAAGGATCGTTTAATCAGGTTGGTTAAAATCCAAACAGAATATAATACTTTAGATGTTAGGACAAAGGTATTACCTTTAAATGAATTCAATAACTGCTTGAAGATTTTAAATATCACTTGATGTGATAATTAGAAACTTCAAGCAATGGTATTTCTGAATAAATCTGAACTAATTCTATTTTTTCTTTGTGCAGGTTATTGGAGCAAATGAAGCAAAGTAAGTATATTACTTTCTAGATCCATTATTGTTGTCATAGTATAGTTCAGCTATGTGGAGATTGTTATAATGGGATGCCTCACTATATTATTGGGTTGGGCCTTGTTTACTTAATGGTTATGTGGACTTGTGTTGTTTCCGGGTTTGATGGCCTCATTGATGATTTATATTAGCCTTAGACGTGGCTGATCTTGGGCTCTTGGATTGCAACTATTTACTCTACTTGATAGACTTGGCTCTTGGTATTCTGGCATTCGAGATTCGTCTATTCTTCTCTCTTCGTCTCTCTGTTCTCCCTTCTCTCTGAGTGTAGACTAGGGTTTACTTTGGTTCTTGACACTGTAATCCTGCTAAGTGCTCTTTTCAATCCATTCTTTGTGAAGTCTGTATAGTAGTGTATAGATTTGGGGTTATTTTAGCTATTGTAGTGTCTGTAAGTTTGAGGAGAGATTAAACACGAAGAAACTGTTGGTTTCTTCGAACATTTGTAATATTCTTGGTTTGTTCTTAGTGGATCTAGAGTTATATCCTTTGTGGATGCTCAACGGGTGACTAGATCTTTGTGACTGAACATCCGTACCCTACAGGGTGAAAAATCTGTTGTTCAGTTGTTTTCTTTAAGTTTCTGCAATTGGTTTGTGATTTGAGATCTTCGATCTGTTGATATTTGTGATTTGGGACCTTAGAGTTGACCTATCACATTATTCTTTGTTGAATGATGATAAGGAAGCTGACCAGGTGGCAAGTGAGGTGTCATCACAGTCAACTAAACAAGCAGCAACAAGAAGCAATTCAAGCATGCAAGGAATAATCTAGAACAGAAAATGATCTAGAAAGCTTCCATCACATGGAGTTTGTTATTTTTTGTAACCACATTTGATTCCTTGTAATTATTCCTTTTTGCACCAGCTTTGTAAATCCATAAATACCGTATATATTCATTCACAGAATAGAAGAGAAAATATAAGAATTGTAATTAAGCAATCTTGTTTGCTATCATTGTTCAGTTTTTCATATCTTTATCTCCATTTCATTTTTTTATATGGTATCAGAGAAAAATCATGGGTGAGCAAAACATTGAAATACAACTAAATGTTGAAATCCAAGATAATTCTTCAAATGCTAATGCAAATCAAAACCCAAATATTAATCCTGAAAATGGATCTAATTTCAAAACTCTCGACCCAACACATCCAAGCAGCCCCTATTTCATTTGAAACAATGATGGTAATGGAGGTGCCTTCGTTACTCACATACTGGAAGCAAACAATTATCATTCCTAGGCCAGATCTATAAAGCGAGCCCTCCGAATCAAGAACAAGCTAGGGTTCATAGACGGAACACTCTGCAAACCAACTGACCAGAACGACCTTTTAATGGAGCACTGGCTTAGATGCAACGATATTGTTATTAACTGGCTCCAGAACACATGGTGTGGACATCAAGTGTAGCACCGCGTATGCTGAACTGCACATCAGCTATGGCTGGAGCTCGAATAGTGTTTTGCACAGCAGAATGTACCTATGATCTATGAAGCAATCATGATCTTAGTTCAAAGCCAAGAAGATGTGAGTGTTTATTTCTCCAAGTTTAAAACTCTTCTGGATGAGCTTCTGAATTATGAGTTCATCCCCAATTGCACTTGTGGAGGTCTGAAAATAGTAGTTCAGAACCAACAACGAGATTGGATGATGAAATTTTTAATGGGATTAAATGAATCATACAAAGACATTAAGGTACAGATCCTACTAATGAAGCCATTCCCTACTTTGAATGAGTTCTATACTACCATCCAACATGAAGAGAAAAGAAGACAAATATTAGTAGAAGGATCTGTGAATAAGCACCTATCCTTCGTGGCCAAGGTAAACTAGAGAGAAAGTGGAAAACAGAACTCATTGCTACAAAAGAAAGACTATTACTACACCTACTAAGATTGTAGGACACTCCCTTGAAAGGTGTTTTAAGGCAACCTAAATAGGCCTATATGCTCCCACTGCCAAATGCCTTGTCACAAAACTGATAAGTGCTTCAAGCTCCATGGATATCCATCAACCCTCAGATATGATGGAAAGATCAGATACAAACCAGCAGCAAACCAGGCCACTGCTACTATGTCTCCAAGTCAGGAATAGAATAACAAAACTCAAGTGCCAATGACTCAAGAGCAATACTTTCAACTCATGGCTATTCTGAAACCATCAATAAACTAGGGTCAAAACATCGAATCAAACTCTGAGAATATTGTTCCAAAAATATGTGGTATATCATATTACTTGTCATCTGTTAGAACTAAACAAAGACAATACTCATTGGATTTGGACACTAGTGCAACAAATTATATGATCTGTTCATCGTCACATTTCTCCTCCACTAAATCACAAATTAACTGTTTTGTTGCTCTGCTAGATGGCAACACTATCCCTGTTACACAAATTGGGACAACCCAAATCACAAAATCTCTAACTCTTCATAATGTGTTGTGTATCCCCTCCTTTGATTTTAACTTGATATCGATTAGAAAATTTGGAATCACAATGCTGTGTTATATTTCTTTCTGACTATTGTTACATACAGGACCTTTCGACTTGGACCATGACTTGAATGGATGAATTGAAGTCATGCCTTTACTATATGATGAAGACACCAATATCTCCTACAGCCCTTCAGCAAAGTTTGAACCAACTAACACAAACTCCTTCCATTGCAGCATATGTGATCAGCTCACCTAGAGTTTTTGATGTCTAGCACTACAAATTAGGACATCCATTATTTTCTATTTTTTCTTCCAACAAAAACATTCCCAAATTAGATAATTCAAAGCCTTGTTATGTTTGCCCTTTACCCAAGATGCAAAAGCTTCCTTTTCCAATAAGTCAACACAAATCAGAAGCATGTTTTGATTTAATACACATTGATCTCTGGGGACCTTGCAATGAAATAAGCTATGATGGAACTCATTACTTTCTCACAATAGTTGATGATTTCAGCAGTTGCACTTGGGCATACATGCTGAAATCAAAATCTGAAATGTCTAAGGAACTACAGGCTTTTTATCTCATGATAGAAACACAATTCAAAACTAAAATAAATGTCATTTGATCTGATAATGGGGGGAATTTAACATGAATGAATTTTACCATGAAACTTGAAAAGGGAATCACACATCAAAGATCATGTGTTGAGAACCCTCAACAAAATGCAATAGTTGAGAGGAAGCATCAACACATTTTAAACATTGCAAGAGCCATGAGATTTCAAAGTGGAATGCCATTAAAATATTGGAATGACTATGTTATGACTGCAGTATATCTTATCAATAGAACACCTTCAGCTATTCTAAATCATAAAAGCCCTTTTGAAATTCTATTCCAAAAGGAACCAGCATACTCTCATCTCAAGGTTTTTGGTTGTCTCGCCTTTGCTACCACCCTCATACAAGGCAGGCATAAATTTGGTTCTAAAGCCAATAAGTGTATTCCTTAGATATCCATTTGGGATTAAGGGATATAAGCTTATTGATTTACAAACTAAAAGAGTTTTTGTGTCCAGAAATGTAGTTTTCTATGAAACTATCTTCCCTTTCAAAGAAGCCAAAACTGCAGAAATCAATGATGCAAGATATCCTACTGATCTATATCTCTCTCAAAATCCACTAATTCCCACTCCAAACAATAACACATTCTTGGAACCTGCAGAGCCAAATGACCAACATGTCTCAGCTCATAGTCATGAAGGTCACTGAACACTATGATATAGTTTACCCAAACTGTAGAATAGACAGACTTACAAACTGCAAACATTGAACCAATAAGCTCCCATTTACCAAGAAAATTCACCAGAATCAAAAGAGCTTCCCAATATTTGCAGGATCTCATATGCCACCATGTGACTTCATTTACTCTATTGCAGGACTTGGCTAAGACAAGGGATCCTGTGACCTCAGGTAATCCTTATCCCCTTAGTAATAATGTATCTTATAAAAGGCTAACCATTCCTCATAAAGCCTTGACAGCTCCATAACTTCTCAAATCGAGCCAAAATATTACCAAGAAGCTATCAAATACCCTAAATGGTGTGAAGCAATGAGGACAAAAATTAAAACTCTTGAGTTTAATGACACATGGGTGATAGTTGATCTGCCACCTGATAAGGAGGCAATAGGGTGCAAATGAGTATACAAAATCAAGTTTAAAACAGATGGAAGCATTGAAAGATACAAGACCAGGCTGGTTGCAAAGGGGTATACACAACAAGAGGGTTTGGATTACCATGAAACCTTTTCCCATGTGGCAAATGTGGTCACCATTCAAAGTTTACTAGCTCTTGTAGCCATAAAGGGGTGGTTCTTATATCAATTGGGCATCAATAATGCGTTCTTGCATGGTGATTTGAATGAGGTTGTGTATATGCAATTGCCCCTGGATATGGCACTAATGACAAATCAAAAGTGTGAAAACTGCATAAAAGTTTATACGGCCTGAAGCAAGCTTCAAGGCAGTGGTATGCCAAGTTATTTGCCTTCATCAGTTAACATGGTTTCATCCAGTCGAAGGCATATTATAGCCCTTTTACTAAGTTCACACAAAGTTCCTATCCTGGTGTATGTCAATGATGTTATCCTACTAGTGGACTGTATATAACTAATCAATGAGCTTAAGGCTGCACTTGATGCAAAATTTAAAATCAAAGACTTGGGAAATTGAAGTATTTTCTGGGAATCAGAGTAGCAAGGATGGAGCAAGGGATACACATATGTCAAAGAAAGTATACCCTGGACATTTTGGGAGATTCAGGCACCATAGGGTCAGCACATTCCAAGATATCCCTTGATCAGAATATCAAATTGAGTAAAGATAAGGGTGATCCACTTGCTGATCCCTCTATCTACAGGAGGTTAATAAGGCGATTGTTATACCTAACTATAACCAGACTAGACCTCTCATATTCAGTTCACTTGCTAAGACAATACATGGATAAACCTAGAATACCACACTTCCATGCGGCACACAAAATGTTGAAGTATATAAAGAGGGCACTGGGACAAGGATTATTATGTTTTACCACTGTATTCATATTCAAATTGGGTTGCCTTTCCAGAAACTAGAAGGTCTGTAACAAACTACTGCGTGTTCATTGGTTCATCACTTGTATCGTGGAAATCGAAGAAGCAAAATGTGGTCTCAAGTTCCTCTTCAGAGGTAGAGTATAGGACAATGGCACAGGTGTGCTGTAAAGTAACATGGATGAAGTACTTATTGGAAGACCTGTAGATTGAACATAATCAGCCGTAAAATTGTATTGTGACAACAAGTCAGCTATATACATTGCCACAAATCCCGTCTTTCACGAAAGAACAAAGCATATATAAATTGATTGTCACCTTGTGAGAGATAAAATTCAAAATGGAAGTATAACTACTGAGTATGTTCATACTGGATCCCAACTAGCTGACATGTTGACAAAGGCCTTGAATTCTTCAAGCATTTACTCGCATATGATCAAGATGCAAGTGATCGATATATACTCTCCATCTTGCAGGGGAGTGTTGAATGATGATAAGGAAGCTGACCAACTGGCAAGTGAGGTGTCATCATAGTTAGCTAAACGAGCAGCAACAAGGAGCTATGGAGGTCTAGCATGCAAGGAATAATGTAAAAGAGAGAAGAATCTAGAAAGCTTCCATCACATGGAGTTTGTTATTTTTGTAACCATATTTGATTCCTTGTAATTATTCTTTATTACACCAGCTTTGTAAATCCATAAATACCGTGTATAGTCATTCACATAATACAAGAGAAAATATAAGAATTGTAATTAACCAATCTTGTTTGCAATTCATTGTTCAGTTTTTCCTATCTTCATCTCCATTTCATTTTCTTATATTCTTTGCTTTACCTAGGCTTGGGACCGGCTCTGGAAAACGTAGGTGGAGTTGCAACACGAATTATTTTATAAAAGTTCGGTTTCTTATTCTGGATCAATGCCTTCAACCATGGGATATGTAATGTCCACGTGTCGCTCTCTTAGGATATCCCAACTAGGAGTGGCAAATGGGCACGTTGGTTCTTAGGCTCGTGGCTCGACTCATCCTAACTTGGCTCATGAATGGCTCGGACTCATTCTGAGATGAGCCATAGACCGAGCCGAGCACTGTCACGCCCACAAACTGGCTCATTTGTGCTCATGGACACGAGCTAGCGAGCCGGCTCATGGGTTGGCTCATTTTTTGTCTCATTTTGGTCATGTTTTATTAATTTATTTTGAAAATGTTTGTTCTTTTGGTTTATTTATTAATTTATTTAAAAAACCAAAAAAAAAATTAAAATCAAACTGACTCGTGACTTAACTTGTGAGACCCACGAGCTTAGGGCCAAGTTGAGCCCCTATTTTCGGGATGAGCCGAGCTTGAGCTCAACTCTTGTCCAAACAAGCATGTGCTTGCCCATTGCCACCTTTAGACCTTGCTCATGAACTCTCTGGGTTGCTACTGTTTAAGTCACTATCCAAGAATTGGCACTTTCAACATTTAGCCTAGGCTAGAAATGAAGTCCCTTTGGGCTTATAATACCAACTTAAGTTTACACCGTTCAATTATTAAATGAACTACAAAGATTATATTCCAACATTGATTTGTGCCTATTGGGACACTCGTTATCACTTGAAAAACATGAACACTTCGAAGCAAATCACCCGTTGGTTACATATTAATTGAACACAGTTTCACCAATTCCTTGGAGGTTATAGCCTTTCGTTGGTATGTTAGACTCGATAGAGTTGAACAATATTAAAAACGAAAAATAGGTGATGTTTTGAGAAATTATGTGGTTAAAATTTTACATATAACTTGGCAAAATTAATATACACAATCATAAAACAAGTGCACGGTAAGAAGAAAGAAAAGACACTTGAGCAACCCCTTGAAAGAAACCGACATTCTTTTTTCTTGTTCTACAACTTATGGAAAGAGTTCTCTATTGCAACAAGACGAGGTACATTTTGCCTTTGTTTACATCACTAAAATAGACCCACACAACCAAAATATGCATCAATTATATCTCCTACCTATAAACTATAAATTACAGTGACTACAAGAATGATCCCACAACTTTTATCGATTTTGTAATAACACTTCATATGGACCTGCCAGGCTAAATATCAATTTACAAGTCACAAAAAAATTCTCCACCCCCCTATGACCACAAAATTCAAAAGTTACAAAAGAAATAGAAGATGATTTCATAACCCAAAAACTAAATCATATCCACAAAGAAAGTAGAAAAGAAAATTCAAGCTAACAAAATGAGTTAAAACTATCTATCACATATATACTGTCTTTTTTTTCTTTTTTTTCTAAAACTAATAAAATTTGGACTATTTTGCAATATGATTTCAAATCAATCAATGCCATGAAGAAATAGTGAGGAGAGAAACGTGATTCCAAGCTAGAGAGAGAAATCCAGGAGAAGAATCAACCAACTTGTACATTGTGCTGTAATTGTAGTTCCATAGAAGTATCTTAGCTTGACTCATTGCATAATGGCTCAGCTTTAATGGCTGAAAACCAGCGTTTTCCATTAAGAATCTCCAGCTATCCTTATCCTCCATTCGTTCTCGTCTGGTTCTCGGTTCTTCTGGCCCAACTAAGCCAGCTATTCTGCGGCCGAATAATAGTCTTTCTACCTGCAACCTCTCGGGCGAATCCCTGGTCATGTTCCTGTCAAGTGATTCGAAAACTGCAGTATAGTATTTGAGGGCATTCTTGAAACGGTGCAGAAACCCAACACGATTCAAGCTTACTTCGTACTCACCCAGTGTAACCACATTCGGATTCAGCGATTTTGCAAGCTTCAAAGCTGCTTTAACACATTCATTACTCTCATCAAGCAGACTGTATAACTGAAGCATGAAATTCACAGCAAGGACCTCATCCGGATCGATCCGGATACTCGACCCCTTAAGCTCTTGCACCGGTATCAAAATGGGTTCGAACTCAAGATTCAAATCCAGCAGCTCAGCAAAGTCACGTAACCTATTCCCAGTAGCCAAAAGCGCCGCTGCAGAAGAATCTCCCAGAGCCTGCGCCGGAATACCCGAAATCCGAATCATTTCAGGTTTTCCGGCGGATCTGGTGGCCAAAGCCTGCAAAAGTGCCGCCCATTGGACACCCTGAATAATCCCAAAATCAACTATGTGGATTTTTTTGGCGCTCTCAGTGGCTTCAAGAATTGCTTGGTTTGCAGTCAAATGAGCAAATTTGGAGTAAGGACTAGCGTCGTTGAGTGCTTTGTATGATAAAATATACTCCTCTGACGTTGTATCATATATCGTCGGAATCTTTTCCGCCTGATTTGAGATTTTATAGCAAAGAGCTTCAGAGAAATAGTACGACACACGTTCTATCGGATCGCCGTGCTGGGAGATCGAACCTTTGAGTTGAATCAGTGATTTCGCTGCTTTTTCTGGGTCTGTCTCCAAGAGACGAGCAGAGTCTACTAAGGCTTTTAAAATTGGTTTGGTTGAGAATGAAGTATCCGGCGAACTCGTAGATGCTCCGGTAGTGTTGTCGGCAACTGAAGAATCGTTTTTCGGTGCTGGCCTAGAGTCGGCAACGGGGGGAAGAATTGAAGGCGGGTTTGCTGAGGAGACAGAGATCCATGTCGTGTTTTGAGGTGGCTCGGAAAGGATAACTCGGTTGAGATTGGAGTTAAGGCTGAGTCGACTCGGTGGGCAATTGGTGAAGGCATCAGCAGCAGAATAGAGAGTCTGCCAAGCTTCACAATTTGATTGGATATTAGAGCTACCCGTGGAATCTCCGCCACCCATCAAGCTCTCCATCCACTCGTCAGAATCAAACACACCACAGAAATCCGAGTATCGAAATCCAGTTGAGTGGTGTTCCAGGGAGGGGAACTGAAACCCAGGTTCAATAGGTTCTGGTCCAGCGCCCTGAAGCTGAAAAGGGTCCGTGAAGGCACCGGGTCCAATAAGGCCATAGCTCATAGATGTAGTGGCTGAGGTAGTGGTTGTGCTAAGACAAAAAGGGTGGTCATGGTGGTGGTGCTGCTGTTGCTGCTGTTCTTGTTGCTGCTTCTGCTGAATAACTTGCTGAGCAATAGCCATTAGATTTCCACTGTCAGTACACATATATGCCATTCTTCAACCTCCACTCTAAACTCACATGCTATAAATCACAGGGAAGAACTAGGTTTTTGGGTGGGGGAAAGGGATTTGAAGAAGACGAGAGAGGTGAGATTTAAAGACAGCGGTTTGGACTGGACGGATAAGGGTTAACTTAAATCAATAATGGTATATGTAGAATGTACATTGACAATTGGGAAATACTTGCAATTGGCCTAAAAAAGGAGGCCATTTATTGGTTTTGGCCTTTGACTATTTTAAAGCCTTAAAATGCCTAAAATACCCTCAATATAAATGGTTTCAAAACAAGTCATTCAACTATAAAATAAACTCTATTTTAGTCCTTAAAAATTTTAATTTAGGATTCGACACCCCCCCATTGGAATTAAAATTTAAAATTCTCACCATCAACTCTTTCCACCTTAATTAAGTCCAAAACATTCGATATTGATTTTGTATTTTTGTTAATAATTGTATTTTTGCATAAACCCCCTCAAAATTGGTATCAGAGCCCTAGAGATCATGGAAATTGAAAATACTGAGGATATAGAAACTGAAGTTTACGAAGGAATAGAAGGATATGCTTTAAAAGGAAAATTTGATTGGGAAAAATTTAGAAAAATAAATAAAGCAGAATTAAATCTTAAGCCTCCAGGAGAAAATAGATTATTCAGTATGGTGGGATCGGCCTTTAAAAGAAAAAAGCTAGTTATCAATGAATATCACGAAATAGAAAAAGCCATAGATGTAAAACATACACATGGGAAAATAAAACTAAATTTAATAACCAAAAGAAATATTAATGAATTCCTAGGAAGATTAAAACCAGAAAAAAGAAATAAAATATCTTATGTCTACCTTGCTGGAATACAAATAATAATAAAATCATGTTTTAAAGAAGGAATTAATAGTCCTATAATACTTAATTTACAAGATGAAAGATGTATAAACGCAGAAAATGGAAATTTAGGAATAATTAAAGGAAACTTAGCATATAAAAAATTAAAATTTACTTGTTACCCAAGATATTGTGTACATATAAATGATAAAAATTTAGATGATTGTCTTAGTTTACATTTTAAGATGCCTAACAAAATACTAAAAGATGATAATAAAGTTTTTACTATATTATATCAAGGATTATACTGTTATACAAACAGTAATTATGGAAATATATATATGGAAAAACCGTTTATAGAAATCGATGAAGAATTTAGAGATATAGGAGAAGCAATTCTACCTAGAGAACAAAATATAGAAGAAATAGAAAATTTTGAGATAGGACATGATGATGCCATAAGTATTGATCAACCTTTAATACCAAAGCAAATAACTTATAAAGAAAATAAGATAATTATTGGAAGTAGTAGTACTTCAAGACATAGTATTTCAAAAATAAAACAAAATAAAAATAGTAGTGTCTATGGAATAAAAGGAAAATTCTTTAATGGAAATAAATGGATAAATGAAAGTAGAATACTTATTGATACTGGAGCAAGTCAAAATCATATTTGCTCTTAATGACAAAAAGAAAAAAGTAGAACCCTAAACTCTTGTGATATAATAGGACAAGTTCAAATTAAACTTGGAAGTTTATTATTAAACATAGAATGTTATATAGATAATAATATGAATTTTGATGAACATCCAATATTATTAGGAAATTCATTTTTAGATAGTCTAGATAATTATAAAATAGACAAAGAAGGAATTCTTATTATACATCAAGGAATAACTACATATTGTCATAAAGAAAAATGAGTAGAGAAATAAAATTTCCAATAAGTGTATATATACAAATAACTGTATTCGAAACAAAAATAACTACTTGTGCTTTAATAGATACAGGAGCTGAAATAACTGTATTTAAAGAATTCTTATTACCAAAATGGATAGAAAACAAACAACAATTAACTTTACAAGGAATAACTGGAGCAAAAGAATCATTAAAATACAAAAATGAAAATATAGAAATTATCATAGGATCTAAAATAGTAACTGTAAAAAATGTTTATCAATATAATATAAATGATTGTGATATTATTCTAGGAAATGACTTTTTACAACAGTTTAGTCAATACAGTCAAAATATTTATACAATTCAATTAAGAACCCCATGTGGACATTTACTAAAAATTGCTAGAGAATTTAAACCATTCAGAGTTCAGCCAGCTCAGCGTGGTGAAAAGATAGAATTTATACCAAAATTACTCAAATACTCAATCAGAACAATTACTCTTGACCAGATAAAAGAACTTTTAGCCAAAAATTATAATGATAATCCACTTGAAAAATGGGAAAAATCAAAAATTACAGCTAAAATAGAATTACTTGAACCTACAATCATTATTAGAGTGAAACCTATGCTTTATAATCAAGAAGATAAAAAAGAATTTCAAGTACAAATTCAGGAACTTCTTAATCAAAAACTTATAAGGAAAAATAATAGCCCTCATAGTAGCCCTGCCTTTATGGTTAGAAATCATGCGGAAATAAAAAGAGGAAAACCTAGAATGGTAGTAAATTATAAAGAACTTAATAAAAATACTAAATTTGATGGATATTATTTACCAAATAAAGAAGTTTTAATAAATATAGCTAAGAATAAAAAATATTATTCAAAATTTGATTGTAAATCTGGATTTTGGCAAATCAAGCTAGAAGAAAATAGTATACCATTAACAGCATTTAGTACCCCTCAGGGACATTATGAATGGATAGTTATGCCATTTGGATTAAAAAATGCACCACAAATTTATCAAAGAAGAATGGATGAAGTTTTTAAAACTTATAATTTTCTTATTGTTTATGTTGATGACATACTTGTTTGTTCAGAAACATATGAAGATCATCTTAAACATCTTAGAAGCTTTGCTATACTTTGCTCAAAAGAAGGTATAATACTTAGTCAGAAAAAGGCAGAAATAGCAAAAAATGAAATTGAATTCTTAGGAATGATAATAAATAGTGATGGAATAAAATTACAACCTCATATTTCAGAAAAAATAATGTTGTTTCCTGATAAATTAGAAAATAAGCAGCAAATTCAGAAATTTTTAGGATGTCTTAATTATGCTGAAGGATTTATAGAAAAGCTTGCAGAAAAAAGAAATAAATTGCAAAGACTATTAAGAAAATCAAATAAGTTAGGATGGAATGAAGAACATACTCTTTGTGTTAAAAATTTAAAAGAAAATTGTAAAAATTTACCTAAACTTAGACTTCCTGATGAAAATGATAAGTTAATTGTACAGACAGATGCATCAGATTTATATTGGAGCGCTTTATTAAAAACCGATTTAAATGAAATTTGTAGATATACTAGTGGAACATTTAATAATGCTGAAGTAAATTATTCAACTAATGAAAAAGAATTATTAGCAGTTATTAAAGGAATAAATAAATTTAAAATGTTTTTGCTACCTAAAGAATTTATTGTTCAAACTGACAATACTCAACTTAATGGATTAGTAAATAATAAATTACCAAATTCACCTCAACATAGAAGATTGCATAGATGGCAAGTGTTATTATTTTTTTATAATTTTAAATTTGAGTATATTAAAGGAAAAGATAACTTATTTGCTGATTTCTTGAGCAGGAATCATGAATATGGAAAAGATTGAAGCATTTACCAAGGAATTACAAAATCTTCTAACAGATTTTAATGCAGATTATCTTGCTGTCCAAGAGGATCATCTTGATATTCGACAAACTTTGTGTGATTTATCAAACAAGGTTGTTGACAGTGGAAAAAAGATTGAGAAATTAAACGATAATAAAGAAAAAATAGTTGAAAAATTGACAGAATGTTTAGACTTTTTTGTAACTTGTAGCCAGGAATACCCTCCTTTACAAAAAGGTGAATACAGTCGAAAGGCTAGTCACATCCCATTTCGGGAGATTAATACATCCACCTCAAGTGGAGAATCAAAATTTAAGAGAAATGACTCTCTTACCTCGCAAGAGGAAAAAGTCATAAAAAAGGGTCCACAACAATCACCTGTCAGTATTGACAAATTGTTGGAAAAATTTACAAGTGGAAAAGGAGCCACTCACCTTTTGGGTGAAACATCCTTATCAAAAGGCCCATTGGAACAGCCTACTGTTATCAATGAATTCCAAGAAAATAAAAAATCGTCTACTGGTGACCTTAAATCACCAAAGGGAATAATTACAACTCATCATGTTAGAACCAATTTACATCCTATGGAGAAGGAGTATTACGAATTCTCAGAATGGATATATAATTTTAGAGAAGGAAGTTCTCTTTACTTAACAGCTCTTCCAACGGCGATTTATCCAAGGATTAGTGCAGTTCAAGGTGCCGATCCTATTATTGTTCGAAAATTAGCAACATTTGGATTCTTAGATCGACTCTTCCCAGGAGCAGATCTAAAAGAAATCGAACAATTTGACAGAGAATTTGTTAACTGTGTCAAAAAATACAGTGATAAACAACCAGTTGAATTGAGATTCTATACTATCAGTCCTGAGTATAAAGAACCAGAATGGTATGGAGAACATCATCTTGTCACAATTCGAAAAAATAATGGGAATCCACTCAAGGAGATTCAGATTTTTAAAGAGATGCCCACTATCAATAGAAAATGGATGATTTACAGGCGAGCCCTTGGAATTAAATCAGTTTGCTCAACCATGCAATTTTTCTATGGAGAAAAATACATGGTGTATGGAATGAGTAATAATTGGATCCTTATCTGCAGAGGAGACAAAGAATCAAAAATTTTAGAAGATAAGATTTGTGAAATCTTGAACGATCAATTTCTCGGGAGTGAGGAATGCATAAAAGAAGCTTGCAGACTGATGGGACACGTTCACAAATAAAGGACGATAAGAAAGTTACATTACCAGACAGCACCATGTGATCATTAAAGAAAAAGGAGACAGCTGTTAAAAGCTGGAATAAAGTTGCCGACACTAGCAGATAAAAGCTTTGATTATTGCAACCACTTTGAAGAAATTATTGTACTTTTACTTTTATGTTGTAAAATTTCGATTGGCTAGAAGCTTCTCAGTGAAGTGCATGCCCATCTATAAATAAAGACTCTTCTTACTTGAAGAGGCATGACCAAAAAAATCCACAAAAAAGAAATATTCTCTCCAAATGATCTTTGTAACCACTTTCTTGAAAGAGTAGAAACCACTCTTCGGAGTATCAATCTCTGTAAAAATCTTTGTATAATAGCTTTCTAGCTATCATCAGATCAATAAAGTCTTTAAGTTTGAAATAAATCTTTTATTACGCTTTGAGTGTTGTTCTACACAGTGAGTCTGTTTGAGAGTTTTAAGTGCCTATGTGTCCGTTTTGCTGTGATGCTGTTGGACTTTGGCCAACTCTTGTGACGAAGGTGACCAGGAACTTATAACATTCTTGCTATTTGGCGAAGCGTGGTAAGGCCCTTATTTTAAGCTATGAAGATATTTATTGTCTGAAGATTTGTTTGAAAATTATTATATAAGAATTTTTATAGGATTGTATACTTTGAAGAACTTTTCATAATGGAAACTTACGATTTTTATTATAGAATTGTACCTTTTAGATACACTAATAGTATTGATTATAGTCACATAATAGAAATCCCAGAAACTTATGATAGTTTTACTAGAGGACTAAATTTCATAAAAAGAGATTCTAGATATTATCAAAAATGTCTTACAATTGCTTATTTTGGATTAAAAGAAATATTACCTAAAGAAATAATAAAAATGATTATATTTTTCTGGTTAGATAGTGAAAATAGTGAAAGAACATTTGAAAATATAGAGCAATATGACAATTATAATAATTATAATAATGTTGCTGAATTATATGATTTTGATCTTAGTTTTGATGATAAAGAATAAAAGAATTAAAAATATTCAGAATCACATAAAAAACTTATAAATGAGAAAACCTATCTCTAACAGATTACCACAAGAATATAAGAAATTAAAATTTAATCTAACATTAAAATTTTATATAAACTTAATAAAAAATAAAGTAGATCTTGGTAAATTAAAAGAATATTTAGAATACACCACTATTAAATAAGAATAAAATATGCCTGGAATAACTAAAAAATTTTGTGATAATAAAATAAAAATTTTAGAAGAACAAATAATAACTAGAAGTAATAGAAGAGAAATTGAAAGAGAAATTTTTAATTGGAATAAAATTAAAAGAGAATTAATAGCTAATGAAATTACAAGAGAATTAAGAAGAGAAGAACAATTAAGAAGAGAAATAGAACAAATGATAAATAATATAGTAATAAATCCTTTAAACCTACCTGATTAATATGAGTTTACCAACAAAAATAAGATTTGATAAACAAGAAATCGAAAATATAAGACTACCAATAGGAAGTTATCAAAATAGGGGATGGAATACTACTATGTTTCAACCTTTAAGTTCATGAGGAAATACAGATGGATTATTGAATATGACTACCAATTGGACTAATGCATTTTTATGGCAACAATTAGGACAAATAAAAACTAAAGATATAGAAGCTATAGATGGAATTAATAGCATAGACCCAAACGACGAAATAGCTAAAGAAAGATTAGAAGTTTTAAGTAAAAATATGTCTAAACAATTTAATAAAATCAAAGAACAAATTAATAATCTAGAAGTGCTTGATGAAGCTAAACTTGAAGAAATACAAAACCAAATATCAAAAATTGCTCAGAAAAATAGTATTAATAAAATTGCAACTTTAGAAGAAAAACTAGATATTATTAATTATAAAATAGATATTTTATTAGACAAATTAGGATTTGAAAATATTAAACCACCTTGTAAAAAATCTAGAGGATGAGTATGAATGATAAAATTAATTTAATTGAAAAAGGTATAAAAATAATTGAAGAAAAAATTACTAGAGTTGAAATAAGTTATGAAGAGGTAAAAGAAAAATTACAAAATAATTTCTTAAGAATAGAAAATCTTTTAAATAGAGTAATAGAAAATCTAAATAAAGAAAAGCCTTTTAAACCAGATTATACTGAAGAACTTAAAGAAGTAAGAAAGAAAATTGAAAAGTATGAAGAACTAATAGAATTTGATGAAGGATTAAAAGATGATATAGAAAGATTATTAATCGATCTTAGAAAACAAGAAGAAAATCTTACCAAAAAAGAAGAAAAAAGAGAAGAATAATTAATTATTAAAGAATAATGAATGAAGAAATGGAAAACCTAATATTCGACTTAGAAGATTTAAAAATTTGTGAAGAAATAACTAAAAATCATATGGTTGGAAGAACAGGAGGACCACGAGGAATTAAAGAAGAAGATTTTGGAGAAGCTGGACAATCTAGTACAGCTAGATATGAAGCTGAAATAGATCCTAGAAGATATGTTAATACTAAACTTGATTTTAAAGTTAGAAAAGATAAAATGTATAGAGATCAATTTAGACCAGTATTAAGAGAATCTGGACAAATGAAAATTACAGGATCATATTTATATTTAGATTGTGAATTAGATGTTAAAAAAGCTATTAACGAATGGAGTACTAATATGATAGCACACTTTAATTATAACCGAAGTAATACAGATAATAAAAATAGAACTGAATATTTATTAGCAACTTTCAAAGGAAATGTAGCTAATTGGTATGGAGGATTAGAAGAAACAACAAAAGGAATTTGGAAATATAGTATTGAAGCAGGATTTGGAATTACAATAAATGAAGGAATAAATAGAGTTGCTACAAGAATTTATAGAGAATTTGCAGGAGAAGATTGGGTAAATGAAAGCACTAAAGCTAAAGCAGAAGAAATAGAAGATGCTAAGAATAGAATAGAACATTTACAAATTTGTAATATGTGTTATTTTAATGAATATTGTTGTGAATATAGTAAATATTATTATATAATGTATGGAAATGGAGTAGATAAAGATTATTTATAAAGATGTTTTTATTAGAAAATTACCACCACCATGGAATAATTATTTTCAAAATAAGATTAGAGAAAGACAAATTGGAAGAAATGCAGAAGCCTATACTTTAGGACTTATAATAAGAACTATAAAAGATGAAATAAGTTTAATATGTAGCAATCAAATGGTTTATAGACAATCAGGATTTGTACAAGATAGAATTTGTTGTCAAGACACTGAAGTACCAGGAAATTGGGGATGTTATGATTATAGAAAAGGAAAAATAAAACATAAAACATAAAAAATATAAAAAATATAAAAAGTTTAAAAGGAAATATTTTAAACCAAAAAGGAAATATTTCAAAAGAAAATATAAATCTTATAATAAAAAACCATTAGATAAAAAACGATGTAAATGTTGGAATTGTAATGAAGAAGGACATATAAGCACTGAATGTCCAAAAAAGAAAGTTAGAGTACTAATTACCGATTTTGAACAAATTAGAGATGAATGTGAAGAAGTCAAATTTGAAGAAATAGAAACTGATGAAGAAATTTTTGAAGAAAAATCAGATTCGGATGAAATATATAGTGAAGAAGAATAAAAACAGAAAAAACAAAACTATTCTAAGTATGAGGACTAATTTTGCAATATAATGCCTATTTCATTAAGGGTAAAATTGACTTTTTAACGAAAATCAAAAATTTTAAAAGTCAACAGGCCATTTTTAATAATGCCCCTTGACAATTTGGGTTTACAACCTGACTTGGCAGCACACCTAAAAAATGAAGGATAACTCTACTTGTACATAATTTGGACTACATAATGGTGTCCATACACTCACATGGGTGGGGTCCGCTCGAATATTTTATTCAAGCGGACCCCACCCCATGTGAGTGTATATTCGAGCGGACCCCACCCATGTGAGTGTATGGACACCATTATGTACACCAAGCATCACTCAAAAATGAAAGGATAAAAAAAAAAAAAAAAAAAAAAAGCGCGTTTGATTGTTCAAAAATTTTCATAAAAATTGGAAAACAAATTTTAACTTTCACTTTTACCTTATTTGATATATATATATTTTTTTTTCATGGAATTCATTTTGTTGGTCTGGCTCACATTTTCCAACATTTTTTTTTTTTTTTTTTTTTTATAATTGGAAAAAAAATTTAGATAGAATATTGACAATTTTCATGCAAGACAGAGTCAAACGAATGTTATTCGGTATGGTAATTTTTTTTTACAATTAGAACAAATTCTAAATCAAACGGTAAGATAAATTATCACTTAAATGGACAATTTTCATGAAAAACAAAGTCGAACGGATACCAAACTTTCAATATTTTTCAGGTGAAAAATTATACCAATCAAACACAATTAATTACAATTCTCAGTAAAACAAAATCTAGGCAATTCAATTCCATGTTATTCATTTTTCTTTTCATCCAAATTCTACATTCACAATCAAACGGACCCTAATAGAATCGACCCAAATGAAATTGTGAGACATTGGTTAATACCTGGTTCCCCGAAATATTCCACGAAAACACCCCAAATATCTCATCCATCCAAAGTCGACACCGTCGGAGACTCACTCTCCCAATGACATATGAACCCAGAGTGAGCCCACCATTTTACAGATAGTTTCCCTCATTTATCTTACAAAGGCGACTTAATTTGCTTTTGTGAATAGCTGCTGCGATTGATTCTCGTCGCGACATTGTACAAATTCGGGTTGAGCTCCAGTCAGCTACAACATTTTATAGAATCATTGCGCCAGCCCAAGAATTTCCTAAAGTTTGAATAAACAGTCGTCGCCGTGTATGAACTCTCACCGTCGACCTCTACCCTGGTCGCTACAGTTGAAGATGTTTTTCATTTTGTACTGTATTGGGTAATTATTTTCTTTGAGAATCTAAAAATAATGTTGGAGTATTTTGATAATCTGAAGAAAAAAAATGTTGACGGAGTACAACATGGTTGAAATTATAAAATTCTTTGAGAAATGAAAATGAAGAGCAACTTACATAATTTTGTAAAAAGTAATGGGGCTGCATTTTTTATTTTTATGAAGTCGAGTGATTTATTTTATAACATATATGAAGTTCACTGACTGAATACTAGATAAATTTGATGAGAAGTTCATGTTGTCGTATATGAAAATGAATGTTGTTTGTTCCGATCCAAACTTGCTTATATTGATATGATTAAAATGTATCGATGTAAAATTGTGGAGAGGTTATGATTTTCTGAACGTGACCACTAATTGATGTAGGAGAAGAAATTATGGAAGAATTGGGAATATGATTTATTGGTGGAATCCTAAAATGAGAACGTGGAAAACAATATGAATGTGTGTGTAGATGAAACGAGAGGAAGAGATGGTGTGACTGTGCATGCGGTTGGTGAAGTTCAAGGATGAAAAATAAGTTTTTGAGTTCTACAAAAGATATGCTTATGATGTAGGTTTCCCAATTAAGAAACGAAATTTGAGAAAAGATGACGATGGAGTTTGTGTTATGTAACGTTTATATGCAATCGTGAAGGATGAAGAGGCGGTTCCACAAGCGAATCTTTGAAGCTGCAACCAACAATGTAGACAGGATGTAAAGCTAGGATCTCTAGACATTTGATTTTCATGGTTTCTGGATAATTAAAAAGTATACCTTGATCACAACGATAAAATAAATCCTTCGAAGTTGAGGTTATTTTGATACAATAGAGAATTAAGTGCACATGTGAAAAAGAAGATTGAAGTTAATGGCGTGACAGGAATTTCGTTGCACAAAAGCTTCAACTCTGTAGTTGTTAAAGCTGGCGGATATGAGAATCTCGCTTGTGTCGAAAAGGATTATAGAAACTATATCGAACAGGTGAGACGATTAAAACTTGGAGAAGGAGATGCCACCGCGATACAATCTTACTTTTCAGAAATGCAAGCACGATGTGCAGGATTTTATTTCAATATTGATTTGGACAAATAATTGCGACTAAAGAATGTGTTTTGGGCAAACAATCGGTGTCGTCAAGCATATAAGGAGTTTGGTAATATTGTCACATTTAACGCTACTTATCTCACCAACAAGTATGACATGTCATTTGCCCTTTTTGTCGGTGTAAATCATCACGGACAATCAACACTACTTGGTTATAGTTTGTTATCAAATAAGAGAACAAATACTTTTGTATGACTGTTTAGGACATGACTTAAGTGTACGCAGGATCAAGCTCCACATGGAATAATAACAGATCGAGATAAGACCATGCAAAAGGCAATACAATTAGTTTTCCTGAATACGAAGTATAGATGGTGTTTATGAAAAATTCTGAAGAAGTTGGCTAACAAATTTAGCTACCACGTGGATAAGGGATCTATATTTTCGGCCATACACATATTGATGTATGATTAATGATTGGTTATCGGAGCTCTACGAGAATAGAGGTTGATAGGTTTCTTACTTTCTAAAAACAACATTTTGGGCTAAGATGTCGACTACACACGGTCTGAGAGTAAAAATATCTTTTTTGATGGGTATGCATTCAAAGACGTTGTTGAAGCAATTCATCGAATAATATGAACGTGCACTATGAAACAAGGTTGAGAAGGAGTTTTAGTCTGATTTCAAGTCATTCTCTCAAATGATTCGGTGCGTAACAACCTATGGAATGGAGAAGCAATTCTAGGTAGTCTACACCATTTTCAAAATTCAAGTGCAATCTGAGTTCACAGGGAAGGTATATTATGACATAATAGCTACTGTGGATGGTTGTTTGGGAACGATGTACATGGTACGAAAGGATGTGTTATGTGGCGATCGACACGAGAAAAAAAAATATCAAGTCTTATTTCATATGCAGAATCGTGAAATTGTATACAGCTGCCACTTGTTTGAGTTTCAAGGAAAATTTTGCAGGCATACGATCGCATTACTGATCCGTAATATGTTACTATACTATCGGATAGGTATATACTGCATCGATGGAAGAAGAATGTTAGTAGAGCACATACTAAGGTCGATGTGCACTACGATAGGTTGGCAAGCGCTCATGGACAGTTGCGTTAGGGTAAAATGTGTAAGGCTTTCGTATCTGTTGTAGACCTAGCCACAGAAGATGAAGGTAAGACATATGCGATAATGGAATGGATACAATTTCAACGAAAGGACCTTCTAAATTTAAGTTCAACTCGCGGAAGTAATGTCCCAGCGCAACGTAATATACAAATATCAAAATTTATAGGCTCGCAAAATAATGTTAGTTGCTTTGTATTGTATCTAAAACCTGCGAGCAAGAAGGGGCGCGCCTGGGAAACTTCGAAGAAAAAGTTCGTTGAAATCGACTTCAAAGAACCAAAGGTAAGTTGATATGTTATCCTCTAAAATTAAACGAAATCCTAACATCAATTCTTATTCGCGATGATGTAAATGCAGGCTCCATCAGGTTCATCCAAATGAAAGAGACCAACTTTAAGGCAAATCTTTTCACCAGATGATGCACCATTCATGCATATCAAGAACAAACCTCCATACCTACATCATTCTCCTATTCAAAGCTCTTGTTGGTGAGTACATTCAATTTATCATTTTCGTATGTTTGATGTTTCATTTTGCATTTCCTTTTGATAATGTGGATAACCATGAAATCCAAGCATTTGCACATTAAGGGTGTGTTTGAGCCACATTATTTTGAACGAATGTATTTTGAAATAGTAGATTGATAGAGAATATGTGGTTGAAAAAGAATGAAAAGTTATTGATGTGATGGAAAATATTATTTTATTGAAGAATGTGTGGTTGAAAATGAGTAGAAGAATGAGAATGAAAATTTTAATATGTACCAAACAGGGGCTAATTACAATTTTCTACGTCAATGCATCCATTGTCAACACATGTCATATTCCATTCTAAAGGTACACATGTATATTTAAAATATTTATATTTTGTTTGATTAATTCATGTTCACCTTTTAACGTCGTCTTGTACGTTAGGTCATGCAAATCCTTCCTACCATCCACATTTATCGCATCAAGGTGCCACGTGTTTTGATCCATCTTAATGCATTCAATTTTCATGTGTTAACACTGATTATTGTTCTATTATTTCAGAGAATGATGCTATAATCTAATTATTTAAATATGAGATTTTTTACGATTTCCACTATATGTATATGAGTCGATATAATTTGAATTTGATTTTGATGCCATGGGTATATTAGGTAATCACGAAGAAGAGACGGTCGACTAGGTTTTGACAAGATCAAGAATTGTGTTAAGTTCATATGGTAGATGGATATGGCTACAACATTGAAGGTCAAGGAGATGAAGAATGGTCGACTTGCTATGTTATATATGCTTGGTTAATTTTTTTATGTATCGGTGTATGAGTTTGCCATTTGAATGTAGAATCTTAAATTAGGAAAAGCTTTGAATTGTAGCATCATTTCGGTTTTTGCAGTTAAGACATTGCTTCAGGCTACTGTGATTTAAAATATGTGCATAATGGGTTGATGGTCTTTATTTAAAATATCTTGTTTGTGAAAATTGATAAAGTACATTATGTTTCCATGAAGATATACCCGTTCCAAACCGGCAGTACACTATTGGCAGTCCAGTGGTTTGCAACAGGTTATTAAATAGAAAATGAAAAAAAACCTCAAATGATAATGCATGCCGTGTGAAGAAAATGCGTAACATCAACACAAAATTTAGCATTAAGTAACGATACTATTGTTCAATTTACAAAATCTCAAAACTTACATTCGTTTGCTTTGGACATAAATACAAAATTCGAAGTAGCTAAGCAAACATCCACCTCTAATCAAGTCGGCGCCTTGCCTTTGGTGTTCCCTTTGGTGCTCGATTTGCTCTTGTGGATCATCATGTTCAAAGATATGTGGAGTTCTTTTTCATTGTTAAGTCGAACTTGCGATTGAAACATGCGGGACATATCGTCAACTGATTCGATTGACTCTGGTTTAGGCAACGTAACACCAACGTTACTTGATTCGCCGCTTGATTCCCCTTCTTTGCACCACTCCCAAAAACCACATTTCTGACTGCAACATTTGAAGAATTTACCTTTGTTAGTTGTAGCTCTGTCTACCTTAAAGTACTTTTGAAATCCTTGGTTATACATTGCGCATCGGATTTTTATCAAGCATTCGGCAAAGAAGCGGGCCTTATTCCTGCAACTATTACATACTCCAGAATTCTTTCCTAGCATTCTAATATGGGATTCAAAGACCAAACACAAATGATAAATGTGAAGCCCAGTCCAAATACACTTCATCAACATCAAATGTATTATATGCACAATATTTTGAAATGTACCCGGTTCTACTAATCATTAAACACACTAACACATTCTTTTCAAATTCTATTTGTCAAATGATTGTGTATTCACAAATCATACATAAGGTATGTTTACAACATATCCTTAAATTCAATAATTTTTCGAAGCTTACAAGTATACCAAACATAGGTTAACAAAAAAGATCAAAATTTGTGATTATTACAAACCTTGATTAGTATCAACAAAACATTGAAATTTCATAAATTCTCATAATTAAAACTTGTATGAAATCGTAATTTCTTTACGCTAAAACAAATAAAAAACCAATAAACTTAAAGTATAATCAACAAAATTTACTGTCAAGGCAACCTTTTGAAGTTCAGTGGATTTGATATTGGGGGTCTAGGGAGATTCAACTGGTACATGCGATGAGGCTGGACGCAGGAGACAACAAAGGCTTCGTCGATCTTGAACGGTCTCTATGGTGAGATGGCCAACGTTAAACTAAATAAAAAAAAAAGCAATAACCTTAAAGTATGAATCACAGTGAGTATAAACCTTAAAATATAAATTGTGGTGAGTATAAGCTGGAGGCAACGACTGAATCGTCGATCTACAACGGACTTTGTGACGAGATGGCTAGAGGTGACTTGTTGTGGATTCCAACTATTTTGAATGGTAAGAGAGGTTATCGAAACTAGGAAGAAATTGGGGAGAGAAAGAAGAGTTTGTTGGGTTTCTTTGGATTCTGTCTTTGGGGGAAAAATAAGACTAACATTGAAAATGACAATTTAAATTTTGAATTTTTTTTTCTTTTTGTTTTTTTTTTTGCTCCACCTCAGGTTGTAAACCAAATTGTCAAGAGATATTGTACGTGTAGCATTATTGTAACTTAATTAACATAGTACTGTTGTGGGAATTGGAAAGAGGAAAAACAAAAGATAATTCGTTAATGTTATTTAGCGCCAGTTTAGGTGATCAAACTTGATTGTTAGAGCCCCATTTTTCTCAAAAACATGCATTTTATAATAGTTTTATGATGGAAAATGTGTGGTTAAAAAATAAGAAATTTTTTGAGTTTACGTGTAATATTATTTTATTGAAGAATATATGGCTGAAATGAGGTCAAATCAATGTTCAAGAATACATTTTGATTGAAAAAGTGAAGCTCAAATAAGGGCTCAATTAAATGAAGGAATAATTGCAACAGATCCCAAGTCTTTGGCTTTTTGGTAGAATTTATCCTAACTTTCAATTTGCACCACCAACGATATCAATCATTTCATTTCGTTGCAACAGAGGTCCAAATGAATGAATTCCATACATTTGACCATTAGTTGACTAGAATAATATAATTTGACCAAATATTTTAAGGGTAAAATGATAAATTTGTAATTATTTTTACTAAAAATACAATTATAATAAAGAATAACTAAACCAAAGGTTTTCCACCCCCACCCCAAAACAAATAGAGGCTCCACCATCCATCGGCCATCGTTGTCGACACCATCTCTCCTTCAAGGCATGGGCCTCTCACGCGTCTCTCCAAGCTCACCTTTTTCCATATCAAACCAACAATTTTTCGCTCTACATACCAACCCACGAAACAAATCACAAAACTCTCTTTGTTCAATCATATGGGTTTACATGTCAAATCGAAAAACATATCCCAGAATCGTAGAATTCTTTTTATGCAGATCTGTGTTAATATACCTATTTTCATGATTGATTTGGATTTGGGGAAACGGTCTTGTGGGTTTTTGGTTTGCAGATCTTCTCCACAATAACAAAAATTGTGGGAACACTAGGTTATAATTCTCTAGAAGTCATCACGACCTTGAAGTAATACAAACTGCATGGAAAATTTGACAAAACTATATATACAAATATACTTATAGAGGTTAATGTGAGGGAATAGAGTGATTGAGTGGTGGTGCCGACGATTTGTGGTAGGATTGACAGTGGTGGTGCCAACAGTATATGATGGGATTGATAGTGGTAGTGCCAACAATTTGTGGTGGGATTGACAGAAGCAAATTGTAAGGATTGACGTGGTGGTTCAATCAGGTTTTAGCATGTGTGTTTATCTCTATGTATGTATTTGAGGCGATGGCGTTAACAGTGGTGCCGACGGTCGTGTCAACGTTGGGTGATGGTGGCAGTGATTTTCAGGGTTGGGGTGGGTAGAGTGGGGGTAACGTCGTGTGCTTGTTTCTCGTAATTATCATATCTATTTATATGTATTTATCTTACATTTATTTACTAGTTAATAAATTTATTATTTTTATGGATAATTATAATTTATAATTAAGGGTATGTACATTGATGCACTGAACGATTGTTATGCATATTAAAATTAATTATAATATGTGCATCATGTTGTGAAAAGAGAGAAAAAGAGCAAAGATAATAAAAGTCAATATACTTGTATGTATTATAATGAGAACTAAAGTCATATATTTATAGGAAATGATTAAAGATACCTATAATAAAAATAATTTCTAAGGTTGTATGGGTACAATTATCATTCACATTAAACTTACCATTTACAACACTCCTCGTTGAATGACACATTACAAAATATCTATCTTCTTGATACATTATTTAGCAAAAAGCCAATGGAACAAAAATGCCAACAATAAAGAATACAAATATAAAGAGTAATAAATCGTTGCCTCATTAAAATCTTGTCAAGAAAATCCTGTGGGACAAAACTCGATCGAAGGAAAAGAGTACAGCTATCCCCATTGATTTCAATTCTTGTATTAAGCTATACATGTCTTGTACGTCGATGTCTTCAATATTGATATCTTGTACGTCAATCCCTTCAAAAAAAAAAATCGGAGGGACAAAAATTGATGATTGCAGTAATATGATTATTCGAAAAATAGCTCTTGTTGATTTCTTCAGGAGTCTCATATATATCAGAGTATTAATTTGAGAGAAATGTTGTTTAGATTATAGATATTCATTATACAAAGAATATGTCTCGTTAAAACCTTATTGGAAAAAATCCTGTGGGAAAAATCCTAATGAAGGAAAAAAAGTATATTTATTCTTTTGAATACGTCACAAAAGTTGCCTAATTAAAAACCTTACCAAGAAAACCCAATGGGACAAAACTCGATCAAGGAAAAAAGAGTACAACGCGTGTTTACTCCCTCTCATGATAATATTATTTAAATTATATGCTTCAAACATATTAAATATTTCAACGTAACATTAATAATCATGCCAATAAGATGGCTATAATCAAATTTATTATATGCATGTCAAATTTCATGCATTGTCATACTAATAAATTAGAGACTTGTGATTGCATCCACCAAATGATAATTTATCTATTTACACAAGTTTTCATAGAATTCATTATAAAGAATCTTACATTTCATATTACGACTTTACTTTTTTATATTCATTTCGTATAAATATACACTTTTAGGTGTTTTAGACTGTAGATACATAAATTTCAAGTTTCTCTAGCAAGTTCAATTTTACTAGGATCGTATCTAGAAAACTTTAGGTTTCTCTTGTAAATTCAATTTTAGTATGATCGCTTCATTTTATTTGATCAATCATTTCTTCGATCAATATATTTCAACGAATTTATTTAGATTCATCACTATTTATAATATGATGCAGTACATCATTTGCAAAAGTATTGTCGACGACTTTTTCTTATCTTTTTCGATTCTATTTTTTTCCATAATGACATAACTTATTGAAATATCTAAATTTTCATTATTCCAGATACCTGAACCTCTTTTAGGGTTATATAATATGTTATATCTAAATACTCATTAAGAGTATATACATCATTAATGAAACCATATTTACCAATTGCTCCATTTTCATTTGAAGGATTTTGTAATAGAATCAAATGTCATCACGCTTCAAACGTACCATAAATTTATCAAATATAATATCAACGAATTATTCTTATAGGAGTCAATTCAAGTTGTAGCTTTTAAATCTGATGTGTGAGATTGTTAATCTCTTTGTTCAGTATATGCACCTAAATGAATTATCTTTCAAACTTTTGATTCGAATTATTTTTTGCGAGGATTTAGATAATGATGAATTTGTATATTATTTCCATCTTTTTAACTCTTTCCCCTAATACTGAGAGAATTTCAAATTAAATTGACAATCATTTTTATCGAGTTATAAAATCACTTATTTAGGATAAGGGTTCATACTACGCATTTATTCTCAGCATTTTTTTTTACTTTCCATCTCAGTGTATTGTGGTGGATTAAGTTTACATATACTGCACTATCGAACTAATTTGATGGAAAAATTAGGCTCTGATCATAAGCCAAGTTATAATTAGGAGAATTATGATGTTCGCATGATGCGTAATGACTTTCCGTAAACTGAAATGAGAAGTATTTGGTTCTCAATTAAATTAATTGGTGGCGTTTAACAAACAATAATGTTAAACCACTTATCGACATCTCAACTAACACTTATTAAAAAGTTGAAATTTACGATCACTAGTATTAAAAAGACATACCGTCTTAATTTTATAATCTGAAAATTATGATCATAATTTGAGTAGTACTTTCGCAAACTTCAGGTTGCGAACATCATGCAATCATCTAATATTTGTATAAATCTATTATATACAAATAATATCTAGATGATCAACATGGAGGGGGAAAAGGCCCCATTTATCACCCTATTTAATTTTTAGAAATATAGAGAATTCATGCCATATTTTAATTATTGATGTATATTGATCAAATGTCGACAAAAAGAACAAATAATATATAGGAAGTCATTGGATTGAAAGTCTTATGGTTCTTCATTGAATATCCATTTGAATTTTTAATTTCGCATCATTATTGATCTAGTAGTTGTCCAACTGATTGTGCCAAACAATAAAATCACATTGAACTTCTGGTTCAATATAAGATATAATTCAATTATTTAATTTCAAAGAATGTGATTAAATATTATATAATCATATATCATTTAAGTAATCAAACTATTCAATGTTCTCATGGCATTAATTACATGTTATCCTTCAAGGATAAACATGAATTCAAAATGATACATTTTTCGAAACATGTGCTTACATTAATTACATGTTGTCCTTCAGATATAAACATGAATTCAAAATTATGTATTTTTTGAAACATGCACTATTTTGAGAGTACATTGTATTTATTATTACTCATTTAAAAGCAATATTGATATGATCCGGGACAAGCAATCACTTTTGTCGGTTTACACGAGTCAAAGGTTCAAGAAATGGGGTTCAAATTGGTGAAGCTGACAAGCAAATGTTCAAGTTTCGTGAAGGGGCTAGGGAGCCGAAATGAGTTGGATTCAATGTTTGGAAGATATTTGGAAAGAAAACGAGTAGTGTGGATTAAAATAAACATAACTCTCAGCTCGGGTGTTTGATTTTCACTCATGAGTACAATTCGGAATCGACACAAAATTCCGCGTAAGGAAACATGGGCACATGGTACTTTTGGACTTATGGTCACATAGAAATATACCGAGAACAAGTTGGCGAAAAATAGTATAAAAATTTGGCGAGAGTTTTATCTTTGTGGTAGTTTCCTAGTTTAACTTAAATACCATCTTTTTAACATCTTTTGTGATCTATTTGAATTAAGCACGAGATTATCTAGCTAAATTAGGATTTTTCATAGTTTCATATAAATATGATCTATTATTATTTGAAAATGAAGACTTTTGACATAATGAATTCAGAATTTCTCTCTCATTGTTCTTGATTGAACATGTACTGAACTTATCAAATATTGTTATATTTATGGCATTTAACCTTTAGAACTTATCAAATGATTAGGCACCTTTTGTGGCATTCGCAAATCGAGGTTCGTTGTTTGGTTGCTTAGTTCAATAATTTCCGGGTCATTCTATCATCTACAACCTGAATTTGGGCTTTCACGACATTTTTAATTAATTTTGTGATTTCCACGCTAATCTCGCTCCCGAATTCGCGTCATTTGGTATCAGAGCTTGGGCTCCAGATTCAGGTTATATTTTTTTAGTCTTTTGTTTTTGTTCTTCGTATTCTTCGTATCCATCGTAAATTCGAGTATTTAATCTAGACAATTCCAAAAAAAAAAGAGTGAACAGTTGTTTTTAGGTTAGTTTAGCATCCAAATTAACTCCTGTTTCTTTTGTCAGTTTCGTAGTTGAATTTCGAGCTCTAAAAAAATATTTTTTACTGTTCACATCGTATTGTTAAAAAATTATTATTTTTATTTATTTATTTGGGAAGTTGTCAATATATTATTATCTATCCTAAATTCAAAATCTGTTGTGTTTATTTCAATTCAAAATTCAAGAACCACTTTCTTGAATAAAAAGAATTTCCTTTCGAAATTTCATCCAATTGTCTAATTCTTTTCTCTAGTCTTCTTGATTACACCTACGTAAATGATGGATGTTGATTGGGATTTATTTTCTACACTCGGTGTTTTATAGGTAGTACGGTATGCAATTTGGCTATTGATAAGGAGTACGTGTCAGACTTGGCTAGTATCACGATGGTGGAAAATTGGGATTACCTTTACAACAACACACTAGGCCTTATAGAATGACTTGTTTGAAGGAGTGTGGGAAGGTAGATGTGATCAAACGGGTTTTATTTCACGGGTTTTATTGAATGTCACCATTGGAAGATATAGTGATGAAGTTTGATGTGATATAGTTCCATTAAAAAAATTTATATCTTGTTTGGGAAACTTTGGATGTATGAGATGAAGGCTATTTATGATATGAGAAGGAATAATTATAGGTTTCTTCAGGACTGGATAAAAATCACTCTGGCTGGGTTGACACTAGAACAATCCCTTGCAGAATGATGAAGCAAAGGGGGAAAAGCAAGAGAGTGAGATGATCACACCACAAGAGAACACCGGAGTTGAATTATGGTGTGCTGTCGTAGGCACCCAAAAATAGTCCTTAAACCTCTAAAACTAATGTAGTAGTGGAAGTAAGGGTCGATCCCACGAAGAGTGTGTAATTCAATAGTTTATGCTCCGTACAATGATTGAGGGGTTTTTGTATGCAAACAATTGTAAATAATGCAATTAATAACAATGAAAACTAAATTAACGAAAATAATCAAAAGACTAACCTTGGTCCAAGTCAATATCCACCTTCGGAAATCCACAACTGATCATAGATGCAAGGATAATTCAATTCATATCTTGAATATTCACCGTTGGAATAATTTTCCTATTTCTCCTTAATTTTAGTTAGTTAGAAACCAGCGTTCTAATTAACCCTAATTATTAAATAACCCCAGACCAGCGCTCAAGATTCAATTTAATAACAGCTTTAAACAATAGAGAAATCGATGAACTAGATAACACAAACACCAGCGGTTGCATTCAATCTATTTAAACATTCTTCTTAAGATTCAATAACCTCTATCGCAGAAAATCATCAAATCCTAGTGCTTCACAAGTTAAAGAAATCAAACAATTACGGATTTGATATTTAACTTAGCGGTAGATTGCAACGAATAATAAACTAGTAGGCCTCCTAGCAATTAAACATAACAATCATAGAAATAAGTGCAGAAAAATATTCAATACTCAAAAACATGAATTAAATTAAGAAAAACCATTTAGATCTCACAATATGTGGTTCCGAGGCTTCAATCTCCTTCGACCAAGTGTAAAAGTTTAGTTACAATTCATGAATCTAAGAGAAAAATAGAGAAGAATAATGTTGGAGAGGTTCTCCCTTTGTTTTGGTCTCCTTAGGTCTATTTATACTTCCCTACATGTTTTTGGCCAATTTGGAGTCTTTTTCTCGAGTTTTTGCGGCCCAAACAATAAAAACCTAAAATCTGTGGCGGCGCGCGGCGCTTGAGCGCTATAGGAGAGCGCTTGAGCGCTAGAAATTTGTCCACTTTGCATCAGCTTCAGTATTTTCATCATAACTTTCTCTTCCGATGTCCGATTGAGACGATTCAAGATGCGTTAGAAAGATAACTCAAAGGGCTACAACTTTTATTCAGAGACCATCTTCAAATTTAATCGTTTACCATGTCCAAAATTGGTCTCAACATGAGGTTGAAAACCGATGCAAAACTTTTCAGTTTGAAAGTTGATATGTGAAAATGTCTTGGCCATATTTCATCCATTTGAATCCTCTCTTCATCCAATTGACCTCTAACACTCTCGAATCTTCATCACAAGGTTAGAAACAAGTTTAGAATATTTGCACTTTAGTCTTTGAACTTTCACTTTCTTCCATTTTGGTCCCTTTTCATCTATTTCTTCCAAATTACGCAATCTCCATAGAATTGCCACCTAAACCAAAATATGAGAATACTAAGTACATTTAGGTACAAAATAAACATATGAGCGCATAAAATAAGGAGGAAAAAATATGTATTTTACATTCCTATCAAATTCCCCCACACTTAGCTTTTGCTCGTCCTCGGGCAAAACTCAAATTTAATTTCCCAAAACACCAGGTCATAATGCCAAGAACATGGAACCATCAAGCATTTTCAAAACACATAAAATATCATGAATAAACATCTCACACAACTCATTATCAATTAGCGACCATGTTCATATGAAGATGGAGTAAACTAAACATGTAGACCCTCACGGATATAAGCACTCAACTCTCATGTGTTTAAAATGGTAAGTGTTTCGCTCAAATTCATTCCAATGGAGATGTTCTACCATATGCTTGCATATCTTCTCACTCGCCACCACTTAGATCACATGCTTTACAAGAATCATAAGGACTTTTCAAAAGTTGTAATGTGGTTTATGGTCAAGGTGGGAAATATTTGGGTATGTGACTCAAGAGCCATCGAAACTAGTGGAGCAAAGATAAAAAGACTTAGCTCAAACATATACATAAGACATGTAAACCAACCACTCCACATGATAGCTTCATCATTTTTGCATCTATCACACACAAATCGAACTCTTTTTGAGATGTAGGAAGAGTTATGAATATAGATCTTTTTCACATTAAAATCACTCTCCTTCATTACTTATTTTTTTTTTCTCTTTTTCTTCAATCATTCATTTTTTTTTTCCTTCTTGCATTTTTCTTGCACAATGTAAACTTCAAATTATACATCAATATTGGAACTCCCAGAATTGACATAGAAAATTTGTTCCAATTCACCAATAATAGCACTGCCATAAATCTTGATACCCTCACACTTATTTTCTTGCATACCCACACTTCTCATGACATTCAACGATACTCCACTAGCTCTAAGGCTTGGGTAAAGATATTGTTTTTCGGTTTAAATCTTGTAATGTGAATTTATACACAGAAAAGGCAATAAGGCTCAAATGGGCTCAACAATGGAAAATTCAATTATAGGGTCGGCTATTTGGCTAATGAAGCTCATTTATGTAACAAAGATGGCCTTAATCATGTTCGTGCATTCATGTATCAATGTGATCTTGAAGAAAATCAAGACAAGTTCTAGAGAAACAAAACCATGGAAGAATATCCCACACGAAAAGAAATAATGAGACTGTTATGGATGTATCAGTCTAAAGGCTCAAAAATCTCACTGGCTTTTGTCTACAGAATTTAGTTACTACCATCCTCAAAGAGAATAACTCCACTAATCAACTCTAAGTTGGAGGATTATTCATTCAATCATGTTATGAGTTCTTCAAAAGCCTAATTAATTCCAGCAAATAGCATATACAACAAAAAATCTTTTAACCTCAACTCTTCTTCTTATAAAATCATGCAATTTTTTTTTTAAAATTAACTCACTCAATCTAAATGCAACCTAAATCTAAATCCCTCCCCCACACTTAAAACTTACATTGTCCCCAATGTAAGGTCCAATGCAAAGAAAATGACAAATATAACTAAAATAAAAAACGGAATGCAAAAAATAAAAACAAAAATAAAATGATAAATGAACGAACTCCCCTTGGGTTGCCTCCCAAGCAGCGCCTTTGTTTATCGTCTTTGGCTCGACTCACTGTTTCTTTATTCAGCCTGGGTCTATCATGGTTGGCTTCGATCTTCCTTGCGGTGTACCAAGTTCAATGGGAATGATAACTAGCAGTGTTCTTCCACCTCCATAGAATACATACTTGTAGTGACTAGGGTACTGCTTCAAATCCGAAATGAAAGTCTGTAAAACAGAAGATAGAGGCTTCTCATTAGAAACGGGTAATACAAAACAAGAACTATTACCTGACTCTGGAAGATTATTTAATGCTGCCACAGTTCTTTGTAACTCAGTGTTTAAGGCTAGTTCATCTTTTTCTTGCCTAAGATGCTCAGTATTGACAGCTTTCCATTCTTTTTTAGCAACAAATTCGAAAACATCCTGTGCTAAATGATCAATCACATCAATAAAATGAACATGATTATTATTACACCGATGTTTCATGGAATCATATATATTAAGTGTGATAGTTTTATCAACAAATTCCATGGTTAGTGTGCTATTATGAAAGTCCATTTCAGTTTTGGATGTCCTTAAGAATGGTCTTCCCAACAAAATAGGGAAAGTTTGATTACTGCTGCCCATGTCAAGCACATAAAAATCAACAGGAAAAATCAACTCATTAACTTTCACGAGAACATCCTCAACTACCCCCTTAGGATATGCATTAGATTTATCAGCCAGTTGGATTACCACACCAGTGTCAATTAAAGGTCCTAGTTTCAAGGAATTGTATACAGAATATGGCATGACATTAATAGATGCTCCTGAATCTAACATGGCCTTCTCAAACTTAGTATTGCCTATCATGCAAGGGATAGTGAACATACCTGGATCAGTGCACTTTGCAGGAAGTTTCTTTTGAATTATTGCAGATACCTGTTCTCCAACTTTTACCCTTTCAATCCCCTTCAATTTCTGTTTCTTTTTACTTGTGCACAAGTGTTTCAAGAATTTAGCATAACGAGGCACTTGTTTAAACATATCTAAAAGTGGAATATTTACCTCACATTTACTAAAAATTTCATGCAGCTCATCATGATTTCGTTCATATTTCCTAGATCCTACTAAAGCTTGAGGAAACGGAGGTACACATTTATAATCAGAAAAAGGTGGAAACTTACGCTCAGTTACCTCAGTATTGTTAGGAGCACTCTTTTCTGCTGTGATATATTCCTCATTTTCTTCCATTGATGATGTAGGGGCTACCTTCACTGGATCTTCAACCTTCGCTCCACTCCTCAACATGATTGCACTTACATTTTCTTTTGGATTTATCACTGTTTGAGATGTCAATTCTCTCATATTCTGTGACTCCAACCTACTGACCGCGTTAGCCATTTGACTCATTTGATTCTCCAAACTTTGAATGCTAGCCCTTCTCTCCTGTTGAAATTGTAAAGTGTTAGTGGCAAGAGATTTAACCATATCTTCTAAAGACATACTAGAGTTAGAAGTTTGGCCATGTTGTTGTCTAGGAGGGTATGGCTGATTATATTGCTGGAAATTCTGCCAATTTTGATTCATATGTTGATTCACTTGTCGATTCCCATAACTAAAATTTGGATGATCCCTCCATCCTTGATTGTACGTGTTTAAATAGGGATCATAATTCCTCTGTTGTTGTTCAGGGAAGCTACCGGCTGCATTTACATGTTCAACATATTCTTCTTGAAGTGTTGGACACATATCAGTTGGATGGCCTACAAATGAACAAATTCCACAAGTCTTTGCTGTTTGCATAGTACCTACAGCCATTTGATAAATAAGAGTAGTTAGACTCGCAAGTTGTTGTTCAATGGATGAAACATTTACCTCATTAACTTGTCTAGAAGGGGGATCAAATCTGGCGTCAAATTGTTGAGAATTGGCAGCCATATTTGCAATCAAGTTTCTTGAGTAATAGATTGAGTTATGGGCATAAACTATCAAGGAAACTAAAAAAAAAATATGAAAAAAATGAAAAAAAAAGGTTAAAAAGAAACTAGAATAAGAAAAATAAATAAAATTCTATGCTAAAATTTCTAAAAACAATAAATTGCCTAAAAACCTAAAAAATTTGATTTTGATTTTTTTTTCAAAATAAAATAAACAACTAAAGAAGCACAAAAATAAATTAACACCACTCCCCGGCAACGGCGCCAAAATTTGGTGTGATGTCGTAGGCACCCAAAAATAGTCCTTAAACCTCTAAAACTAATGTAGTAGTGGAAGTAAGGGTCGATCCCACGAAGAGTGTGTAATTCAATAGTTTATGCTCCGTACAATGATTGAGGGGTTTTTGTATGCAAACAATTGTAAATAATGCAATTAATAACAATGAAAACTAAATTAACGAAAATAATCAAAAGACTAACCTTGGTCCAAGTCAATATCCACCTTCGGAAATCCACAATTGATCATAGATGCAAGGATAATTCAATTCATATCTTGAATATTCACCGTTGGAATAATTTTCCTATTTCTCCTTAATTTTAGTTAGTTAGAAACCAGCGTTCTAATTAACCCTAATTATTAAATAACCTCAGACCAGCGCTCAAGATTCAATTTAATAACAGCTTTAAACAATAGAGAAATCGATGAACTAGATAACACAAACACCAGCGGTTGCATTCAATCTATTTAAACATTCTTCTTAAGATTCAATAACCTCTATCGCAGAAAATCATCAAATCCTAGTGCTTCACAAGTTAAAGGAATCAAACAATTACGGATTTGATATTTAACTTAGCGGTAGATTGCAACGAATAATAAACTAGTAGGCCTCCTAGCAATTAAACATAACAATCATAGAAATAAGTGCAGAAAAATATTCAATACTCAAAAACAAGAATTAAATTAAGAAAAACCATTTAGATCTCACAATATGTGGTTCCGAGGCTTCAATCTCCTTCGACCAAGTGTAAAAGTTTAGTTACAATTCATGAATCTAAGAGAAAAATAGAGAAGAATAATGTTGGAGAGGTTCTGCCTTTGTTTTGGTCTCCTTAGGTCTATTTATACTTCCCTACATGTTCTTGACCAATTTGGAGTCTTTTTCTCGAGTTTTTGCGGCCCAAACAATAAAAACCTAAAATCTGTGGCGGCGCGCGGCGCTTGAGCGCTATAGGAGAGCGCTTGAGCGCTAGAAATTTGTCCACTTTGCATCAGCTTCAGTATTTTCATCATAACTTTCTCTTCCGATGTCCGATTGAGACGATTCAAGATGCGTTAGAAAGATAACTCAAAGGGCTACAACTTTTATTCAGAGACCATCTTCAAATTAGATCGTTTACCATGTCCAAAATTGGTCTCAATATGAGGTTGAAAACCGATGCAAAACTTTTCAGCTTGAAAGTTGATATGTGAAAATGTCTTGGCCATATTTCATCCCTTTGAATCCTTTCTTCATCCAATTGACCTCTAACACTCTCGAATCTTCATCACAAGGTTAGAAACAAGTTTAGAATATTTGCACTTTAGTCCTTGAACTTTCACTTTCTTCCATTTTGATCATTTTTCACATATTTCTTCCAAATTATGCCATATCCATAGAATTGCCACCTAAACCAAAATATGAGAATACTAAGTACATTTAGGTACAAAATAAACATATGAGCGCATAAAATAAGGAGGAAAAAATATGTATTTTACATTCCTATCAAATTACAGGAGAAGTCCAGAAATAGGGAAGTTGAGATTGAGGATGGTGAATTGAAAAATGCAGTTGATTTTGGGAAGAGTGAACCAATTAATGAACAGGAACACAAGCAGACTGATACAAAATTGTAGAGATAGTTTATTAAGAGAGTGGGCAAATAATAGAAGAGTGTGTTGAACAAATGGTTGAAAACATTTTGGAGAACAAAGAGCAGAGTTTCATCGTTCCGCGTGATGTGGTGGAGACGATACACTATGAGTACGAGGACCCATATCTCGTTGTTGGGGAAGCTAACAAATTTAATCGTGTTTTGCTAATTCTTTCTTTCACGTTGATAATTGTACGTGGGAGTTCAAACAATAACATTTATGGGTGATTGTGTTTGTGCTACAATACATCCATACCTAAAAAATGGATGGGTACCGTGTATTGATCATATACCATGGGAGGAAAAAATTTCCATTTGATCTAGGCGGTGCAGTGATGAGTTGGGTAATAGGCTGGTTATCCCCTATGCGATCACAAGGTACGGATACGAGGATGAATCCTTTCGAAGAGAGGGAATGATATGATCCGTGATAGGCAATCACTTGGTCGGGTCACACAAGTCAAGGGTTCAAGTAGTGGAGTTTAGATGGGTGAAGTCAACAAGCCAATGTTCAAGTTTCGTGAAGAGCTCGAGAGCCGAAAGGAGTTGGATTCAAGGTTTGGAAGATATTTGAAAAGAAAACGGGTAGCGTGAATTAAAATGAGCATAACTCTCAGCTTGGGTGTTGAATTTTTGCACATGAGTACAATTCGGAATCGTTACGAAATTCTGCACAAAGATATGCGAGAGCATGTTACTTTTAGGCTTACGGTTGCACAGAAACATGTTGAGAACAAGTTGGCGAAAAACAGTATAAAAATTTGACGAGAGTTTTATCTTTTTTGGTATTTTCCTAGTTTGACTTCAAATATAATCTTTTTAGCATCTTTTGTGATCTATTTGAATTAAACACGAGATTATCTAGCTAAATCAGAGTTTTTCATAGTTTTATATAAATAAGATATATTATTATTTGAAAATGAAGACTTTTGACATAATGAATTGATATTTTCTATCTCCTTGTTTTTTATTGAACATGTACCGAACTTATTAAATATTGTTATATTGTGGCGTTCAACCCTTAAAACTTATCAAATGATTATGTACATTTTGTGGCGTTCGAAAATTGATGTTAATTGGTTTTGTAATTAAGAGGTCATTCAAACTTCATTTTTATTTGGTTACTTGATTCAATAATTTGCAGGTCGAGATTCTACCCTCAACAACCTGAATTTGGACTTTCCCGACATTTTAAATTAATTCCGCGATTTACACGCTGATCCTGCTCCCGAGTTCACGTTAAATATATTAATATTCTTATGAAATATTGAAAATTATAATTTATAATCTTAAGAAGCAAGTAATATTCTTCTGAAATATTAATTATGATGTTGTACAACTTCAAGGACAACAATGAACTATTATTTCGAAACATTAGCTTTTTAGGAGCCATATATTTGCTTCTTCAAGAGAAATAGATCAATATTCTTGTGAAATATTAGAATTAGAGTGTCATGTTTTTCAAGAGCAATAACATATTATTATTTGAAATAATAAATTGTATAAAAATTTAATTTTCAGAAGTTAAAACACAATTTATTTTATTTAATTATACTCTTTGGAAACAAGTAAAATCTAACTAGAATATTAATAATATTGTGCTATTTCAGGAGCAACAATATTTGTAATAGACAAATCTACGATTAATATTCTTTTGAATTATTAATTATAATGTTGTGCTACATTAGGAGCAACAACATAATAAATTATTAATTTAAAGTTAATAGAAAAACCTCTAAAAATATATAATTACCATATAGACATAATATGAATTTATATAGAAAAATGTATTAGCAAAAAATCTTCCAAACGTGAATTAGGAAAAAAAAAATATTTATATACCGACTTTAATGGTAGAATATTGTAGAATGAAATATGTTCAGGAGCATACTATAGAATATTTACGCATAAAGACATTAATGCAAAAATCACGATGACAGTTTATATAACACATGAATTAATTTGATGACATGTGATTAAGCAGAAATTAGTGAGTTTGGCTTCATACGATTAATTCAAAGACGTGATTTTATGTACAGTCATGAATCATAAAAATTGTACGACATGAATTCAAAGACATAAATCATAGATCATGCATATGTACATACATGAATTGACTAAATTCTATATAGACATGCATACATATGTGAATTGAAAAACAAGTTAGAATCTAACTACAAGTATGCACCGTTATGATGTATGTGTATATTTAAAAAAAAAAAAAAAAAAATTCACATGTTACCAAATTAATTTTGGTACATATGGTAGATGATCATGCTTTAAAAAAATTAATACATTCACTAAACTTTAAAAAATTAAGTTATCGTGCTGATAACTTGTTGTGAAAAGATAGAAAAAAAAAAGAGAAAATAAAAGTCAATATAGTTTTATGTATTATAATGAGAACCAAAATTCTATATTTATGGGGAATGATTAGAGATACATATGGTAATAATTTTTAGGATTGTATGAGTACAATTGTCATTCACTAATAACTTACCATTTACAACATATCATTTTATTTATTGGAGTTAATTATGATTCAATGCATTGATTTTATGTTATGATTTAATTAGTTTTCATTTCCTTTTCCACATCGAACGGACTTATATCCTTGGTTTGTCCATCTAAGTCAATTTATTAATTGAATTGACAATTAGGCAATTTAATAAATTAATGGAAACCGAACATGACATTCTTTTATATAATTAATTAATGTAAATGAATGCCCCAAAATGGAAATTTGACTTTGGACACCTTGATTTGCAAAATAAAGTTATACTTCTTCATCCCTCCAAACTTTGTATTAGTTATGATGCCGGCATATGATTGAAAATTTCTAGCAATTTGAATTACCATGTTAGTATTTCATGTTCTGCTTAATTTTACATGAGGAGAAATGACGTTTGTGTGTAAGAACTCTTCTTCTTATATACGTTCTTGTTATTTCGATTTTCATTTCCTCTAAATATTTGATGTATGAAATGTAATTATTTTTAAATTCGGTTTTGGACCAGAATCAAGAACTCATAGCCACGTATATTTAGGATAATTAAATAAGTTTACTTTATTAATAAAAGAAAAACCAAATCAACCAAATAACATTATACCAATGCAATTAACCAAAGTTGTTTCAATATGGACCGCAAAATTCTTCGAACAATCAGTTTTTATTTACGCATTGTGATTTTATGCCCTGATTCAATGAACAGATTATTCGAGAAACTTCAAATATATTTTAATTTTATTACTATTAAGTGGATTTAATTGATGGGACATTCTTAGTTTTGTTGATATTTTACAGTAAAATAAAATAAAATATACGATAAAATAAATGAGCAAGTTGGAGTTTTAATAAATAGTGATTGATTTAGTTGTTCCAGGTACATTGACCTTGTGGTAGGGTTGGATAAAAGTCCCGAATCGAATCGAACCGGACCCGAACCTAACCGAACCGAGCAGTTCTTCATAAATTAAATACCCGAATGGGTACCCGAATTAAGAACCGAACGATTTGGGTCGGGTCTCGAGTCTAGACCAAGAACCGAAGAACCGAATAAAACCCGAATCTAAATAAATTTTTTTATTTTTTATATTGGATTAATTAAATTTTTTTAATTTTTTAAAACAAATTAACATATTAATCTAGCCAAATTTATTTTTTATAATATATTTATTTACTAGGCTGTTCAAGCTCATTTTAAAAGTTATTTACAAAACTCAATTTGTTATTTAGTAGCCTGTTCAAGCTCATTTTAAAAAATTGAAACTCAATTTGCCATTTATAACTTTATATAAAATTAAAACAAATTCTCAAGTCATTACCCTGTGCACGATCTTTTGTCGAGGTCTTTCAATTCTTTATCATTACCGAAAGTTCGAAACCCTTATACCATTGAAATCCGCCATTTACTCCAGCCGATTCAGCCTAACTTGCTCACTGTTATTCAGAGAAATAATTTTTTATTCAAGTATAACGAAGGCACGAAGCTATTGATGATTTGATTATGCATTTTCTTCATTTTCTTTTGTTGTACAGTAGATTTTTTGAATGTATAGTGAGGAAATTAGTGGGTCATGAATAGACAACAAAATATTATTTTAGCTTCCTCACAATTTGAATTTGTGGTGCTGCTTCTTGTTTCGATTTCTTTGATCCGATCCGATGCCATCCATTTGATTTGTGTTTAATATCTTGTTTCAGTTTCAATTTTGTAATGTCTTTTAACTCTTGTTTTGTTTCAAACTTTCAATGTCGACCCTTGTGTGTGCAGTGCAGTTGTGTTTTTGCTTCAGCCTTCATTTGCACTTTGCAGCCTGTAGTGAGGCACTGAGACTGATATGTTTGGTTAGATGCTTAGATTATTTACACTTGTAAGTTGTAACTTGTTCACATGAATTTAGGATTGAATAAACATTATACAATTTATACTCTATTGAATAATTTGAATTTGAAGGTCTGCTCTCTGCTGGCGGTTAGTTGGTAAAATAACTTTATGATGAGGTTTCTTCTATTAAAACTATTTATGTGATTTGAAACTTATTTTTGGAGGAACTGGGTATTTGTTTTCATCATGGCATGTCTGATGTCATTAGTTGTTTTTATGTAATGTTGTTGTAAATATTAAAAAAATTAAATTATGGTATGGAACCAAACGGAACGGAACCGAATCGAACCGAACCGAACCCGAACGGTTCCATAATTATATTTGGACCCGACGGTTCCATTTATTAAATACCCGAAACTTTTGGAACCGAAAAAACCCGAACCGAACCGGCCCACTGTCAGCCCTACCTTGTGGACCACTAAAGATAGATGCTGCCAAGGATTCAAAGAAAGTTCTTGTTTGATCCCAATTTTTTTTTTAAATAAATTCTTTTATCGTCTTTTCAATCACACATTTTTCAATAAAATAATATTACATGTAAATCCAAAAAATTTCATTACTTTTAAACCATATATTCATCATCAATTTTCTTTTTCAAAATACATTTTATACAAAAAAATAAAAATAAAAATAAAATAAAATGGAGATAAAACATTCCCCAAGTAAACCTCCATTTATCTTCATGCTCAAATTACTTGTGGTACGACAAACTCAGTACTATCATTTATATATTGAATTAGTTTTGAAAATAAAACTTATCATTTAATTGAACTATGTTATATTTTTATTAAATTATGTCATTGATGTTTATTGTGTTGAAAAAAATCAAATTGTTTTCAACATTTATGATTTTAAAAGAATATTAAATGATCACACTTTCAAATCTAGGTAGATTTGGGTTGGGTTGGGTTGGGTTGGGTTGGGGTGGGGTTTGTGGAGCAGATAACAATAGCCCCCTCCCCCTTCCCCCGCCCCCACCCTTCACCCTTCACCCTTTTTTTTTTCTTTTTAATGAAAATTGCAAAGTTACCATTTTATCATTTTTACATTTGGTCAAATTCTTCTATTCTTATCAACTAACAATCAAATGAATGAAATTTATCCATTTAGACTTCTACTGCAACGAAATAAAAGGTTTGGGACTGTTGATCGTACAAACTAAATGTTGTTGTAAAGTCTATCAAAACTCCAAAGGTTTGAGACCGTGTTTCAATTATCCCTCAAATAAATAATATGACATTACATTAAATAAATCTATTATTTGATGCTATACAGTTGCCACCTAAACTAGTGATTAACGTTAGTAGTGTTGAATAGCATTACTCATGATACTTATTTTTTTTAAAAAATAATTTTACATATAAATTCAAAAAATTTCTCTACTTTCCAATCCAACAATCTCCAAAAAAATTACTGTATGTATTTTTTGAAAAAATTGGACTCAAACAAATTCTAAGAATACCTATTATAATATTTTCCACTTTATATTTTTGATAGGGGTGTCAACAAGTCAACCTGAACCATGAGCTGAAACTCGAAACTCGGGCTCAGCTTGAGAAAAATGGTTCGGACTATTTTTGACTTGAGCCGAGCCGAACAAAAACTCGACCAAAAAATTTAGGTTCGACCCGAACTTTTGGCTCGAGCCTTAGCGAGCCGAGCTGGTTCAATTTTTTTTTTTAATTCGTTATAAATCTAAAACTTTTTTTAATGAATTTAAAATTTGTACAATTTATACGTATTATAAATAATAACTAAATACTAACATCCAAAAAATATAGCTAAAATTAAAAAAAACAAAAAAAAACAAAAAAAAAAAAGATGAATGCGGTGACCGATTACAACTGCTTGAAAACACAGGCAGCTGTATTTTTTTTATTTATTTTTTTAGTAAGACTCGAGCCAGCTCGTCACGGGTCGATGACGAGCCACGAGCTGAGCCAACGCCCCAAAATGGGGCTCGGCTTGAGTCTCAGCTCTGTCCTACTAAGCCACGAGCATGTCCAGCTCGGACTCGAGCCACTTGAGCCGACGAACCATATTGACATCCATAGTTTTCGGGATACTCTTTCCTTATTATTAGCAACGTTATATAAGAATATGATTGTTACCCTTAGAAACTGGTTTTTGAAGTAAAGAAAAATAATAACAACAAAAACAAAAACAAAAACAACAATAAAAATTAAAAATTTGTCTACAAGAATCTTAAAATCAATCAATTCACTCGAAAATTAAGTGAATTAGAATTATTACCAGTTCATTTTCTTTTAAAAAGGACTTATTACTTTATTTCATTTACCATTTCTGAATTGATTTTTAAAGCATTTATAATTAGAGTATCAATCACAAGTTGTCATCACTTGACTATTCATTACGTTTCCAATTTCCAAGTACTCGCTTGGCTGTCAATTTATAAATGATTTATAAATTTAAATTTAAAATTACACGTTTATAATTACAATTTATTTCCTCTTGCAAACCTGAAACTCTAGTTTTTTACTTCAACCTATTTCATAGGACACAGTATTAATCCTCTTAAAACATCATTTTTTACTTTTATTTTATTTCGAAGAGTATTTAACGAATTTTTGTAAATAAAGAATCGAACTTTTTACATAACTCCAATAACGCTCTCTCTACTCATTACTTTGCTTTTCTCAAAAGCAATTATAGTTCATTGTTTTTCCTCTTTATTTTATCACTTCATCTTTATTTTTTTTTATTATTTTGTGAAAATCGAAGAAATGATTAGAAAATTGTGTAATAAGAAATGAATCATTGAATGGAGAGTGAATTTGACTTTATACATTTGGAGAGTTAAATTCACTCTTTATTTTAAGTTTTGAAGATAAAAAAAAATGTATAAAACACCTCGAGAAGAGATTTGACTCTCTAAAATAGAGGAAGATGAGACTAATAAAGATCTTATTTGAGATGCTCTTACCATTCCTCTTTAAAAAAAAAAAAATGATTTATAATGGCATAAAACACCAATTTAGTGTGAAAATGATGCTCCAACAAGACTTCAAAATTTCACACCAAATTAGTTCATTTAGTGTGATATATACAGTATTAATATCTTCTCTTTTGAACTTCATTTTATTCACAAATTTGAATTTCTATCATATCATTTTTAAATTATTTTATTACTTAATGATTTAATTTAATTATTATTTTCATTAATATTATAATAAAATTGTAATCAAGTAATAAATTATAACAACTGAATACATTAAAATAAAATTACTCAATAAAGCAACTTGCATATTTGATAATTACAAATTAAGAAGAAATTAGCCTACAACAATATAAAAATTGAAAACTAAAATTTAAAGTAAAATACAACAGAAACTAAGATAATAATTTAGTTATTTTAGTAGTACCTAATAGAATACGTAATAAAATAAATTTTGAAATAAATTATTGTTGTGAATTAAGAAATAATAAAACATAGGGATATTTGTGTGTGTGTGTGTGTGTAACATTTGGCGTAATGAGTTAATGACTAAAATGAAGGTTAAAAATAAAATGAAGGTTGCACCATTTTGTTGTGAAAGACGAACCATTTTTCTGAAATGGATTGTAAATGATCTTAATGGGTGATGATCTTGTTAACAGTGCCACTTATAACATATTCAATTGGGTAAATTGTGTAATACCTCCTAACGGTTTACATATATTGCGAAATACCCTCCTAACATTCCATTTTGGTGCAAAACTCTCATAAATTATCCAAACCTTGTGGAATAATCTTTACATCCATTTTCTTTATAAAGTCTTGTGAAATAACGAATTTATCCTTTTGAATTTATAAATAAATAAGAAAAATAAAGAATTAATTACATTTGTAATTTCAGAATTTCCAAAAAACATAAATGAATCCATTTAAAAAAAATTAAAAAGAAAGAAAGAAAACTAAATATTTTTTTTTTTTAAAAACAAAACCCTTTCCTCCTCAACCAACCCCATATCCTCTACCCAACTCCATATCCTCTACCACCACAACCACCACCCAAACCCACTTTTGCGGCACCTCTGCACCACCACCCTTCCACGTATGGTATTTTGGATATATCTTCTACAATTTAGATATATCTATATTTTTTCTTTAATCGTTGATTCTCACACTGAAGTAGCAAAAATGATAGATTATCTAAACATTTCATTGATGCATCTTTCCTTATTCTAAGCTGCTACATGTACATTCTTATTGTACATCAAATTTGACATTTTTGATGTGTCAAAATCATAGCCCTTAACTTATTCAAATTAAGTGCCACGATTTTGATATGTCAAGAAATGTCGAACTTGATATACAAAATGACTGTACGACTAATTTAATCATTCCTTGTTACGTGAAAGTAGCAAAAATAGTGAAAAGGCAACCTTGTTTCCGCCCACAGTAGTCTATCCTACAATAGTCTACATCGCATGCAATGTGGTCTACATCCTGCGTGACACATTATGACGTGTCAATCATTTACTGGTGTGGGCACAAATGACTAAGATTTGAGAAAGAGCATCCCAGTCTCTCAGGGGGAGGAGGGGTTACGAGATACTATACAGAATGGTTCAAACCCCACAAATATATAGCGCCCCAACATCGCCTTCTAATGACATCATTGCTTTTTTACATCTTTTAGGAATTGGGAAAATTGATCGCAACCGTCCGGTTGGAAATGATGGTTGGGTTTTTTTTTTTCTTTCCATTATATTACTTGGGTACTATTCATAGACACATACACGAAACAAAGTGATTTTTTATGGATCTTTATTAATTTTACTAGTCTTGATTTGGCTAAATATCACATTTTCAGTATATTTTAATAAAATTTGATAAAATATAGATAACAATTGTTGATCATATAAAATATGTGATTGAAAATAATTTTTTAGAAATTGGGATAAAGTAGAGACTTTATTTTGTTAGGTTTGGTCACATTATGATAAAAAGTAAATTCACAACAAACCGTTCCACAAGATTAGAAGGGTAATCATACATCACGTCCTTTTATAAATACACTACATTTTAAATACATTAAGCCCATGTTTGAGCCTATTTTTTAGAATAGATTTTGTAAAAAAAAAATAATAATAAAAAATTGAGAACGTGTAGTTAAAAATGAGTTTGGAGAAAAGAAGAGGTTCAAAGATGGACTAAAGATAATTTATTCACATTCTTTTAACTTTTTTTTTTTTTATCAAATATTATCTTTAACTTTTAATTAATAATTTTTTGTCAAAACTTTTTGTTAGTGTGCTTTAAAATGAGGAAAAAATATTTAGTCCTTTTTTTATTATTATTATTTTGCTTATTGAAAGATGTGTGGATAAATGAGTCTTTTTACTTTATATTAACGAAATTTTGGGAGGAAATCTATTATCAAGACGTGTTAAAAATACAATTAAAAGTTGAAAATATTAAAGTGAGAATGAGTAAAGACTATGGACCACTTATACAATTAAAATGTGGTTCAATTATTAAAATATGTGGTTTAAATTAGTCTTCATTTGACAAATTTATAAATCAATTTATAAAGATGAATACAAGTGTATCCAACAAAATATATTATGAATAATAAAGAACAATGAATAAGTGGCTGATATTAATGTTTGAATTTAAATAAATTTATAAACAAACTTATAATTTTTAGCCAATTGTAATTATTCACAATATTTGCTTATTTTATAGGGTTAATTGCAACACAGGTCCCACAGCTTTAAGCGTAGTTGCATATGAGTCACTCAACTTTAATTTGATACAACTAGGTCACACGATTTCAAATTAATAGTGTATATTATTACTCACGTTCAACTCGAAGTAGTTAGATCATGCAATTTCAATTTGCTTGTAAATATGGCAAATTATCTTTAGTCTAGTATAATAAGTCAATTAATCTCTGATGTAGAAAAAATTAACAACAGGCAAACTATAATGAATGGATCATTGAGCTTGTAGTTCAGGGAGGAAATAATATGAGACGTGCAGTAGAAGAAATCAAATTGGAGTCAGATGAGAAATTCGATGCGCTACCGCGTAATCGTCAAAATTGAAATACATTTGATGATTATCAGATTAAAGAAGACATTTCCTCGTTCTTTGGTAACCTGAAGATCGAAGACTTTTTGGATTGGTTGGTAGAGGTTGAACGATTTTTCAAAATTATGGATGTGTCGGAGGACAAGATGTTTAAGATAGTGACGTTCCGTTTGAAATCGACAATAACGGTATGATGTGATCAATTACAAAATACTCGGATTCGAACTTGGAAAAAGATGAAGCAGTTTAAGATGGATCGGTTTCTACCTATAGATTACGAATAGTTTTTATATTGTATGTCTATGGGATGCACGAAGGGCAATCGTATAGTATCAGACGATACCAACGAATTTATGCGGTTGGCATAGCAGAACAAGCTATCAGAATTCGAAAATCGGAAGGAAGTGAGGTATACCAGTAGTTTGAAAGTGTCTATTCTAGATATAATGGGTTACAAAATATTTAGACGCTACAAGATGCCATTAACATAGTGACGAAGCTGAGATGATGGAATCTTATAGAAGGGCGACCACTTATAGGAGAGTTCCCCCAGGGACCGAACCATCTTCATCCGTTTCTTTGGACAAATGGAAGGCCCTCTACAAACATTAGCCAACTCTAACAGGAGCAATGTTGGTCAGTTTGGAAATGGAGGTCAAACTCGAGGCACACCTCAAAATGCAAATCTATATGCTAGCCCCACATGATATATTTGTTATAGATTCATATATAGGCATCGTTCTTGAAAATATGTAGTTTACTAATTAAGTTTGACCTTACGTGTAGAATCAATCTATTAAAAGCAACATATCATTTTTTAATAGTTTCTAGATGATTAAGCATACAATTCAATTATCCTTGTTTGAATACCATAGTTTGTAATATGAAAAGTAGTAAATAATGAACACCGATACGATGACTGAGAAACCCAATTGGGTAAAAACTCCGGGACCAAGTCTGTAACCTCCATTATAGACAATATGGATTACAGTCCATTTTCAACCTAGCAAATGTCACTAGTCCTCGCTGTTGTAATTCCTGTAATTTCAAGATCTGTTGTTCATTTAGACTTACGATCTGCTATCGTAGATACTATCTAACCAACCTTCTAGATTTCCCAATCTACTTCATATAGCTTCCAAGATCTGTTGTAAATTCCAAACTCATTTCTGCTCTTATAGTCTAACCTCTCTCAACCTCAGAAACTTCTGAAGTCCAATTGAGAAAATACATTCCTCAAAGTGTTAAGGAAGTTGGTGTTTTGGATTCTTCAATTTGACGTTTTCCCAAAACTTGGTTGTTGGATATCAAGAATGAATAATCTCACCAATGAATTGTGTTCTTGAATCTCTTAAAAGATGATATGAATATGAGGCACAATAAGACAACCCCATTAAATTCGTGCAATACCCTCTGTATTTATAGTTGGAGGTGTATGAGTTGTATGGGCCGTGTAAAACTCTCCAAAATCGCAAATAGGGTTTTCTCGGATCGACATGTTGCTCAAGCAAAGAGTTAGCAATAGTCGAGCGACGGCCTCTCGCCTGAGCGAGAACCGGGTGACAGGCGAGCGACGACGATTCGCTTAAGCAATGTCCAGACGATAGGTTAGCGAAAATTCGGCACCGCTTCTTCCTTGTCTCCAAACTCGAACTCAAATCTTAGACTACGTAACTCAACTATACAATATTGCAATTCACTCCTTGACTTTTACACATCTTCAAACAAGTCCTTTTTGTTCACAGAATTGTCAATTACACCATTGAACCTAACAATCTCCCTCTTTGGCATTCTGTGACAAAACTATACAATTTAAGTCAATGCAGTAAAATAAATCAACATAACAAATTAAACTACCCAAGTTACTCAAGTTCTTTTACTTCTTGCATTAACTTGGTATGCCTGTTTCCTGAAATCAAAAAACTCAATACCCAGTGTAAAAGCACGTGATACATGAAATCAAAAACTCATGAGCATAAATAAGCATGCTAGTTTGAGACGTGACATTAATGTCAATCAAAACACCAATCGAAACATTAACATCACAAAATATCAAAACTCAAACAGCTATGCATAAAATATGCAATATAGATGTAATGCACATGCTCCCCCCTTATTGCAAACTCTCAACATTTTTATGTTGTAGGAAAATGTATCTATGTGTTTTCCCAACGACCCCTCAGACATAAAATGCAACATTTAATGCTCTACTTAAATCAAAATTCAAAAATTTTCTCTTTAAGTTCTTCCCCCCCCTTTTGTCACAAATGACGAAGGGATAAACAAACACAACAAACACTTAACAATAACATATAATCACTAAAAAATGCATTCGTTAGCATGCATAAGTATAAACAATGGACAGTAAACCTTCCCACATACTAAATTCAAGTTATCATAGAGTAAATTGTATAAGTGACACATATGTTTAAAGTGTCACTAATCATTTGTAAGCAAGACCCCAAACCTTAATTTTATGAGAAAGAACATGCTAAACATCACTACCAATAAGTGTATTCATTTACATATGAAATTCAAACCATTTAAATCACATTAGGACCTTTAAATATAAGCTCATTTTATATTGATATTTTATTCTCTCCCTGAGTTTTTGCACATATTTTTCTCACAGTTTCAACATTTTTGAGCTTATAATTATTTTTCACATCTTAAGTAGAGGTTCTTCTTCATTAAGCGACTAAAATAACATTATAACGAGCTTTAGGTCAGTTAACCCAAGTCAGTTGACCATATGCACCAGATTATGAGAAACTTCACAGGCTTAATTGCTTAAGTCAAATAGACTTCGAGGAAGAACATAAGATATTGAGCTTTTTATAGTAGGGGATAAATTTGAGCTTAGGTCTAATAAAAAATGTCAATTCATGTTCAAAGTTACCTTACTAACATGTGACTGTCATCCCAAATCTCACACACGCGGTAGAGTCCCACTAACACTATCATAGTATGTGCAGTGCAGATAGTAAATAAAGACACATATACTAAATACTCCAAAAATAATCTAAGCTAGAAAACAATGTTACAACACATCAATTAAAACTATACTTGATCACAATAAACAAATTAGAGTATATTATATATTAAGCTGTAAAAATAATTTCTTGCATTTTTTATTTTTCAATTTTTTTGTTTTTCTTTTAAAGTATGAATGCACGAAGCACATAAAAAATCAAACACACAAAAATAGTAATAATAAAAATGCATGTGATTTGATTACGCCCAAAGATTTACGCGGTGTTGTAGTTTAGCTTTGTGGCGTCGTATCCACATGGAGATGGAAAAGTTGTCTAAGGTTCCAAACGGGGGTGATTTATCCTTTTGAATTTGTAGGAAGATTTGGTTGTTGATCAAGTGAATCAATATCAAATTATGAGATAAAATGCAATAATTAGGATAGTGAAGCTTTGGAATTCCCTTACTCGGTTCAGGTCATTCAATATCGTTTATTCAAATTGATGACACAATTAGAGACTTTCATCTCGGTACTCTAATCGGAGAGTTTAGCAATCAAAACCAAGAATATTCATAAATTTACTTCTAGATTCTAAACTTTCTCCACAATTTTCGCGATTAATTATTGAAATCAGATTACTAATCAACCATATACATGTAGCATAGAGTAGTAAGCAATTACACCAATAAAAGTAGGGGAATTGAAATTCAACACATGATTCGATCGTATGATGGAAAAAAAAAAACATGATTGATTCTATAAAAATTCTAACACATGTTAAACCAATTTCACAAATAACCTTTAAGATGAAAATCTAGATCTAGAAGTGTTTAATACAATAAATACCAAATAGCATGAATAAACGACATGAATTCTCCGAACCGAATAAGTTCCTTCCTTACTTCCCAACTTTTCTAGCCTTCTATGGAGTTCTTGAGCCAACCTTGAGAGAAAATTGATAGGAGATGAAGAACGAGGCCTTTTTCCCTCTTCTGGTAGAATTTAAGGTCGAGAAAAATGCGTCCAAAAAGTTTCAATAAGTGATTAAGCAACAATCCGGAAATAGAAGATTTGCCCAAAATTAGGCCTATGCGACTGCAAGGTACAAACCCATGTGATTGCATAGAACAATGAATTTCAGTCCTTGAATTCACTGAAGGGTTCTGTGCAGTTGCATGGGTTTATAACCATGCGATTGCATGGTTATAATTTCTTCCTTCAGGATAGCTTTTAGTAATTTGGTCGTATCTTCCTCTCCTGATGTCCGATTGAGGTGATTCAAGATGTTTTAGAAACATGACTCAAAGGGCTACAACTTTACTTCATATGTTAACTTCCAATTCGATCTTCTACTATGTCAACAACTGATCTCCATATGAGGCTGGAAACCGGTGCAAAACTTTTCAGCTTGAAAGTTAATATGTGATAATGTTTTGGCTATATTTCATCCATTTGACTCATTTCTTCATCCAATTGACCTCTAATACTCTCAAATCTTTATCACAAGGTTGGAAACAAAGTTTAGAGTATTTACACTTTAGTCCTTAAACTTTCACTTTCTTCCATTTTGATCATTTTTCACTTGTTTCTTCCATTTTCCACCGTTTTCACCCATTTGCAATCTAAACCAAGATATAGAAGTACTTAGTGCATTTAACCGTCAAATAATCATAGAAACGCAAATATTAATGGGCGGAAAACGTAATAAATGTGATATTATCACACCACCAACTTACTTTTTGTTAGTCCCTAGCAATTTAATGTAAAATAAAATGATCAAAGACTAGCCAATATTGCAAGTTAATTTATCAAGTTCTAATTTAACCACATGTCATGCCCTCTTCAAACTCAATACCACACGAAATTAATAATATCATGATTATCAAGACGTCAAAGACTCATGCCAAATGTGTGAGTGTGTGTCAAGCCATAGCCATCTTACCGCTATCTCTAACACATGCAACATCAAGTATATTTCAAACTGAAGGTTCAGCTCCATAACTCACGGGTATCAAAGTGTTTAGTGTGGGGTTTCTCTATATGGAGTTGAGAAAGATGGACGCTCAAATTTGGAGGCTTAAATAATAGTACACAAGCAACAAGCAAATATTGATTATGTGAAAGGTATACTACCAAATGAGAATTCATCAACTTCTTACCACAGCCTACTTGGGATCAAAACGATCAAATACAAAGGGTTGTAATGAAGTTCAGGTTGGATCCCATGAGAAGAACATATATAAAAATTAAAATACTTCCAAGCACATAATTGGGTATCTTATCAAATATCTCAATACATCACATTTTTCAATCAACACATTTTTCAATATTTCAAGCCCCAAAATAAATACATATATGTTTTTTTTTCTCGATTTTTTTCTTTTTTTTTTGGTTGCCTTACTTGAGCACATATTAACTTTTGTTGATTTCCTTGCTTCAATTCTTCACAAATAAACATCCAATACCCACTACACGCTTGAAAGTAAAAAGATGGAAAAATATGCACAAAAGTCGTACCCCAATGTAGGGAAGTATGGATAACATATGTGCAGGAAGAAAATGATATATATGTGTATGGCTTAAAGTGGCTACTAGGGGTATTGGAAAGAAATGTTGAAGGCTCAAATGTCAGTCCTAAATTGACCGTTATCATTTCCTAAGTAATCAACCATCTTACCACAAATGATGTAGTGTTATTCCCAAAGGAGTTTCCAATTCACAAGATCAATGAATGCTTATTGCCATATTTTAGTATATTTTGGCTCTCAATCCTCACCAAGTATCTCACAAGAAAAACTTCAATAAGAGACCCCTTTAGCTACATGTGTTAAACTACCATCTTACCACAGGGTTTGTGTGCACGAAAAATTTAGCAAGTGTCATGACATCTAGATTTTCATAACAGAATTAACTCCTAGCGGCACATTTTGTCATTTAAAAGCACAATCACGGAGCAAATAAGAGACTTGAGAAAAAAAAATCTTTAACCCATCATGACAAATCATCAAAAATCCATGATAATCATAATAGCATTCAAGGTAACTCTCCACCAACTAAATATTGCATTGTCCTCAATGCATAAACAAGAACACCAAAGAAAAGAAGGGAAAGATGTCACATGAGCATGATAGTCAATCAACAGAAACTTGAGGTATAAGAAGCCTGAAAGTACTCAAATGGAAATGGGTGATGCAGAAAATAAAAATAAACTAAAAGAAAAATGCAAAACACACCTAAAAAAAAGAGTAATCTAAGAACTAATATATAGAACGAGGTGAAAGACATACCTAAAGGGTGTTATGGGTGGTAAACTGGGTCTGCAAGAAGAATTTCTTCCACTGCAAGCACCTGTTGCCCATAGACTATTTTGAGTCTCTGTCCATTCACTTTGAATACTGTACCATCACTAGGATCCTTTATTTCAACAGCCCTATTTTCAAAAACTCGTGTCACCACAAAGGGGCCAGTCCACCTAGAACGGAGTTTTCCTGGGTGTTTGTGAAGTCTAGAATCATACAAGTTCGCTCTCTGGTCAAAAGTATTTCTCAAAATATTTTTATCGTGAAAAGCTTTCATTTTCGACTTGTAGATTCTAAAACTTTCACAGGCATCATTTCTCAACTCCTCTAATTCATTCAATTGAAATTTCCTATGTTTACATCCCTCTTCCAGATCAAAGTTAAAATGATTAATAGCCCAAAAGGCTCGGTGCTCAAGTTTGACAGGTAAGTGACACGGATTTCCAAATATTAGTCTATATGGGGACATGCCTAGGGAAGTCTTAAAAGCTATATGGTAAGACCAAAGTGCATCATTTAATCTTAAGGACCAATCCTTAAGATTAGGGTTCACCGTTTTCTGCAAAATTTGTGTAATCTTCCTATTCACCAACTCTACCTGTCCACTTGTTTGGGGTGATAAGCAGTAGAAACTTTGTGAATAATCCCATACTTTTTCATTAGAGCCTTAAATGAATGGTTACAGAAACGTGTGCCTTTATCACTAATGATAACACGTGTTGTACCAAAACGAGATAAAACATTCTCTTTAAAACATTTTACAACCGTTTTATTGTCATTAGCTCTGCAAGATGCTGCTTCTACCCATTAGACACATAATCGATTGCAACAATGATGTATAGATAGCCAAAAGAAGGTGGGAAAGGTCCCATAAAGTCAATCCCCCAACAATCAAGTACCTCAATTACCAAAATGGGGTTTAAAGGCATCATGTTACGTTGGGAAATAACACCTAGTTTTTGACACCGTTCACAAGATCTACAATAGGTATTAGTGTCCTTAAACAAGGTGGGCCAATAAAAACCGCACTGCAAAAATTTTATAGCAGTCTTTTTCATAGAAAAGTGACCGCTACAAGCTTGGGTATGACAGAAGTCTAGTATACTGGGTATCTCCTCGTCAGGAACGTAATGCCTTAAGATCTGATCGGGAAAATACTTAAATAAACAGGAGTCATCTCAATAAAAGTTACGTACCTCAAACAAGAACTTTCTCCTATCCTGTGCACTCCATTTCTTTGAGATTTCACCTGCAGCTAAGTAATTTGCAATGTTAGTAAACCACAATAAAGAAGAGATAGAGAATAAATTCTTTTTCAGAGAATTCATCTCCCATTGGTATGGTGTTTGAGTTGTCTTCAAATGTCAATCTTGACAGATGGTCTGCTACAACATTTTCGACTCCCTTCTTATCTTTGATGGTGATGTCAAACTCCTGTAAAAGTAAAACCCACCGTATTAATCGCGCCTTAGCATCCTTCTTTGTAAGAAGATGCTTTAGGGTTGCATGATCTATGAAAATAGTGATGGGGGAGCCAATCAAATAAGATCGAAACTTATCAAGTGCAAAGACTGCAGCTAGCAACTCCTTTTCAGTAGTGGAATAATTCATTTGAGCGCTATTTAGAGTCCTACTAGCATAGTAAATTACAAAAGGCTTACCTTCCTTTCGTTGTCTAAGAACAACACCTACCGCAAAATCACTAGCATCAACATAATTTCAAATGGCAATGTCCAATCGGGCGGTTCATTATAGGTGCGGAGGTCAATTTACCAATCAACAGCTCAAAAGCATTTTGACATTCAGATGTCCATTCAAAAGTCACATAGGTTAAGCAAGTTACATAAGGGTCTAGATATAGAAGAGAAGTTTTGAATAAACCTCCTATAAAAACCTACATGACCAAGAAATGATCTAATGTCCTTTACTGTCTTAGGTATGGGCAATTTAGAGATTAGTTTAATCTTAGACCTATCAACTTCTATCCCTTTTTAAGAAATGACATGTCCTAAGAAAATACCGGAAGGCACCATGAAATGACATTTTTCCCAATTCAAAACGAAGCCTTTTTCCTCACATCTAGTTAGAACTCTTTTCAAATTCAACAAGCATGCATTAAAAGATGTCCCAAAAATAGTCAAATAATCCATAAACACTTCCATGCAATCCTCTACCATATTACTAAACATACTTATCATGCACCTTTGAAATGTGACAGGGGCATTGCAAAGTCCAAATGACATCCTACAAAATGCATAAGTACCAAAAAGACATGTGAATGTGGTCTTTTCCTGGTCCTCTAAGGCTATTTCAATTTGATAGTAACCGGAGTATCCGTCTAAAAAGTAATAGAAGGGATGACCAGTCACACGTTCAAGTATTTGGTCCAAAAATGGGAGGGGGAAGTGGTCTTTGTGAGTGGCAGTATTTAACTTCCTATAGTCTATGCACATGTGCCATCCAGTCACAGTTTTTGTAGGGACCATCTCACCTAGTTAATTTTTCACCACTGTGACTCTTGACTTCTTAGGGACTACCTGTGTAGGACTCACCCATTTACTATCAGCGATAGGATAAATGATTCCTGCATCTAGCAATTTTAGCACTTTATTTTTCACTATCTCTTTTATTTTGGGGTTCAGCCTACGTTGTGGGTCTCTTCTAGGATTAGTTCTCTCCTCTAGGTGAATCGTATGTGAGCAAATTAGGGGACTAATACCCTTGATGTCAGCTATAGTCTATCCTATTGCAGATTTGTGCTCATTCAGAATGTGTAAAAGTTGTTTACACTATGATGCATTCAATTCTGAAGATATAATAGTAGGAAAGGTATCAATTGGTCCAAGAAATTCATGTTTCAGTCCTTGAGGCAGTGGTTTCAATTCTGGTTTGGGGCTCTCAAATCTTAATGGTTGTTGTCCTCCATTCATCTTTGGAAACTCTTCAAACTTGGGCTACCATGGAGATGTTCCATAGTCCTACATTTTTGCAAAAATAGCACACATATCAGTATACTCTTCATTATCAATATCAGATGAAATTTTAGAATTTAAGAGGAATGAGTTCAATGGATCAAAATCAATAGTTGCAGGTGTCTCCTCTTCAGTGAGTGCATCAATCATAAATGTTTGATGACACTTATCATCCTCTTGTGGTTGTTTGGTAATGTGGAAGATATTGACTTCTAAAGTCATATTCCCAAAAGATAGTTTCATTAGACCATTCCTGCAATTGATAAGAGCATTAGCAGTGGCAAGAAAAGGTCTACCAAGAATTATGGGAATTTTGGAATCAACCTTCACATCAGCTTTCAAACCCAAAACTAAGAAATCGACGGGGTATTTAAATTTATCAATTTGAACTAACACATCATCAACTACTCCCCTAGGTCTAATAGTGGATCGATCAGCTAATTGTAAGACTACAGATATAGGTTTTATCTCACCCAAGCCTAACAATGAGTAGATAGCATAAGGTAAGAGGTTGACACTAGTTCCTAAGTTAAGAAGGGCTTGTGCAACCTCATGGCTCCTAATAATGTAAGAAATAGTGGGACAATCGGGATCCTTATATTTAGATGGGGTCCTTTGTTCAATGATAGCACTTACCTGTTCAGTTAAGAAGACTGTTTTTTAACATGATACTTGCTCTTCACAGTGCATAAGTCCTTAAGGACTTTAACATATGTGGGAACTTGGGCAATCACATACAAAATGGGTAGATTTATTTTCACCTGTTTAAGGTGTTTCAAAATTTCATTGTGTTGCCTGGTGGCTTTCAAGGTAGGCTTGAGAGCTTGAGGAAAATGTACTCTAGTCGGGGTCTCCATTACCTCTTCATTAGGTCTATCTTCTTTTGAATTACTAGAGTTTCTTTTCCTTTCCCTAGGTTTGTTGGTTGGTTCTATAGTCTTTCCGGACCTAGTGGTTATGACATTTATTTCCCTAAAGTTGGTTTCTTCTGAGTTAGAAGCTTGTACCATAAGTCGCCCTCTAGTATTTGGTTGAGCTTAAGCTGAAAATTTTGCACGCTCCCCTACAGCCAAAGCATTGGTTAGTTTGAACATGTGTGCTTTCATCTCTTTACTCTTCTCAACAACCTGGGTAATCATAGTTTCGAACTTGTGGTTGGTTTTACCCTGTGCTTCTATAAAAGCATGCAATGTGTCCTCTAAAGAGTTCCTAGAAGATGTAGGTTGAGATGAGGGTATAGTACAGGTTCTATTTGGTTGGACATGTTGTTGATTGTCAGACTTCCAGCTAAAATTGGGGTGATTCCGCCACCCCTGATTATAGGTATCAGAAAATGGAGCATAAGGCTTGTTATACGTGCCTAAGGCATTGCAGTGTTCCTCATAAACCTCCCTCATCTCAGTTAGAGCAAAACACTCATGTGCTGGATGATCAATTCCACCACACACACAACATATTCCAGACGATTCAACATGGGCAACGGTAGGTGTAGGTTTTGAGTTCTTAGTATGTAGGGTTTCAATTTCTTTAGTTAGGGCTTCTACTTTTGCTCTAAGGCCATCTTCCTCCCTAAGATGATAAATGCATGCACTAGAAATATTTCCTATGGGTCATGACCTATTAGTGTTATTAGTGGCACTGGGGCTAGTCCGGGTGTGAGCTTTTTCGGCTATGTCATCTAAGTACTCTATAGCCTCGTCAGGATCTTTTTGTAAAAATTCACCGTTACATATCATCTTAATAAATTGATGCTCCCTAGGTGTTAGTCCCTTATAAAAATAACTCACTATACGCCATCTCTCATAACCATGATGGGGGCAAAGAGCTTGCACTCTTTGTATCGCTCCCATGCTTGGTATAAGGTTTCACTATCTTTTTGAGTGAATGAAGAAATTTGTTTATTCAAAGTACTAGTTTTATAATGGGAAAATATTTACTAAAGAAAGGTTGAGTCATTTCACCCCATGTTCCAATTGAACGTAGCCTCAACGAGTACATCTAGTGTCGCGCCCCGATTTCCGTTAACTCGGATTGTCACGTCATCGTCTTTTACCCTAATTTTAATAATCAAAATTTACGGATATGACCTAATTTTTTTTAAATCACATCACATTCATAACGGTAATTATCGTCGGCAACAAAACTCATTTAAATAACTTAGAATAATCATTTAAAATTTTAAATCTCAAGTTTTTGAAATAAACGAAATAACAAAGTACGTTAATAGTGTTCAAAATGCGGAAATTTTGTAAGTAAATAACTACGACTTTAAATTCATGCCACCACTGCCCATCACATTCGACCATATCCGAAATCTGCAAATATTATTAAAATAACGGAATAAGTATTTCGAAAAAATACTCAGTAGACTTATCGTCGATAATTAATTTACAGAATAATTGAACACATAATTATGCAAAATATACAGTGATATCATTATCATCATCATCTTTGGCTCATTTTCTTGAAAATCATAAGCTCTTTAAAATCATAGGGTGTGAGTAGTCTAATATCATGTATTTAAGCACATAAGTTATGCATAACATTTTCATCTTATCTCATAAGAAATACTCGTCTCTTCTCATGCATTAAAACATATAAGTTATGACAAGCATAACAACATCATATATCTCATATGACATATTCTCATCTCATGCATTAAAGCATATAAATCACGTAAATTCACATAAAACATGTAATTATAATTTAAACTAATTATGGTGGCGAGTCTACCTCAATAATCTCGAATTACGTGCAAAATGGAGTAGAAAGTAATCTCAAGCTCTTAATCGTCCGAACGTTTCGTCTAGCCAAAATAGAAAATACGTTTTGAATTAGTATTTCGAACTTTTAAAGTTTTAAAGTGATAAAATAAAGTTTAGGGACTAAATTGAAAATTAGTGAAACTGAAATAAATAATTTAAAATGATAAAATAAAATTCAGGGCTTAATTGAAAATTTATTAAAACTGAAAATAAAAGTTTAAGGGCTGAAATAGTAACTTTTAGAAGTTAGGGACTAAACTGTAAATCTATTAAAGTTGAAAATGAAAACTAAAAGCTGAAATAATAACTTTTAGAAGTTAGATACTAAACTGTAAATCTATTAAAGCTGACAATAAACTAAAAGCTAAAATAATAACTTTTAGAAGTTAGGGACTAAACTGTAAATCTATTAAAGCTGAAAATAAAAATTAAAAGCTGAAATAATAACTTTTAGAAGTTATGGACTAAACTGTAAATCTATTAAAACTGAAAATAAAAACTAAAAGCTGAAATAATAACTTTTATAAGTTAGGGATTAAACTGTAAATCTATTAAGGTTGAAAATAAAAACTAAAAGGGCTGAAATTAAACCTATTATAAATTATGGACTTAATTGAACATTTTATGAAACTGTAAATAAAAGGATTAAGGCTAAAATTGAACTTTTCTGAAGTAGGGACTAAATTGAAATTCATTAAACCGAAAATAAGAAATTTATAAACTGAAATAATAGTTATTAAAACTTGGGGGCTCAAACAAAATTTTCAAAAAATTAAAATAATTAAAACAACATACATATCACACACACACACACACACACACACACACACACACACACACACACTCTCTCTCTCTCTCTCTCTCTCTCTCTCTCTCAATTTCAACACATTAGAGAGGCGATAGAGAGATAGTGGTCACGGGGAAGGGGCTCTGCCCCCTTCCTCCGGTCCGACCGCCGGCGAAACGGCCTCAGCGCCATCATAGTGGTGGCACCGTTGCGTGGGTAGAGTGGTTGTGGGGGCTTTGGTGTATCGATCGGAGTTATTGGGGCTTGGAGGGTTCGATTTTCTTTTGAATTTCTTTGCGTATTCCGGTTGAAATGAGGTAAGTTTGTTGGGTTGGATTATTTCTTGATTTTGGGAGTTTTGGGTGTTGATTTGGAGGAAAATAGTGGCTGTCGATTGATTGGGGGTTTTGGATTTGGGGTTGAAATGGTGGCAGTTGGCTTCGGGTTTGGGTAGGTGGTAGTGTTGAGGGGAGTTGGTGTTGGGGCTCGAACAGTGGCTGGAATGTGGATTGGGTTGTTGCAGCTTGGGTGGTTCGAAATTAAGTTTTCGACTGGGGCTTGTTGGTTGCAGTTTGGTTGGGTTTGAGGTGGTTGGTCTCGGTTTGGAGCCGGATGGTAATTGTTTGGTGGTACGTTGTTGCTTGGACAGTGGACGTGGTGGTCGGTTTGGGTGTTGAGGTGCAGTTTGGTGGTGTTGAGGGGAGTTGTTGCTTGGGCAGTGGAGGTGGTGGTTGAGTTGGTGATGGAAACTAAGGCTCGTGTGCGTGCAGTGTCGTGAGTTGGTCTGCATTGGCTTGGTGGTTTCCTGTTGATGCTAGAAATTGATGTTCTAGCATCAATGGTGAAATCACAGTGATGATTGAGGGAGAGACTTACCAAAATGGCTGCTAGAATGGTGAGGAGGGGAGGGAGATGGAGTTTCTATGAATAGAAAAAATTAGGGCACAAATCCCTAGGAAACTAATTAGACCAAGAAAATTAGGGCTTTATTGGACTTAAATGGATTGGGCTAAAATAAATAATTTCAATTTTGGACTTATTTTAATTGGACTTTAAATAATTGGGCTTTAAAAAATTATAGGATATATATATCACTTAAATTTACTAAAATTCGGATTTAAAACAAAATATTAAGAAATTGATACTTTAAAATTATTCGAAAATGAATTCGATTCGAAATAATTTTAAATTCGTTTATAACGGCTAGACGAATACGTTTTCACTTTAACGTTAGAGTTTCAAATTTAGCGACACATTTTTCGAGAAAAAATAATTTTATATAAATTTAAAATTTCTCGATCGCTACATCCAACTTTTTGCTCTATCTTTAAGCGAAAAGGGAAAAAATTTAATCTTAAATGCATCTGTTGTACCATGTTGATTGTGGAAAGTTGCAACTACCTCCTCAAATTCCCTAATATGCACGTATGGATTTTCATTTTCAAGTCCATGGAAAGTGGAAAGGAGTTGAATAATTCCCGGTTTAAGGTCCATAGTAGTATATTAGGTGGAAAAATAATGCATGATGGTATGGATGTGCGTGTAAGATGAAGATAATCATGTAAAGTCCTAAAAGGTGCATCGTGCTCACTATTAGACATGGTATTATGTGATGAGTGTTTGTTTTAACAGATGCAAAATCAAAAACAGGGTGAAAAAGAGATTCAAACTCTATATTAGGTCTTTCAGTAGATATTCTACGCTCGCCTCGATACCTGCTGATGAAAAACAAATAAAAAGAAAATAAATTGAAAAATAAAGAATAACAAAGAAAATAATAAATTGAAATAAAAGAGGTAGGAAAGGAACGAAGTCACCATTTCACAATTGAATCCCTTAATTTTTTGTACCATCTCCCCAGCAACGGTGCAAAAATTTGATTATGCCCAAAGATTTACGCGGTGTTGTAGTGTAGCTTTGGGGTGTCGTATCCACATGAAGATGGAAAAGTTGTCAAAGATTCCAAAAATAGTGATTTATCCTTTCAAATTTGTAGGAAGATTTGGTTGTTGATCAAGTGAATCAATATCAAAATTATGAGATAAAATGCAGTAATTAGGAGAGTGAAGCTCTGGAATTCCCTCACTCAGTTTAGGTCATTCAATATCGTTTATTCAAATTGATGACACAATTAGAGACTTTCATCTCGGTACTCTAATCGGAGAGTTTAGCAATCAAAACCAAGAATATTCATAAATTTACTTCTAGATTCTAAACTTTCTCCACAATTTTCGCGATTAATTATTGAAATCAGATTACTAATCAACCATATACATGTAGCATAGAGTAGTAAGCAATTACACCAATAAAAGTAGGGGAATTGAAATTCAACACATGATTCGATCGTTCGATAGAAAAAAACATGATTGATTCTACGAAAATTCTAACACATGTTAAACCAATTTCACAAATAACTCATAAGATGAAAATCTAGATCTAGAAGTGTTTAATACAATAAATACCAAATAGCATGAACAAACGACATGAATTCTCCGAACCGAATGATTTCCTTCCTTACTTCACCAATTTCTCTAGCCTTCTATGGAGTTCTTGAGCCAACATTGAGAGAAAATTGATAGGAGATGAAGAATGAGGCCTTTTTCCCTCTTCTGGTCGAATTTTACGTCGAAAAAAACGCATTCAAAAAGTTCCCATAAGTGATTAAACAAAAATCCGAAAATAGAAGATTCTGCCCAAAATTAGGCATATACGACCGCAAGGTACAAAATCCATACGGTCGCATGGAACAATGAATTTCAGTCCTTGAATTCACTGAAGGGTTCTGTGCGGTTGCATGGGTTTATAACCATGCGACCGCACGGTTAAAATTTCTTCATTCAAGACAGCTTTTAGTAACTTGGTCGTATCTTCCTCTCTCGATGTTCGATTGAGGTGATTCAAGATGTTTTGGAAAGCTAACTCAAAGGGATCCAACCTTTCTTCAAATGTCAACTTCCAATTCGATCTTCTACTATGTCAACAACTGATATCCATATGAGACTGGAAACCGGTGCAAAACTTTTCCGCTTGAAAGTTGAATGTGATAATATTTTGGCTATATTTCATCCCTTTGACTCCTTTTTTCATCTAATTAACCTCTAATACTCTCAAATTTTCATCACAAGGTTGGAAACAAAGTTTAGAGTATTTGCACTTCAGTCCTTGAACTTTCACTTTCTTCCATTTTGATCATTTTTCACTTGTTTCTTCCATTTTCGACCGTTTTCATCCATTTGCAACCTAAACCAAGATATAAAAGTAATTAGTGCATTTAAGCGTCAAATAATCATAGAAATGCAAATATTAATTGCTGAAAAACGTAATAAATGTGTTATTATCATGATTTCTACCTAGAAAACAAATAAACAGATGTGATGCATGCATAAATCAATATCACATGAAGATAAAGTATGAGCATGCATCAAAAATACTTAATCAGTTAGGTATATAAATGCTCTTACCTTTAAGAGCGTCGTGATCTATTTTAAAAATTTTCAGATCATTTTTATTCTCCTAAACTTGCTTAGTGACATGACTATTCCTATTCATCTGTGCCATTAAATTTGTCAATTGACTCACTTGATTAGTAAGAAAGTCAATCTGACCAACAAACTCTTGATTTTTATTTCTATTAAAGACCCAATTTCTATTTTTATTCAGGAAATGATGACTCTTAGGCTTTATGTGCCCTAACTTACCACAGTGAAAACATATAGTGATAAACCTAGAACCAATGTTATGTGGACACTGATGTCTATTCCTAAGTCGGCGGGTCCTACGTTGTCTAGTAGTCTCTGTCTAACAAATTCCTTATCATTAAGATCGGGTTTAGGCACATATTTGGGCTGGTCAGTGGCAGTGACAAACATGGTCTTAGAAGTATTAGCACTGTTTTCCTTAAAATCTAGACCTCCCTTATTTTCATCTGACTTGCCCATTCCTAAAATGTTATCTAACTTTTTAGAACCACTAGAGATTACAAGTAGTTGAGACTTAGAATATTCTAGATCACTCAGAAGGTTCTTAACCTAGATTTCTAAGGTCTCTTTCTTGGTGGTCAACTCACTGACTCTCCTAGAGGACTTTTCATGCTCATTTGTGAGGTTCTTAACCTGAATATCTAAAGCTACATTTATGGATTTTACTTTATTTAGGATCGAGGTAGATTCTTTAATGTGTGCTACTAACTTCTCATTTTCCAATTCAAGTTCCTTATTCCTCGCACTCAAAGCTTTGTTTTTAGTAAAAATCTTAAGACCCTCCTTATGCATCTTATCATAAGTCTCTTGGATATCTTCCTCACTTCATTAGAATCCTCATCACTATCCACATCCTCTTCTCTTTCACTCCCTTGTACAGATCCTTCCTTAACCCTAGTAGTAAAGGCAATATATTTTCCACTTTCCTCACGAATGAAGTTCTCACTCTGATTGTTCGAGTTAGACTCGCCATCAATGAGAGTAGCATTCATAGCTTTATCCAAATTTCTTCTACTGCTAGGGCACTCACTCCTAACGTAGCCAAAAGCTCAACAATTATAGCACCTCACAGATTTAGATTTTCTCTTAAATTCACTCGAGCCACCTTTGTGTCTCTCTTGAGGGTTATTTCTTCCTAAATGTTTTTCTAAATTTTTTAGCCAGGTAAGCTAACACCTCATCATCAGGTGAATGAAAATCAAACGATTCGGTCCGAGTGTTTCTCACGGTTTCAAGGCAAGAGATTTATCTTTAACATGTTTATCTAAGGTCAGCTTATATGTCTGTAGGGATCTAACTAACTCATTTACCTTAATAAAATCTATGTCCTCACTGTTCACAAAAATAAGTTCGATTTATAAATCACCGCAAGTGCACAGTTCGTTAACAAGTAATAAAGTGGAAATTGTAAAATTTCGAGTATTATCCCATAATGATTGATTTGATTTGATTTCTGTTATCAATACCTTAACTGAATCTATTTAACTCAAAATGGTTGAATGTGTAGATTGTGTGACTAAACTATGACTAAACTATGACTCAAATGCAATTTAAACTAATGTGACTAAATAAATGGAAAATTATGTCTAATGCAAAAGTTTGATGAAATTAATGTATGAAAAATGCACTAGGATCCCGAATCACCAAGCAGTTCACATTTAACCCTTATTTCACAATTTGACAACACGACGATTTAGTTGAAGAATTAGTGTTTCTAACATATTCAATAATCTCTATCGAGTAGAATTGAACATATTCTCGCATACCATTTGACTATATTTCTATGACAAATGCAATATATGAGAATGCATGACATTTTGTAAACACTTAAAGATTCACGTAAAGTATAGCGGTATATTTCTATCCCATATCGGACCCTACAATAATTTATATCGTGTTGAATCTAATTCCCTTCTTTCAAATGCATGAAATAGATCACACATACTCACATAATCACATGCATTTAATTATGGAGGCATTGAAATGTATATAAATCATTCAACATAAAATATTCGTGTCTTTAATGTCAAAATTGCAAAATAAAAAAATTAAACGTTCACATAACAAGGATCATTGTCCTCCTAATACAATAAAAGTCTAGCTTAGCACTAATAAAAATAAAGCACAAGAAAATTGTTTAGGAAAAGACATCACCCAAAATTTGAATGTGAATCCTGAATTCTTAATCTTCGATATAAAAATCTCTTGGTTTTGCCGTCTCCTTGCTTTCAATGGATTTTTCTCTCTAAAGTGGCATAACCATTTTCTTTGACGTTTTAGGGTTATATTCATGACCTAAATCATGTTTCCATACGAATTGGAGTCGAATTAGGAAACCCAGAATTTTTCCCCTTTTTTTCCTTTATGCGATCGCATAGAGTCTTTCTTTTCTTTACTCAAATTCCCTATTGGCTCCAATGCGGTCACATCCACAGTAGTCGCATAGTGCTACTACTTTCCAAGTTTCTACAATTTAGTCCTTGAACTTATTTTATTCGCTTCATAATCCCTTTTCTCATTTTCCTCTTTCCAAGAAATATTTTCCATGTTCAATTTGACATTGCCATCCTCGCCTCTTCAATTTCTCCTTCGGGTCGTCTTTTGACTATTTGCAATCAGTCACTGAACTTTGGTTTCCTTCATTTTGGTCCATTTCTCCATTTTTCTTCCAATTTCCACCAACATCATTGTTATTGTCCTACAAACACGAATTACATGAATTAAGCTATATTTCACACATTTATCAACAATTATACATGTTTGTGAACCTAAATAAATGTGTTAAAAACACCCTTATCACTTACTTTCTTCAATCACCGTGATTTTAGGCCTTAAACGCTCGGGTAAAGATCTAAGAATTTTACGCACTATCTTAGTGATAAGTGTATTTTCTACACTTATTCGGGGCTTGAAACTATATAATTTTGTTGTTCTTTGGACAAAATACAAACTAAATTGTATTATATTGCATCTTGTAGGTAAAACTCAATTTTTGATGAAAAATTGGAGAAAAGAAGCTAAAAGTGTAAAAAAATGGAAAAATCCAAAGTACGGAGATCAAAGTCTTCACTATAGAAGTTGAAGGACTAAATTGCATTAATTTGAATGATTGAATGACTTGGAGAAATACAAAATTAATTGGGCTTCTGGACTCTTAATTGGACCAAACCATTGACGACAACTTGGGGAGAGGAGGCTGGCAGTTTCATGATTTAGAAGAGAGGAGTCGGCAGCTTCAAAAATTGAGAGAAGAAAAGCATTATTGGTGAGGTGGGTATATCTTACTATTTATATATTCAAGAGGAGTTGTTTATGTAAATTAATTGAGAAAAAAGAGGAAAGCCGACAGTTTGGGGAATTATATTTTGGGCATAATTTCATATAAACTGGCAGAATATAATACTGGAGAAGAAAAATTGGAAGCATTTTCTGTGAGATTGCCGACAGATTGTGGAACAAGAATTGAGGCGTCAATTCTTATATATATATATATAAGGCAGACATATGTACAGAGAAGAGAAAACATAAATTTGGGCGGCGAATTGGTTTGAAATAGAGAAAGCATATTGAATTTGAGAATATATAGACACATTAGACTGCTAGAGGAGTAATACAAAATAGCGGGCTGAAATATATTACATGCACACGCAGAAAGCGGAAGAAAAGCTAGCCACGTTCGCGATAAAAAACTAAAATTACTCACGTTCCTCAAATTTATAGGTGATGTCGTTCCATTTCTATGTGTTTAATCTTGATAACACATGCTAGGCTAAATTTCTTTGTATTGGATTGATGATGAAACTAATTAATTTTTAGTGTTTAATTTGAGATTGTGATTTTAGTTTAATTCTTACGTAGTGATTTCATAAATATGCTTAAGTATATTATTTTAACGTTTGCACACCATTAAGATGATTAGTTGCTTATTCGTAGTGTTGGAAAACTCGCGGTAGGTAGAACATTATTTATGGAACACACGGGCAATAAATATTATGAATAATATTTATGACGTGTGTGATCATGTATGATAATCCTAAACGTCAATGCATACTTGTCATATGAATTCAGACTAGGAATATGATCGTCTTGTAGCAATAATAGGTTTATTATGTCTTGAGAAAGAATAGTAAATAAAAATGGAATTATCGATCGACGCAATTGTATAAATTAAGTTAATTATCACTAGTTAAGAATTGATTAGTGGTGTCGGAAATCAAATACACTCACCCCTATTTGATTTAAAATCATTTTTATTGCTTTCATAGTTATAGAACATAGTTAAATATAAATATACCATTTTTACCACTTTTGTGAATTTAGGCATATCGAATACACTAAAATTGATTCGTATTCACTGTGGGACGATAACTCTTAACTTATCAATTCTATTACTTGTCAACGATCCCGTACGCTTGCGGGTTTTACACGAATAAGTTTTTGGTGCCGCTACAGGGAATAATAGTGTTAATCTTGAGTATTTGATATTTTAGATTCGCTTTAATTTTTATTTTATTTTATTATTTTATTGTTGTTTTTAGGCTATTATTACATTCCTGAGTTCTCTTGTGTCTTCATTTTTTTTAAGTAAACTTGTGTCCTAACGAGGTTGGTCTAGCTCCAATAGGTCACGAAATTGAAAGGACGTTCAGAAATCGCAGGAAAGGTCAACGTCAAGCAAAGAGAATGGTTGATAATCAGAATCAACAACAGAATCAGGCTAATGTTCCAGTTGATAATCAACTACCGCAACCAATCAACAGAGAGCCATCCCGAATGAAGCTCCCATTTTAGTTGGAGACTATGTCAATCCAATTCCTGTTCCAGTGCAACCTGCTATAGTTTATTATCCATTTGGGCAACCTAATTTTCACCTTAGACCGGATGTCATAAATTTGTTCCAAAATCACCAAGACATCAGGTTTTTTGGAAAAGCCACGGTTCCTTATGAACATATTTCGGCTTTTCTCATGTTGTGTGAGGTAATCAGTCACGAATGGGTATCAACGGATGCTTTTCAAATGCGGTTATTCCCTCATACTCTGAAGGATGTTGATAGAGAATGGTTTCTTTGTTTACCTCCAGGGAGCATACAATCATGGGCTGATATGGTTCAAAAATTTACGTTGAAATTCTTCCCACCTTCTCGAGTCCACCAAATTAGGAATGAAGTCCATACTTTCAAGCAGAAAGATTTAGAGAGCTACCCTGAAGTATGTGAAAGGTTCAAGAATTTGTTTAGGAAATGCCCTAGCCTTGACATTCCTAAGCAAACTCAACAGTATCTCTTCTACTACGGTCTACAACAAGAGTTCAGGAATATGGTAGATGCTTCACCTAGATGATCAATGATGAAACTTGACGTCGATGAAGCTTATGATTTGTATGAGAAAATAATCGAAAATCAGTTGATGTGGCCAACCGATAGGGAAGCTCCAAAGAAAATAGCAGTGATACAAAATGTGGATACGATGACAGCGCTGACTGCACAAATGGAAGTTCTTACCATGAAAATAGACAATCTATCCTGGTCAGTTAACATGGTACACCAATCACCACCTGTTTGTGAAGGTTGTGGGACGGATCATACTACTACAAGCTGCCATTTGGCCTCTACACATGCTAGTCAGCTTGATGAGGTGAGCTACGTGCAGAACTTTCAGAGACAGCAAAATAATCCCTACGCCAACACTTATAATCCCGGCTGGAGAAACCATCCAAACTTTTAATGGTCTAATAATCAGGGACAAGGACAGGGAGGAAACAATCGAAATAAACCACCAGGGTTCCAACAGCAGCAAATAAGGAAGCTATCGTTGGAAGATTTGCTAGCTCAGTACATTACTAAAACGAGACCAACTTTCAAAATCAACAGGCCTCGACCAAGAACTTGGAAGAATAGGTGGGACAGATAGTAGCCACACTGTCAGGTCTCAAAGGACTTTACCCGGCAATACAGAGATGAATCCTAAGGAGGAGTTCCAAGCAATCACTATATGTAGTGGGGTCCGGTTACTAGAAATACATGTAAAGCGGCCACCACCGTCATAAAAAAGGTGCCTACTTCGGGCGAGGAGCATGTGGATGAGTCAAACAAGGCTACACAGGAAATTCATGTTGAGTCACCAGATAGGCCACGAGTGAAAGCAACCGCGCCTATCAAAGCATATGTACCTCCGATCCCATTCCCTCGGAGACTACAAAAGCACAAGCTCGATAAGCAATTCCCGAAATTTATGGATGTGTTCAAGAAGCTGCACATCAATATACCATTCGCTCAAGCTTTAGCTCAGATGCCAAGTTACGTCAAGTTTATGAAAGATATTCTATCAAATAAAAGGAAGCTAGTGGATAATGAGACAGTCATGCTTACTAATGAATGCATCGCAATGCATTGTACGACTTAGGAGCTAGCATTAATTTAATACCTTTATCTCTATTCAGAAAATTAGGTTTGGGGGAAGCAAAGGCTACCATAGTTTCATTACAGTTATCTGATAGGTCAATTAAGCACCCTCAAGGCATTTGTGAAGACATTTTAGTGAAAGTAGACAAGTTTATCTTCCCAGCAGACTTCATTATTCTGGATATGGACGAAGATTGGGACGTCTCTATCATATTGAGTAGCCCATTTTTGGCTACAAGAAGGGCTCTGATAGATGTGCAGAAGGGTCAGTTAATATTAAGGTTAGATGAAGATGAACTAACAATCAACGTATTCAAAGCTTTTAGATTCCAGAGTGAACCGAATTCTTGCATGCAGATTGATATAATAAAGGAAGCAGTATCAGAGACATTTAAATTTGATCACCTTCAAGAACCTCTTGAAGCTTGTTTAGTGTATTCTCAGGATTTACCAGCAGAAAATGAGGAAGCAAAACAATGTGTGTACTATTTGGCAGCCATATTACCACGTTTCAAGCAACCATGTTTGGAACTCAGTAAAGGACCCACAAAACCTTTACCATCTATACAGCAAGCTCCGACACTTGAACTCAAATAGCTGTCCACTCACCTTCGCTATGCATACTTGGGGGAAAAGAATTCACTTCCGGCAATCATCTCGAATACACTTAGAGAAACAGAGGAAGATCAATTGCTGAGAGTACTTCAGGAGCACAAGACATCAATAGGAAGGACTATCTCAGATGTAAAAGGGACAAGCCTTTCTCTTTACATGCACAAGAAACTAATGGAAGAGAATTACAAAGCTTCAGTTGAGCATCAACGCAGATTAAATCCTACTATGCAGGAGGTGGTAAGAAAAGAGGTATTGAAACTTTTGGATGTAGGGATCATTTATCCCATATCAGGTAGCCATTATTGGGTCAGCCTAGTATAGGTTATGCCAAAAAAGGAAGAATCACGGTGGTTCCAAATGAAAACAATAAGCTCATTCCTACGCGTACAGTTACGGGTTGGAGAGTGCATTGATTATCGCAAACTCAACAATGCCACAAGGAAGGATAACTTTCCTCTTCATTTCATTGATTAGATGCTAGAAAGATTTACAGGACATGCTTATTATTGTTTTTTTGATGGTTACTCAGGGTACAACCAAATCTCTATAGCGCCGGATGATCAGGAGAAGACTACATTCGCATGCCCTTACGACACTTTTGCTAATAGGAGGATGCCTTTTGGCCTTTGCAACGCTCCAGCCACTTTTCATCACTGTATGATATCTATTTTCTCAGATATGGTGGGAAATATCATTAAGGTATTTATGGATGATTTTTCAGTCTTTGGAAAGTCATTCAAGGATTGCCTTGAAAATTTGAGAAAAGTGTTGCAGCGGTGTGAGGACACCAATCTGGTATTAAATTGGGAAAAATGTCATTTTATGGTTTAGGAAGGGATCGTGTTGGGGCATTTGATATCGGCACGAGGTATTGAAGTAGATAAAGCTAAGATACAAGTAATCAAGAAACTACCACCTTCGATAACATTGAAGGGAGTTAGAAGTTTCTTGGGTCATGCCGGGTTCTAACATCGTTTCATCAAAGACTTCTCCAAAATCTCGAAGCCTCTGTGCAATCTATTGGAAAAAGGGGCTCCATTTCATTTTACTATGAAATGTTTGATAGCTTTTAACACTTTAAAGGAAAAATTAGTTTCTGCTCCAGTGTTGACTTCTCCGGATTGGGATTATCCGTTTGAGCTTATGTGTGATGCCAGTGATCATGCGGTGGGGGCAGTATTGGGTCAACGTAAGGAAAATATGTCTTATGTCATTCACTATGCCAGTAAGACTCTGAACAAGGCTCAATTGAATTATGCGACTACATAGAAAGAGCTTTTCGTAGTAGTATTCGCCGTTGACAAATTCAGATCATATTTATCACTCAGCCTTGAAGTATCTAATGAGTAAGAAGGATGCAAAGCCAAGACTTATTCAATAGATACTCCTAATGCAAGAGTTTGATTTGGAGATCAGGATAAAAAGGGGAGTGAGAACGTTGTTGCGGATCATCTATCTCACCTTGAATCACATGAACCACACCCCACAAAGGATATAAATGAAGTTTTCCCGGATGAGATGCTTTTTTAGATCATTACTAGGCCATGGTATGCTGATTACGTCAACTATTTGGCCCGCTCCATCATCCCACTAGATTTTAACCCGCTCCATCATCCCACTGGATTACTCAAGTCATCAGAAGAAGACATTTTCAGTGAACTGAAACACTACTTTTGGGATAATCCGTTTCTTTACAAAAGGGGTCCAGTTAGATTATACGCCGTTGTGTGCCGGAAGTAGAGCAACATCAAATATTGGAGTCATGTCACTCTACACCGTATCGAGGCCACTTCGCAGTAGTCAAGACAACAGCAAAGGTACTACAATCAGGTTTTTATTGGCCTACGTTGTTCAAGGATGCACATTATATGGTAAAACATTGTGGTAAGTGCCAAAGGACAGGAAACATCTCACGGAAGAACGAGGTGCCCTTAAATAACATTTTGGAGGTTGAGATATTCGACGTGTGGGGCATTGACTTCATGTGACCTTTTCCTTTTTCCTACGGTCAACAATACATATTGGTGATAGTAGATTACGTGTCTAAATGGGTTGAAGCTGTGGCTTTGCCAACTAATGACGGGTGAGTGCTAACTCAATTTCTAAAGAATAACATTTTCTCGAGGTATGGCACCCCAAGGATGATTATCAGTGATGGTGGAAAGCACTTTTGCAACCGCCTATTTGCATCATTATTGGCTAAGTATGGAGTGAAACACCGAGTCTCAACTCCATATCATCCTCAAACTAGCGGCCAAGTAGAAATCTCCAACAGGGAGTTCAAGAAAATTCTTGAAGCTACAGTCAATGCATCACGTAAAGATTGGGCTAAGAAATTGGACGATGCACTTTGGGCGTATAGAGCAGCATTCAAGACTACAATAGGCATGTCTCCATATAGGCTAGTATTTGGAAAGGCTTGTCATCTACCAGTTGAGCTAGAACATAAGGCATATTGGGCAACACACTTACTCAATTTCAATATGAGGATAGCGGGAGAAAAGAGAGTTCTGCAACTTCATGAGCTCGATGAGTTTCAGTTGGATTCGTACGAGAACGCAAAAATAAACAAGGAAAAGACCAAGAGATGGCATGACGACATATAAGAGAAAAAGAATTTGAGGTTGGTCAATAGGTACTCATGTTCAATTCTCGCCTCAAACTCTTCCCATGCAAGTTAAAATCATGATGGTCGGGTCCATTCACTGTTGTAGCTGTTTATCCATATGGCATAGTTGAGGTAGTATCACAGGATCAACAAAGAAGGTTCAAAGTAAATGGACAGCGGATGAAAACTTATTGGGGAGGTGACTACTCCAATGAGAAGACAATCGTGCAACTTAATGATGCAGACTAGTCCAAACAACATAAGTCTAGCTACAGACTTTAAATAAAGCGCTGGTTGAGAGACAACCTAACATTTCTATCCTTTTATTTATTTATTTATTTTTATTTTTGCTTTTAGAGAAATTTAAGATAATTTAGAGTGTTTTTTGTTTTTTATTATTATTATTTATTTTAGGGATTCATCATCCACACCCCATTTTCCCCTTATATCTTCGATATGTTAATTGGTTTAATAGATGTTCGAGTTAAGTACCACTTGTTCTCGCTATTTGATCTAGAATGTTTTATTTGACTATTTTGCGTAGGAACATGACGTCACAGAACATCTTAATCAACATTGACCGAGGAGACAACGGGAGCAGTAGAACAGCTAGCCTTCGGATTCCAAGCCATATCAGGGGAGTATTTTTCATCATTTTCTTCTCTACCCCTTTATATGCGAAATTAGGATTTATGACATTGAGGACAATCTCTACTTTAAGTTTGGAGGTGGAAAACATGAGTTTTCTTTTGTGTTTATTTGTTTGTGTGTGCTTTTATTATTATTATTTTTTTAAAAAAAAATCTGTTTTATTGCTTCTTTTTATGTATTTCTGCATGTAGTGTGGGTCAGATGATCTGCTAATGATGATGTATTTATTGGAACATAGAGTTAGACTATAAATTGTGGATAAGTTATATGTTAAGTTAGTTTGTACTTATTTATGTGGAATTTGATATTTTTTAGCACAAGATTTATATTCTGCATTGTGAATAAAATTTTTGATTCATGTTGTTGGGTAGGTTGACAATAATGGACCATAGATGCTAAATCCAATTACCCAGTATATTATACATCCTTAAACAAATTTTAGATAATTTGGGAGTAATTGAGCTGTTGTAGGAAGACATTGAGATATATGTGGATTCCATGTGTGCTAAATTTTGTGTGGATTGTCTGAGACTAGTATGATGAAAATTAGGTTAAAGTCTTAAGTTGGGGGTCGATTTTTGGAAATGAGTGTTTATAAAGGGAATGGCACAAATCATCATAAAAAAAATATCAACGCTCTTTTTGTGAAATTTCTTTTTGTAGCCTTTATGACTCAAGTGATTAAGTATGTAAGGGTCTCTAAAAATTTGGTGCCCTATGATCATCTCACTTTGGAGTTATTGGCTGAAAGCTCGCTACAAGAGTCATTTAGAAAGCTTAATAGAGACGAGTGTTAAAAAAAAACTTGCTACATGTCTTGATTAAGCCCCGAACACTCATTTGAGAGAATTTGACTTTTGACGAGGGATTATTAGCTTAATTGATTCTTAGAGGTTGAAGCAATCAAAAATAAGGAGAATCCACATTTGTTGATGTGTTGAGTTGCAATTAGCAAAATCAAACCAAACTAGAAAAGGTGAGGATTAGTATTATATCACACATTCAACCTTATATCGCACCTTGGAAAAAGAGTGAAAATAATAAAGTTGGGGGTGTGTATCTTACGAGCGAAGAAAGAAAATGTTTGGCCATAAAGGGTCGGGAATTGAATCAATTTATGACGTTGTAATGCTTTATATGAATCTTCACACACGTGTCGATTTTACATTGAATATATAGAGATTGATTTAGCATTATGATTTTGAAATAGTCTATAGTTTCAACTCTAAAAGTCCAATCCTGAGACTAAAAGGTAGATTATCCAACCAAGTTATGTAAGAAATTATGAGTAGTTAAGTTCTATTTTGTTTGAGGATAAACAAAGATTCAAGTTTGGGGGTTGATAAGTGAATATTCTATACTTTCGGGGTTTGAAACTATATGATTTTATTGTTCTTTTGACAAAATACAAACTAAATTGTGTTATATAGCATCTTGTAGGTAAAACTCAATGTTTGATGAAAAATTGGAGAAAAAAAGCTAAAAGTGTCAAAAATGGAAAAATCCAAAGTACGGAGATCAAAGTCTACACTATAGAAGTTGAAGGACTAAATTGCATTAATTCGAAGGATTGGATGACTTGGAGAAATACAAAATTAATTGGGATTTTGGACTCCTAATTGGACCAAACCATTGATGACTTAGGTTATATATATATATACCAGACGACAACTTGGGGAGAAGAGGCTGACAGTTTAATGATTTAGAGGAGAGGAGTCGGCAGCTTCAAAAATTGAGAGAAGAAAAGCATGGTGAGGTGGGTATATCTTACTATTTATATATACAAGAGGAGTTGCTGCTAGAATTAATTGAGAAAAAAGAGGAAAGCCGACAGTTTGGGAAATTATATTTTGTGCATAATTTCATATAAACTGGCAGAATATAATACTGGAGAAGAAGAATTGGAGGCATTTTCTGTGAGATTGCCGACAGATTGTGGAACAAGAATTGAGGCATCAATTCTTATTTATAAACCCACTTGCCGACAGCTTTGGAGGGACAAGAATTGAGGGATCAATTAATCTATATAATCACATATGTGCCGGCAAATTGGGGGACAAAACAAAAGGGATGGCTGAATATTGCTAAAGTTTTGTTACTGAATTATATATAAGGCAGATTTGTGCACAGAAAAGAGAAAACAGAAAATTGGGCGGCGAATTGGTTTGAAATAGAGAAAACATAGTGCTGAATTTGAGAATATCTATACACATTGGGCTGTTGGAGGAGTAATACAAAATAGCGGGCTGAAATATATTACATGCACACGCAGAAAGCGGAAGAAAAGTTGGCCACGTTCGCGATAAAAAACTAAAATTACTCACGTTCCTCAAATTTATAGGTGATGTCGTTCCATTCTATGTATTTAATCTTGATAACGTGCTAGGCTAAATTTATTTGTATTGGATTGATGATGAAACTAATTAATTTTTAGTGTTTAATTTGAGATTGTGATTTTAGTTTAATTCTTAAGTTGTGATTTCATAAATATGCTTAAGTATATTATTAACGTTTGCACACCATTAAGATGATTAGTTGCTTATACGTAGTGTTAAAAAACTCATGGTAGGTAGAATATTATTTATGGAACACATGGGCAATAAATATTAGGAATAATATTTATGACGTGTGTGATCATATATGATAATCCTAAACATCAATGCATGCTTGTCATGTGAATTCAGACTAGGAATATGATCGTCTCGTGGCAATCATAGGTTTATTATGTCTTGAGAAAGAATAGTAAATAAAAATGGAATTATCGATCGACACAATTGCATAAATTAAGTTAATTATCATTAGTTAAGAACTGAAACTAAGAATTGATTAGTGGAGTCGGAAATCCAATACACTCACCTTCATTTGATTTAAAATCATTTTTATTGCTTTCGTAGTTATAGAACATAGTTAAATATAAATAGACCATTTTTACTACTTTTGTGAATTTAGACATATCGAATATCATCAATTCTATTACTTGTTAATGATCACGTACACTTGCAAGTTTTACACGAACACTTAGGCTCATTGATTTTCTCTCCTAGGTTGAAGCTAAAGTCCATTATGTCGTTTAGACTCGCGTAGAAGGCATCAAATGTCTCATCTTCTCTCATTCTAATCTCCCCAAATCTATGGGTCAACATTTGCAATTTCAAGTTCTTAACATTCCGAGTTCCCTCATGTGTAGTCTGTAGAATATCTCAAACTTCTTTAGCAACCTCACACATAGATACTCTCCTAAATTCTTCAGGGGACACTGCTATAAATAGGGCATGTAAGGCTTGCTATTCCAATTACACTCATATAAGTTTGTTCTAGTTCAATCAACATTGGAAGTGGGAATAACTTCATTATTAACAATACAACTAGGGGCAGTCCAACTATTAACCACACTTAACCAAATTCGTTCATCCATAGATTTTAGGAAATCTCTCATTCTAACTTTCCAATGAGAATAATTATTGCCATCAAATAGGGCAGAACAAATAAGGAACTGCTCATCTAGACAAAATAAGGTCAGAAATCAAAACTAGGCTCTGATACCAATTGAAAATACGTAATTTACTAATTAAGCATGTGTTTGCCCCCTCCCTCTTTTTAGGAAAAATTAGTTTTTGAATAGTGATTGATGGGAAAATGTGTGGTGGAAAAGTGGTGAAAAGTTTTATATTTGTGTGTTATATTATTTTATTTGAAGAATGTGTGGTTGAAAATGAATACTGTAGAAAAATGAATGGGAAAAAAAGAGAAATAATAAGGCTCAAACATGGGCTAAGTTTGACCTTATGTGCATAATTAATCTATTAAAAGTAACAAATCACTTTTTAATAGTTTCTAAATGATTAAGCATACAATTCAATTATCTTATGTTTGAATACCACAATTTGTAATATGGAAAGCAGTAAATAATGAACACAGATATGATGATGGAGAAATCCAACTGGGTAAAAACTTCAGGACCAAGCTTGTTACCTCCACTATAGACAATATGGATACAGTCCATTTTCAGCCTAGCAAGAACCACTAGTTCCTGTAGTTGTAATTCCTATAATCTCCAAGATCTACTATTTCTCCAGACTCACAATCTACTATCGTAGATACTATCTAACCAACCTGCTAGATTTCTCGATCTACCTTATGTAGCTTCCAAGATCTACTGTAAATTTCAGACTCACGATCTTCTGTAATTGTCTATTTTAAGTGGATATCCAGGAATCATCTATTCTTGTTCTTATTCCTATACTTGTAGTCCAACCTCTCTCAAACTCTAGAAACTTCTAAAGTCCAACTGAGAAAGTACATTCCTCAAAGTGTTAAGGAAGTCAGGTATTTTGGATTCTTCAATTTGATATTTTCTCGAAACTCAATTGTCGGATCCCAAGAATGAATAATCTCACCAATGAATTATGTTCTTGGATTCTTAAAAGATGATATGAGTATGAGGCACAATAAGACAACCCTATAATATTCATGCAAGATCCTCTGTATTTATAGTTGGAGGTGTATGAGTAGTATGTGCCGTGTAAAACTCTCCAAAATCGTAAATAGGGTTTTTTTTTCATATTGACATGTCGCTAAAGCTCAGAGCTAATGACAGTCGAGCGATAGTCTCTTGTTCGAACTAGAGTCAGGCGACAGGCGAGCAACGACGATTCTACTTTTGTCATTCGAATAGTGTCTAGGCGATAGGATAGCGAAAATCTGGTGCCTCTTCTTTCTTCATTCAGAACTCGAACTGAAACCTTAGACTACCTAACTCAACTATACAATATTGCACTTCACTCCTTAAATTTTACACATGTTCAATTAAAATTGTCCATAAAGAAAGCAGGTCAATTTAGTGGAGCTAGAGACAGTGGACTAGGAAGAAAATACGGAGGTGGAAGATGAATATGCAGGAGTTGAGTTTGTTGTTGAGGGAGGTGTGGAGAGGCTTACTTTGGTATTATAGCGGATCCTTTTATCACTTAAGGATGAAGGGCAGCGTTACTGAATCTTTTAGTCTCTTTGTTTTATCAAAAATAAGGTGTGCGGAGTTATTTTGGACAACGAAAGCTACGAAAGCTTTGCATCGAAGAGATTGGTCAATTTTTTGAAATTACATTTGAGAACCATCATAATCCTTATTTTCTTAGTTGCGTGAAGAAATGTCCTTCCATTCAGGTCATTGAGACTTGTAAAATACTTGTTTCCATTAGTAAGCATTATAATGATGAAATTATGTTTGACGTCATAGACATGGATGATTGCCATATTCTGTTGGGTCGTCTATGGCAGTTTGATGTTGATTCAACTCTCAAAGGGTGTGATAATTTGATAATATTTACATGGGGCAATCATAAGATCGCTATGGTTCCTCTCAAGCAGAATCAGAATTCCACCCAACAACGAACTGAGAGTTTTCTAACCCTTACAAATGATAAGAAGAACATTGTAGATTCTATATGGCTTTTATCCAGTTGTGGTTAAGAGACTTTTTACAGCAAATAAGAAAGATGTGGGTGTTCCGTCTCAAGTGCTGGAAATATTGACAGAATTTGAAGACTTGGTTTTCGATGAATTGCCGAATGAGTTATCTTCTATAAGGAATATTTAGTACCAGATTGATTGGTACCTAGGGCTAGTCTTCCAAATTTACCTCATTACCGAATGAGTTCAAAAGAGAATGAGATTTTAATGGAGCAAATTAAGGAACTGTTGAGGAAATGATTTATAAGGGAGAGTATGCGCCCGTGTGTAGTATTTGTTCTCCTAGTGCTAAAGAAGGATGGAAAGTGGTGCTTGTGTGTTGAAAGTCAAGCCATCAATAAGATCACAGTGAAGTAAAGTCTCCCATTCCACGATTGGAGAACATCTTGGATGTACTTTAGTGTTATAATGTCTTTTCAAAAATAGACATTCATAGTGACTATCACCAGATCTGCATCAAACTTAGGGATGAATGATAGACTACCTTTAAGAGTAAGAATAGACTTTACGAATGGTTTGTGATGCCATTCGGACTTTAATAAGCCCCAAATACCTTCATGAGATTGATGAACCAAGTTCTTTGTCCTTTCACTGGGTCTTTTGCTGTGGTTTTATTTCAATGACATACTTATTTACAGCAAGTCCAAAGAAGATCACTTGGTTCAATTGAGGCAAGTTCTAGATGTTCTGAATGAGAATCAGTTGTAACATCAACTTGAAGAACTGCACTTTCTCTACGCCTAAGTTGTTGTTCTTAGGTTTTGTGGTTGGTGAAGAAAGTCTGCAGGTAGATGAAGAGAAGACGAGCAATCTGAGATTGGCCAACACCAAAATCAATTTTTAAAGTAAGATGTTTCCAAGGTTTGGCAACTTTCTATAGGCAATTTATCAAGAATTTTAGCACTATTTTGGCACCACTCATAGAATATTTGAAAAAGGGAAGATTTAGTTGGGAATGAGGCACAAGATAAGAATTTAGCTTTCATCAAGGAAAAGTTGTGCACATCTCTAGTATTAGCCTTGCCACGTTTTGAGATGATCTTTGAGGTAGAGTATAATGTTAGTCATGTGGAGACAGTGATGTCCTTCCCAAGAGGAAAGATCAGTGGCTTCCATTTTAAAAAAGTTTAGTGATGTTAGACAGAAGTGGAATACTTATGAGGATGGATTCTATGTAGTTGTGAGGGCTTTGAAGCAATAGGAACACTACTGTGTACAAAATGAGTTTGTGTTGTTTATTGATCATCAAGCCCTGAAGTTTATTCATAGTCAAAAACATATCAGCAGAATGCATACTTGGTGGGTTACTTTCCTCCAAAAACTTCCTTTTGTGATTAAACATATATCTGGAGGTACGAATAGAGTTACAGATGCCCTTAGTAGGAGAACATCTTTGTTAATCACACAGTTACATGAATTATTGGATTTGAGTGTTTGAAAAAACTGTATACAGATGATACTGACTTTAAGGAAATTTGGAGCAAATATGTGAATCGTGAAACAATGACAAATTTCTATATCGGTGATAGAGATATCTGTTTAAGGGCAACCAGCTTTGCATTCCCGTTTCATCACTACGTGAAAAGTTGATTCAAGATCCGCATGGTGGAGGTCTAAGTGAACAACTTGGGGCGTGACAAGACAATAGCCAGTTTGGAAGCTAGGTATTATTGGCCACGGTTGAAGTGAGATGTTGGAGCTATAGTACAAAAATGTTATACTTGTCAAGTGTCAAAGGGTCAAGTGCAGAACACTGAATTGTACATGCCACTTCTGATCTCTCAGGGCATATAGCAAGATCTTGCTATGGATTTCGTTCTGGGATTACCTCGTACTCAATGAGAAGTAGATTCTATTTTTGTGGTGGTTGATAGGTTTTCTAAGATGGCTCACTTTATAGCTGGTTGGAAGACCTTAGATGCATCATATATTGCCAAACTACTTTTGGGGAGGTTGTTCGATTGCATGGAATTTCCAAATCTATCACATCAGATCGGAATACAAAGTTTGTGGGACACTTTTGGATTACACTGTAGAAGTTGTTTAGGATGAGTTTGAATCGAAGCAGCATTGCCTATAACGAAGTCACTAACCGTACCTCTTAGAAATATGGCTCGAAGTGTTTGTGGAGATAAGTCCAAACAGTGGTATCTTGCACTACCTCAGTTTGAGTTTGCATACAATAATGCAGTTCATAGTGCTATAGGCAGGTCCCATTTTTCTATTGTGTATACATAGGTTCTTTACCCTATTGTAGATTTGGTAAAGTTGCCCAGGGGCAATATTAAGAGTGTTGTTGATGAACATTTGGCAAAAGAAGTGCTAGCAGTGCGTGATGAAGTAAAGTAGAAGTTGGAGAAGGCTAATGTAAAGTAAAAGGCAGCAGCATATTCGCATCGACGGGATAAACAATTTTAGGAAGGAGACTCGATGATGGTTTTTCTAAAAAAATGAGACATTTCCCGTTGGTATTTGCGATGAGCTAAAACCGCGAATCTATGGACCTTTCAAAGTACTTAAGTGGATTAACAACAATGCCTACATTATTGATTTGCCAGCTTCTATAGGTATCTATAGTACATTCAATGTGGCAGATTTGTATAAGTTCCATGAAGAGGATAAACATCTCTATTTAGATAATAACTTGAGGTCGAGTTCTTTGAAGGTGGAATTGACTGACGTAGAACAAATGATTGAATGGATTGAAGAAAAAATTGACTAAAAAGGAAAATTGGCAAAAGTATAGGTGTGGCAATCAAGCTCTGATTTAGACTCGTGATACCATTTCTGAAAGAGAACTGTTTCGACAATCCGAATTCGTTTATGACTCGAAATTTGTTTTTAAGTTTTAGTGCTATTTTTGTCATTTAATTTATTTAGAATTCTTTTCAATTTTAGTTTGTTTTGACTAAGTTTTCATGTAAACCGTTATAAATAAAATGTTAATTCATCGTTTTTTTTTATCATCTTTCAATTAATAAAATTCATAAGGTTATTTTTTTCATAATTTTATGGATTCTAAATTTCGTATTCTTAAGGTTTTCGCTCTGACTCCTTTTTCTTGCTGTGTCAACTTCGTTTTGTTTGCAAATTGGTTCATTATGTCCATTGCTAGCCAATTTAACTTACATAATATAGACGTTAAAACTAACACGACTAACATGTATGTTGTTGCATAACAATAGACATCACCCATGGATGTATAAACTAAAAGCAAGTTTTAAAGAAAAACTAAAGGAATAATTGTAGTAGTGCCCAAACCTTTCAAATAGTTACACACTTTTCACTGACCGTTCGTTCATTTGTTGCAACCGTCGTCCCTAACCTTTCGAAACGTTGCGGTTGAAACCCCAATGGATGGATTCCATCCAAATGTCTGCTAGTTGACCAAGAAATTGAGTTTGACCACATTTTTTATATTTTTTTTGTAAAGGGCATAATGGTAACTTTCAATTTACTACATTAAAATAAGTTAAAATCAAATTAGAGAAACAAAAAAAAAAATAATAATAACTAATAGACATTTGGATGAAATCCGTTCATTGGGGCTTCAGCCGTAACGTTTCGAAATTTTAAGGGCGATTGTTGCACCAAATGAAGGGTCAGAGGAAAGTCTACAATTATTTGAAAGGTTTGAGACCCCTTCTGCAATTATCCCTAAACTAAAAGCAAGTTCAAACGTGAGTTATCCACAATCATAGTTTATGTGGCATTAATGTGACATTAAATGATAAGTTGAATTAAATGGATAATTTCATTTCACGTTTCATTTCACCTTTCACCTAACATCTCATAAACTGTGATTATAACCCCCAATGAATATAACATTATTCAAAAGCGAAATAGGGCAAAGACTCTAATTCGCAAGTAAATCGAAGTTGGATGACTCGACGCCAAATCAAATATGAGTGAGCAGATGTATCTTTGTTGAAAGTAACCCGTACTAGTGCATTCAACAAAATAAAAGTACAAGCTACTTCAATAATTTTAACAACTATAAATCTATTTTTATGAGCTATTAGAATATACATATTAATTATTAACTTTAGTGCAATTCTTTATCTCTCATTATAAATTATGATATACAAGATTACAAATTTCTTCATAATTTTCCATCTATTTTATTTTAGAAAACGCGATAGAAGTTAGTTAACACACATCCTATTACTTTCTTTTTGTATTGGTGGTTAACCTTGCTTCCTTCAAACAATCAAACTATTTTAGTACCAATGTGGCATATTTTTTGTTATATAATGATGAGTTGAATAATTAAACGTGAATACAATAAAAATAAAAGCTACTACGTCAAAATATTATAATTCAATCAAATTATTCCAACTTGTTCAATTTCATTTGCAAATAGTCGATCGAAATCGTTCTTCGAGTAAAGATTACTCGGCCAAGGTACAACACGTGACTTAAATTGACTCGTTAGTCGAAATCCTTCTGTTACTCGTTGCGAATGATCTATGTGAGTTATTGTGGATGACAATCTATAATTTAATGAACTAAATTAATAAAATAACTATGTTGACTAGTTGACCAAATCTGGTTTTGTTGAAAATAGAGAGCGAGAGTGAGAACGGTCCAGTTTTAATGAACCGTGCATTTTAAATTGGACGGTTATTGGGCTCACAAACCCACCCGCAGCAGACAAAATTGGTAAAAGTGGAAATTAGAGGGCGCCTTTTGGAAATTTTGGACCAACCGAAAAGCCTTGAAGGAAAGATAAAGCAAACCGTAGATACATAAATTTGATGACTCGCAATCCTTGATAAAGACTAGTTTGAAGAGACACTTCCTTATAATAAGGGGAAATTAGGCCCAGTACGACCTAAAATCCATAAAATCGAATAATACCCTTCAAACTATAATTACCGTATTAATTACTTCCCCACCTCAAGATAAACCCAAATCAGGAAGCCCGTGAAAGAGCTATGAGTAAGGACAAAGAGTAGGTAAAAACGACAATGATTGATGACACTATAGTGGTGCTCCTTGTGCGGCTAAACCAATCTCAACATCCACCGCCTCCGTCGGCGGAGGCAATTAATCAGCTTAAGTGGAGCATCTGTCAAATTCTCCTACCTATGAATTGGCATAAAAAATTATGAATTGTTGCACCAAAGCAACGAATCAAGCAGACTGATAGCAAATACTACATATGATATAGAATCTATTGAAATAACCACAAAAATCAGTAGCAGATGAAGAATTCCAGCAAAAAGAAGAGCAGAAGGGAGCGGGAAAAGAGAAGAAGAAGACGAAGGAGAAACAGGGGAAGAAACCGGAGAGGGAGTGGGGAAAGAGGGAAGACAGGGAGGGAGAACGTGGGCAAAGCCATGAAGGAAAAAAGATTTTGAATGGGTTGGTGATTTTAGTTGAATTTTTGCTTTTATAGTTCCAAGAACGCAGATTTTAGTTGAATTTTGTTTGATAAATGTTTAGACTTTAGATGCATTTTGAATGAGATGACAACAATTTAGGTGCTCAATTTTTAAATCTGATGGTTATTTTTTTATCTGTTTTTCAAGGAACTGGGTATTGGATCTTGCGGGTGGTTGTTTAATTCGAGCTTTATTTTTTTCTGCTGATGCAGGTGTACAAATATATTTTTGAATACACGGGTGGTTTCATATAAATTCCTCGAACATATTAATTTTTCAGGAATTGACGCTTAGGTATTAATTGCAATTAATTGGGATAGTGACAAACATCAATTTTTAATAAGAGTGACAATGTATGTAATTTTTTAATTAAAAAAATGTAACTTTTAAAAGTAGCATTGTATTATTTAATTTTATGCATTACCATTTATGAATGTCAAAGTTGCTCGTCAATTTTTAAAAAGTGACATTGTGTCACTTTTTTAAATTTTGTCACTTTTTTTAGTTTTTTGTCACATTTTAAGTTTTTGTCACTTTTTAAGAAGATAAAAAATGATTATTGGTGTTGCACAAATGAATGATGTTATTTTGATATTTGTCACTTTTATGTATTACCATTTAGGAATGTCAAAGTTGCTCGTCAATTTTAAAAAAGTGACATTGTGTTACTTTTTAAAATTTTGTCACTTTTTTTTAGTTTTTTGTCACCTTTTAAGTTTTTGTCATTTTTTAAGAAGATAACAAAATGATTATTGGTGTTGTACAAATGAATGGTGCTATTTTTGTATTTGTCACTTTTTTTAGTTTGTGTCACTTTTTTTTTAGTTTGTGTCACTTTTTTAAAAAAGTGACAATTTTTATAAACAAAAAGTGACATTGTATCACATTTTCATTTTACACAGTATTTTTTACTTCCTAAAAATCTTTCATATGTTTTTTCAAAATATCTCTAATTTTAAGGATGTTTTTGTAAGTACATTTTAAAAATGTCTATGACTTTTTTGAATAACAAACATATGTTTTGATTGGTGTTTTGTCACTTTTTTAAGTATTTGTCACTTTTTTAAGTTTGTATCATTTTTTAAGTGTCACTTTTTTTGAGTTTGCAATTTTTCGTTTTACACGGTATTTTTTACTTCCTAAAAACTTCTCATATGATTTTTCAAAACATTGTCACTTTTTTTGAGTTTGTGTCACTTTTTTGAGTTTGTATCACTTTTTGAGTGTGTGTCACTTTTTTTGAGTTTATCACTTTTTTAAAAAAGTGACAATTTTTTATAAAAAAAAGTGACATTATCTCACTTTTTCATTTTACACGGTATTTTTTCCTTCCTAAAAACCTTTCACATGATTTTTCAAAACATCCATAATTTTAAGGGTATTTTTGTAAGTACCCCTTATAATAATACACTCCTCTTACCTTCACCTTTTATTTTTCTTTTCTTTATTTCTTCAAAAAGTTTTAAACTATATAAAAAAAAATCCATAAATTTATTTCTTGTACATTGAGTTTTTTTTTTTTTTTTTTTTTTTGCCAGTTTGATATGGAAAATTTTCCATGGAAGTAGGAACTTGTTTTTCATTTTCCAAGTTTTTGTTTGTTTGATTGCAAAATTTTCTTTAGAATAGTTTTTATTGGTTTCCACGCACATGTGCACAATTTCTTGGTTTTTGTGGAATTCCTTTTCTCATGGTTTGTGTGGGAAATGGTTCTCCAACTTTTTTTTTTTTTTTTTTGACAATTGAAATTTTTTTGGGATAATTAGGGCCCGTACGGTCAAAACATGACTAATTAGAAAAATACCATAATTAACTAATTAATGATCACAAAACCGTATTAATTACGCTTTTTATAACAACTCTCAAAACCCAGAATCGCCAAACCCCACGTCCCTTCCCGTCTGCAGTCGCCCAAAACTCTCAAAACCCAGAATCACCAAACCCCACGTCCATTCCCGTCTGCAGTCGCCCAAAACTCACAAACCGAAAGTCTCCAGACCCCACCTTCCTCGTCTGTAGTCGCCCAAAATCCGTTTCCTATTTCTGCAATGGCTGGAGGAAGCTCGTTGAAGAGGAAAAGAGACATCGATGAAGAACCATCTTCAAAGAAGAAGAAATCGTATAAACCCAAGTTCATATCTCGGTCATTGTCGCTCTTTTTTTTGTTTGCTATTTTTCTGATAATTATTGCTCTCGAAAACTTCTGATTATTATTGCTTTCCATGATTGTTTTGCGCGTTTTTGCTTTAAATTTCAGTATTATTGACCCGTGTGCTCTTATCTTTCCCTTTCGATTTTATGGTTATTTGCACGGTATTTTTCTATGAAGAGTTGGGCACGAGATTTGTGGTAGATCTGGGTAAAACTGAACCATGGATTGGTAATACACTTGAGGATGTGCTTTATAAATGGGACTTAAATTATTTATATTTTGATTTGTCCATGATTTGTTGTTTTGGAGTAATGTGCATTTTTTTTAGTATGTGTTGGAGTAATGTGCTTGTTCTTGTATGTGTTTTAGATCCTGCATAGCTACAAGAGTGTGCTGGAGTAATGTGCAGTTTTTTTGGAGTAATGTGCTGCTTTTTTGAGTATGTGCTGAAGTAATCCAGTAATATGCTTGTGTAATAGTATGTGCTATAGATCTTGTATAGCAAAAATATCTATTTTTCCAGATTCATGATTTTAATCATTATCATATCTTTTTGTAGGATTGGGATTTTATAATCCCCCAAAATTGTTGGTTCAAAGGGAAAGTTACATTATATTCACCTCACGAGGTTATAACGGACTTGAATAAAAAATTTAGTCCACATCAAAGGAGTTTATTCAAAAATACGTGCCTTGGTGCCTTTATAGATTTGAAAGTAATAGAGTTGCAGCCACAACTGATACATCAACTACTGCTTAGGGAGGTGTAGCAGCCGAATACAGATGAAATGTATTTCAACATTCATGATCATCTTGTGAAATTTTCAATTGAGGAGTTCTGTTTAATCTCAGGGCTGAGATGCTTTGGAAATTGTGATTTTACTAGATTTAGAATGAAGAAGAGCCATTTGAAAGAGAGCTACTTCAAAGAGTACCAAAGTATCTCAACAAAAGTAGTCCAAGAAGTGTTCCTTAATCTCCCAATCAACACTGTAGATAAAGATGTAGTTGATATAGGCCTTGTTTATCTTATTACATCCTTCCTGTTTGGTATTGATGATTCCTTTTTTTTGTCTTGTGGAGTCTGAAGATAAGAATAATTTTCCTTGGGGTAAAGAAATTTTTAGTGTGACTCTACCATCATTGAAGAATGCCTTTAACAAAAGAATGAAGAATATTTTTACTGGAAAGAATTTTTTAGAGTATAGGTTGAGTGGATTCCTACTTGCTTTTCAAGTATGGATTTATGAAACCATTCCTGCTATTTCTCAAAAGAGGTTTTGCATCAAGCATAAACCTCAATTTCCAAGAATGTTGAGTTGGAGTTGCAAAGAGCACGTGACATCCGTGACTTTAAGGAAGAGCATTTTTGATTTGCTTAAAGTAAGTTTTCTACACTTCTATTATTTATTTTATATCTTTACTATATTGGGTTCTTGTAAATTATATGATTTGGTATTTTTCAGCTGAAAGTAAATCGAGTGGTGCCTCTTGAGGTAGAGAAGAAAGAAAACTATACAGTTGGCTTGTTTGTTGAAACGAATTGTGAAAGTTTGGGCACTGACAAGGATGATGACGACTTTGAGCATCCAATAGGTCAACAGAAGAAGTTACTGGATGCACCATCTGTTGGCAGTTCTGGCAAGTCTTCAGAAAAGAGGGACAAAGGGAAGAATGATGATGTTTGTGCATTTGTTAATTTATTATCATATTGTGCAACTTTTTTGTGAAAAAGTGACACTGTCTCGCTTTTTTGATGCAGTTGTCACTGTGTCACTTTTTGATCAGAGACTTCATTCATTTTGTCACTCTTTGTTAAAAAAGTGACATGGTGTCACTTTTTTTAACAAAAAGTGACACAGTCACTTTTTATTTTTTGGATGCAGTGTCACTCACTTTTTATATTTTTGGTGCATTGAATTACAAGTGGTTAATAAGTTTGTCTTCAATAATGTTTTTCAGGGAGCCTCAAAGACTAATGAAGAACTTTGGAAAAGGTTAGCTGAGGTTGAAACAAAAGTTGTGCAGTCAAATGGCATAATTTCTGAACGCATTTCTGACCTCGAAATGAAAATTCAGTCAAACAAATTTGTGAAACCTCTAAGAAAGGTTGAAAAGAGAGTTAAAATGAATGATGAAGTTATGGAGCGTCTACAAATTCTGGAACAAAAAATGGACCTTATTCTGATGGCTAGTAATGAAAAAGTAATGAAGGTATTCAAGTGTTTTCGAGTTTAAATTTAATACATGCAATTTTTTTGTCTAGTTTTTGTAACTTTTTTAGTCTTTGTGACTTTTTTGAGTTTCTGAAATTAACTTTTTTTGTAGGATTATGTGGAGAGTTTACCAAATGAAACGAAGATGACAAACCAGGTGTTATATGATTGTCCTAGTTTTTCTTTTGACGTTGAGTTTGAAATGAGTGGTAAGGAAAAAGATGTTGAGGTGCCACTTAGTAAAACAGAGATGGCAGTTCATGAAAGTGAAAAGATAGTGGAAAAAAGTGGCAAGGAATTTGAAAATAGCAACAAGAAAGTTGAAGGAAGTAACAATGCACTTGAAATAAATTTGAATGAAGAAGTTGAATTTCTTGAAGATGATTGGTTAAGAGTTGACCATGGTGTTGCTCACAGTTTAGCAAAACATCAAGAAGTATAAATATATTAATTTGATTATCATTTTCTTTATAATTTATGTTTGTTTTTAAATTAATATATTTATTTTAATGATTATGTTTCAGCATGTTGCATCACCATCTGTTGAACCCGGATTTCAAGTGCTGGACAATGAGGTTGAATTAAAGGATGAAGTTTGGCAAAAAGTTGTGGAAATAACAGATGCAATTCAAGCTGAAACTGAAATTGAAATTCAAGCTGAAATTGAAACTGAAATTGAAGAGAAAAATGTTGATGCTATTCTAATTGATGATGAAGTTACACCAAATGTGCCATTGAAGAGACAAAAGAAACCTGCAGCATTACTTCAGTCCCCCTGGGTGAATGAGTATGATTCCACAGCAAGGACTATAAAACCTGTTGTAAAAGGCACCTATGCATTTCCCATCGGTTTGGGCCCTCATGCATATGACGTTGATGGTTTCGAGCTTTGGTACAACAAAGGGTTGGTAAAAAAAATAAGTAAGTTATAAATATTCATTGTTTATAACTTTTATCTAGCAAAGTGACAATTCAATTGTTTATTATCACAATGTCACTCTTCTTTTTAAAAAGTGACACAATGTGACTTTTCTGTTTAAAATGAACACAATGTGACTTTTTACATTCTGTGATGTAGGCATAAGCATTTCAATGATGAAAATTCAATTATCAATCCTTGTTTCTACTTCGGTGATATTGCTGTATCTACCAAACAGTGGTGGTATGAGTTGTATACTCCGAACGAATGTCTAGAAGATATAGTAAGCTATTTTGTTTGTTGGTGTTTTAAGATTTTTTGATATAATTTTTAGTACAATCATTGATTTTGTCATTTTTCCCTTTTTTGTAGCATATTGATGTTTGTTTCTATTACTTGAGAAAGATGTTAAGACATGGACAAGGTATAAGTGTAAAGGCTACAACCACAGACTTTCCGTTTGATAGCCAAATGAGAGGTATATATACTGATTTTTGCCAAGATAAGTCGGCTTTAAAAAATCAGACTTCACTCATTTCATATGTTATCGGGTTGTATATTGGCGTAATACAAGTTGGAGCCTTGTTGACCATGTGCTTATGCCAATGAGAATGTCCAATTCAGCCCATTGGATTCTGTGTCAATTTGACATTCAACATATGTGTCTTCATGTGTATAATTCATACCACAAGGTTGTTAGGAAGGCTTTAGTACTTGAGGCTGTCAAACCATTTTCTGATATAATTCCTCATCTTCTTTTTCACACTGGCTTCTTTGAGGGAAAAGGCATTTCAGAAGAAGATGCTTTGAAACCATTGGTTGTAAAAATGGTTCCAAAACTTCCACAGCAGAATACCGGGTTAGACTATTTTTCTAAAGACTTTTTTTTTGTTTTCATTTGATATTCATGTATTTACTTATCTTACTTTTCTTTTTTCTTTTCATGCAGTGGAGATTGTGGAATATATGTGATTATGTATGCTCTGTACTTCATTAATGGAATGTTAAAAGAATTGCCAAAGATATTTAACATTCCATATACTAGAAGAAACATTGCTGCTCAATTATATGCTTATGGGAAGAAGAAGCAAGATGATGAATATGATACAGATAATGAATGGCTGTCAAAAGAGATTGATTAGTGATATGTTGTTGTCAAAGGAGATGGATTAGTGATAGAGAAGAAGAAGATTTTGAAG